>CM077102.1:22069527-22085646 GCA_039619505.1 Cimex hemipterus
TCTCTCTCTCTCTCTCTCTCTCTCTCTCTCTCTCTCTCTCTCTCTCCAGTGCAGCATGAGAAAGCTCGAAGGAGCAAGCAAGGCGCAGACAGAAAGTGGGAGAATGCCCAAGCCTGCCTAAGGGACTAACACTCATACTTTTTAAGGCCTAGATACGGTTTCCATTTTTGGGGATGTGGATACAGTACCGGGGAAAAGACCACATCCCCATGGAATCCGGGGCAAAACACGCCCAAGCCGTTTATGGCATCCGACCCCACAGTCCAGCACCACCCAACCCGCAACAGTTAGACAGGTTGCGTTAATAAGATTGTTACTAATTTCATAAACAATTCCAATCTATAGATATTGCAACCCTGCACTCATTCGTAACAAGTCAACTGGGCTGCGGTTTGTTTATGCTCAGAAACCTGGCCACCTCTACAACGCATTCCACATGTTCTGGATCAGGATCAGGGCAGATGGGAAATATCCAGGCATTCGAAACATCGATGAATATCTGTGCCTCTATGAATTCAGATATTGCCATCTAGAAATCAAAAATTCCTGGTTCGAAATATGTATTCCACGATAAATTCTTGGACATAAAGGACTGCGGAGAGATTGCCTTCAATAATATGGAGGCCAGTTCGTCCTTCATTATAAATCCCAGCCCAAACCATTACACTGCTTCCTCAAAACTGTGCTGAAGGGAGCACGAACTGAGGGAGTGTACGCATCTCCTTTTTCCTGTAGACTCTTCGGCGCCTTCTGTCGTTATCCAGACCGAAACAAGTTTCATCGGTAAACCTAACAGCATTTCAATCGATGTTCTCTTCTAGGCGCACGTTGCACCATATTCTCCCGAGTTGCTTATGGTGGGAGGCTGTTGCTGTAGGTCGTCTCAGAGAGGCATACCTCAGGCCAACTTCCCTGTGAAAAGAGTTCCGTTTTGCATCAATGACAATATTTTTTTTTCTATCTTTCTCTAATGTCGTAATCCACTACCCGGCCTCTTATTGGAACTTCGAGCCTCTCGGAATCGGGGAAAACCCCGGGAAACCACGCACTGAGAAACACCAACTACCACTTGCCGGTGACTTCGAAAACTCATTCTCTCAAAATATTGCGAACTTTTAGTTCAAGATAATTTTTTTACATTGTTAACTAGAATAAATAGATAGCAAATATCGCTATCCATTTTTGAGCCGTTTGTATGTTATATTTGATTTATATAAAATACTATAAATGAAAATGCGAATTTCTTGTTATTTACGTCAAAACCTAGATATTCGTATTACTTTTTGATTAAAAATTCAATCAGCATATGCAATTTAATTAACATAAAATATAAACGTTCTCTTATGAGAAGACATCAATACATCAGGAGGTTATCCTACATCTTATTTGGCTAAAAGGATCCTATTGTACAAAACCTCATTTTCAATTTTATTCGAGATATTTAATTTTTTAGGTTACTTCGAACTTTAACAACTTTACTCTGGTGTAAAGTCAAAGTAAAATCCTTGTCACCTTGAACTGTTTATCCTGGTGTAAGATATATTTCAGTAATAGATAGATCAATGGAAACTATTATACACCTTTGTTCTTTTGTTGTAACCTTAACTTAACAAATTACAAAAGTGGTTTGGACTTCATTAGAGTCATTTATTCGTGTCCAAAGTTTAATTTAGATTTTGCTGGATCAGTAAATACTGTCAAATATAGTATTTACCGAAAGGTGCCTCTACTAATGAGCTGTAAACAAATGATTTCTCAAAGTTTAGTTATCACTAATGTAATATTAACGTGCAATTGTTAAACTTTCTTTGTTATAAATATTTTTAAAAAATTATTCGAATAAATTTGAAAGAAATAATAAAAAATAATGGAATTTAAAAAGTAAACATAATGGACTTTTTGGTTGAATTTTTTTTATTTGTTCTAAAAATATATACAGCCTATCAATAACATTTGTACATTTAAAAAAACCCATCATATGCAGACTGTTTTTAAACAAATAGAAAAACACAACATTATCTATAACATAAATGCTATTTTAATTACCACAATATATAGTTTTACATTAATATTTTAACAATAATGCATTTTTCCTGCAATCGATTAAATTTTTTAATTTCTTAATAGTTAATCTATTTCAAATATGAACTGCGCCTCGGATGTATCCTGCATTACCCTCCTGCGTCCTTAAAGACAGCGACGTTGGAGGACTTTATGACTCTCTGTATGGTGGTAGTGCCGTAAATTCAATTTCCTTTTTGCAAATCGTTGAGACAAAATTCTTCTTTCTTCTTAAATGTTTCGTACAATGAAAGATTGTACGGTGTTAATCTTCACATGTTTCACATGCGCCAAAGGTAGGCGATGTTTTTCCTTAATTTTTCAAAGGTATGCATTGGATATTCCATGACTTGAGCGATGCCGAGTTACTGTCATATATATTTTCTTAGGTGCCACTTCGCCTTCCACGTACCCAGGGTGGTCGAGCTACTAGCGGGAAGGGGTTTTTATATGTAGTACCCTTATTATTATTGCAATATGCATACTGCCAATCGATTTGTTGTTGCTTATAGAAAACTTAGCTCTGTCTTTGGCACAATTTTATTTCGAACCTTTTCTGATAACGAAGTAGATCTTGACTTGCGGAGTTTGAATTACAGTGTGAGGTGGCATCACATGAAGGCTTGCAGATTTTGCTTTCCAAGATTTTTTCTTTCTACTTTGTTAAATTAGCAAAGACTTTTACTAGTGGTGCACGAGTCTTGTAACTGTACATACCAGCTAACAGGTTTCCAGTACAATAGGGATTTTCTGGCCAATATTTTGAGTAAAAATCCAGAAGCCTATTTTAATATGATTCTTCTAGGTTCGAGTTGGGATTCATTTTCTTCCGTTAAACATATTATCTATTTTGTACAATATTCAGACTTGCAGTTTTTCCGTACTTCGTACCACATATACAAAATATTGAAGGTATGAAAAAGCTTAGAGTTTTTCTTATAATTTATACATTATTTTTCGAATTCATCAGTCATAACAATTGTAAAACGCCTATTTAATAGAGATAAAAGTTTATTAGCAAGATCGGTTGATAATATTTAAACAAAAGGATACGTGAGAAATTTGTCAATATTTCAGAAAGAGCAAAAACTGAAAAGTGTGTTAATCAGCTTCGGCAGTAATTGATATTAATGTAACAAAAAATGTCCTATCTTCAGTGTTTTAGATTTTATGGAAGAAGTAACTATCGATCTAATAGTAGAAACTTATTGCAACTTTTTGAGCTTAGGTTGTGTTTTAATAATTATTTGGGGATCTTGGGATGTGTTACGGTTTGACGTAGGTTTTAGAAAAAACTTTATTTTTTTATTTTTATAAAGCCAATGTTTCGATCTTTATTGAAATCAACTTTAGGGCCTGGGATATATAAAGATCGTTTAAACTGTACAGATACAAGTAGGGTGTGAAAAAATGAATTTATACAAAGATAAAAATTGAGCCTAAAAATAATGGTCACTAAACACCACAAATTTCGTTTTTGTATATTTCATTGTTATTCTTGAGATCGGCTGCGTGAAACGAGTTTTTAAAATGGGAATAAAATGTTTACAGAGTTTAGAATGCATTGTCTTTAATCAAGAAGGCGCCCCAAAAAATCACGATAATCAAGCACCAAAGAGAAAACGAGGTTAGTGGATATATGTAAATGAAGAAGTGTTCTTAATCGTATTTGAACAAAGCTCGCAGGATTAAAAACAATATATTGCATATATTCAACATTTATTACATTTATATATTATATCATGCAAACTTTTGTTAGTATTTGTAAATTTATATAATTTTGTAATTACGCGCATAATTTTTGGCATATAGAGTTTTGTATCAATTTTATGTTTTTAATCTAGAAACGAGTTAAAAATTTGTTTTATATTATTCATGTTACTAGTGTTCGAAAAAAACATGTTTTGAAGAGAAAAAGTGACCAGCCCTTTATTCTGCGTTAATTACTTCGAATCAAGCAAAATTTGATGATCTTTTTAAAAAGTACGGTACTCGGACAGTTCTTTTTAGAACACTGTTAGATCTGGCAAAACCTGACATTTTTCAAGTTTAAAATATCGTAGACAAAAAGTCTTCTTGAACCTTGGAATTATTTAAGTAACTATGTTATATTGTTTTGATTCCGTAATAGCTGATAGGTATTGATTTACTAAGGTTTAAAGAATGATTTTGATTTTTTAAAGATTTTTATTGAGTAACGTCATAAACATTCTGTATTATGAGCTGGTTTTTGTTCTGACAATCACAATATAAGAACAACATTTTTACAACCTAATCACATGTTTGTACAGTTGTCTACTATTTTCGCTAATAAAAACAAAAAGCCAACCGTTTTTTTAATAATTTACGTAACATGGTCTTTGTTGATTGTTCCACGAAGTAATTCAAGCTGAAGGGGCGAGATTTATGTTTGCTCGCAGGTTCAATTGGGCCCTAGATCCTTAAGAAGGGTCGCTAACTTACAAACTTATGACATGGAATTAGACGTTTGGCTTTTCATGCAAGGAAATCCCAACAAATCCTTACGTCAAGCATGCCGGGTTTAATACCGGTAAGAATACTGTATGGTAATAACGAACCTCTTAGCTAAATTGCTGTTGAATAAACGTAAATCTCGCAGAATCAATTTGCAAGGCTAAACACTTTCCAAAAGTTTTTGACTATAAAAACACCTAAATCAAATTAACTACAATCTAAAATCTGTGATATACGTAATAAAAAAAGTATTTTGCTGCATTTAATGTGAAAGTGAAATAACTATTCGGTTTTGTTATATTTTGAGGTTGTATATACAGATATTAAGTTAACAATTTTCTCTATGAGGCAAAAACCGTGGCCACCCTGGTTTATTCGTAGATATTTGTAATTGTTATGTTTTTTTTGTTTACTGAATATTTTTAAAGCCATAAGATATTGTTAAATAGAAAATTAAATAAAGTATTAAAATGAATAAAACTGAAAAAATTAAATTCATCGTGGCATCGACTTTATGTTTTGAATGTGGTGAATTTTCTTCTCTCTGAACGAAGAACAGGGCCATTCTTAATTCTTGCAAATTCTCTGGCATCACTTAACTTTTTGCTCTCTTTGATATCCAAAGGAGTTCGATATGGTTTTTAATATCGGTACTACCTGCTACCCACTCTAAACACTGAAGTGATTCCAAGTAGTCACCAATAATCCTAGATTTTTAATGTTTTGCTCCGGTGTTATAGAACCCCCCATAGAATGTTTGTGCTACCTTCCATAGACATGCCTGCTCTAACCAGTACAGCATCTCCTTATCTTCTCCGGGGTGAAAATGTTGCGGGTAAGTCACGCTCTCCATTTCTTCCCAAAACCTTTCTCAGCGGTCAGAACACCACGAATGAAACCAAGGCATATCTTAAAACACGATTTTCGTCTATTATCGCTTATATCAATTGATGTGATTTTGTGCGAAACTTAACCCAGCTGTTCGATCCCTTGTCAGAAGGTCTGGGCCAGTCGCAGGTCATCTCGCACGTAATTCAACTTTCGAAAGTCTTCATCTTACAGTATGTAAATTGACATTAACATTTCTTACTTGTAGAAGTTATTGATCTCAGCAGTGATCGAATGTCCGAACAGAGTACGTTCGGAACAATGAAACTATCATCTTTCTGAGATGTGACACGATGACGATCTGATGCATGCCTTTTGAGTAACCTCCATCTTTGTAGCGACGGAAAACCCTTCCGGCCGTAGTTCTGGGAATATTAACCAAGCTGGCAACATTCGTTTAACTTCTTTCACCTTCCAACAATCCTAGCCGAAGATGTATCACTTAAAAAAATCACTCAAACAAATTTGAAAATTAAAAATTGTAAAACTTACAAAACCGAACTACTGGAACGTTGCAGAGAAGCTTTACAGAAAAACCAACAAATAAGAGATTGACTATTCAAAGATTTATTTACAAAATCCAATTGTAAGCGTAAGTGTGATATTTCATTTGTCTTTTATGTACCTCTAATCTTTTAAGACGTATCGAATATTGTCGACAGATAATACAAAGGGTTGTATAATTGATATAACAATTAAATAATTTTTCAAATTGAATTTTTAGGCAACCTGAACATTTTGCGTATTAAAAACGAAAGAGACATAAATATAACGCATATGGCATAATTAGATTTTGCGGTGGAAGGAATTAGAAGCATCTTTCATAAATCGCCTTCCGCCTTCCGGGTTTATAGAACTGTGTCTTACTCGTAAAACGAGATTTATTTTACGTGGTTTATCCGTACGTGTTCCGACAATACGTTCAAAATAATGGCCGGCCATGTCTATTTTTAGAAAATCTTTACTACCCTGTAGGCGTAAAATATTGTTCCATTGTAAGTAACCAACCTTTTTCTTGTATTTTCTAAATGTTCTTAAAATTTCTGATCTATTTTAAAATTGGCCTAAAACTTTTTTTACGCATTTAATTTTGTATTGAAACAGACTTCTTCCGCTTCTTCTTAAGAAAGAATCTTATTGCTGGGACATGAAAGACGATATAATGCCATTCAACTGCATTATCCATAGAAATTGTTTTGTTGGCCGGGACATAAACCGGGCACGGAAGAATAAGCGGAGAGTGCTCTCATATAATTTTATTACTAATACTCTGTCGAAGTTTATTGCAAGTTGTATAAAGAATGTTATTATTTTGGGCGGACGGGGACAGTAAAATTCAAATATCATACGTTCTGGAAAAATAAACCTAAGGCATTGTTACTCCTTTGGTATATCGTTGCGAGTGTGTTATGAGCCTGCATAATAGGACGAAACCCGATAGTTAAATTTCATGTTCCCCGCCCTTTGAGATGGATGTTTTGTATCGAAAAAGCAAAATATTTTAGGTTGATGCTTCACTTTTTACTGTAGTTTATCAGCATTTTTCTTTACAATTCGTTCGTATCTTTAAAGGTTATACTCCTATGACTTAAATGTTAACATTTGTCCACATCCATCACAAAAGAATTTTTTTACCATTATGTTTTATTGTTATCACTAACGTTTAGCAGCTTAAAAGATAAATTTATAAAAATTATAAATATTTCTTAACATTTCATTTGTAAGAATTTTGAACCAGTTCTTTTTTACTAAAATATTTTATAGGTTAAGATTACTAACTGACAAAAAAAAATTTCTTTTTGGTAGTATCAATTAAATTTTGATAACAAATAATAACGAACAACCACATTAGAAAATACTATTGTAATTTGAAAAATTAATGTTTATACTGTATAAAAAAAACACTTCGTATCACGGTTTTTCTTTAGTATTCAATAAAACATTAATTTCGTATGATCTATTCTTACTTATATAACTTACATATTTTAAAATTGATTTGTTTTTTTGTAAACAACATGTATGAATAAACTAGATGTCTAAAATACCCTTAAATCAAACGCAAACGCTCTGTTTGAATTCTAATTTTGCATAAAAGGCCGGAGGGCAAAAATAATATTTTTATCAGTTCCTTATAGTTTTATGAAGTGGCAGTGCTCTCTATAGTTTCGCTGCAATTAATCACACTTTTGTAACTTCGGTTTTTCTGTTAGACACGGCCAGAAGTGACATAAGTTCTTAACGTTTTTGATTCATTGTTAAATTGTTCGTTCCAGCGAAACTGAAGACTCAGGGGAAAATTAATCACACGCTAGGCTATTAGAAAGCAATATTTCGTTCTTCAAACTTTTCCCCACTGCTGACAATGGTAGTATTTGTGCAAATGTTGTTATTTATTCGAGAAAGTTTATCTTGAATTGTCAAAATATGAATACAATAAACAATAGAAAAGAAAATTCCATTATTATAAATGTCAGGACTAACAAATCGAAAGAGATTTTTCAATATAAAAGTCGCATTTTCAATATTATTGTGTGATATTTAATTCAACAGTTCCTTGTCTGTTGCATATATAACGAAAGGAAAAAGCTTTTTCGAAGAAACAATTTTTCCCCTCCCTGGAAAAATTGCTGTGAAAAACACCCGGCAAAGTTAGGAGTTCGCGGAATAAGCCGTACCTTGTCTGATAATATATCACCATCCCTGTTCCAGGAATTGCTATGGTCTCATGGACTGGATCCTGGAAACAGTTTCCGACGAAGATAGACGATAATAGGCCCTACTCGGACATTTTGGCAGGCAAAAACCCTGCACGGAAAACAAACTCATATTAAATTCAAAGGTCCAGGGGTCAGACGGGGAAATAAATATATCATAATTCTTCTTTGATTCAACTGATTTGAAATAGATTAATTTTTAATCGACTAATGGAGTTTACTAACATTTTCTTTCAACGTGGTGATATTTCGAGAAGGAAAAATACTGAAAAAGGATCTCTGTATTCATTTTTATCGAAAAATCTATTCATTTTCAACTTTCATATTTACATAAGTATTAATTTTTTTATTAAAAAAATCTTTTGAATAATAAACCCTAAAGCAAGTTTTAATTAAATTTTGTAGATTTTTATAGCAATATGATTAAATTAATATTACCCCACGATGAAAAGATATCGACATTCACAGCTCCATGCTTCAATTGAAATCACTAATAATTTTCAATTAAAAATATTTTAAAAAATTTTGGCTGTAAATAATGAATAGAAAAAAAAGATAGAATTGTACTTAATACTGCTAAAATAAAAATGAGCTTTGTGAGAAAATTGATAAAGGTAGTGCCCGTTGGTTTTTTAAGTAGTTGAATATAGATATCTCTTTCATTTTCCAATTAGTTCAGTTAACAGAATGAAAGATACTTTTGTTTTAGTCGTCGAGCTATATCCATTAAAATAGTAACTCATCATTTTGTAGTTTTCGATAATTTTCATAGTAAGAATTGTAAATTATGATTTGCCATTGATAATTGTGTTGTGCTGACGAGTTCTTTTTTTCTTCTTTGCTTTAGACCACCGAGAGGTTTATTATTATTTAGAATACAGCTTGTATAGCTCTGTTTCTGTTGGAGGTAGAACAATTTGTGTTATAATCAAATAATGCTATTGAACATTTTTATTCGACTTAGTTCTAGGATTTAAAATTGGCAATTTTCAATCTATTAAGTGCAATCTCCGTCCAGGGACTCCTCTTATACACACATCCATTCACGGGTCAGTTAAAGATGCACCGTCGGTGGCCGCGAGGTTTCGTCTTTGACACGGCGCTCATCACTGTAAGGTCAAGGTCCCGGGTTCGAATCCAGTGGCCCTGCATTCTTACATACTTACAAATGGGCTTTTTTTCAAAAACACCGGCACCCTGAGGGTTTATATGACCTCTGCTGTTGCGAACCCTCGAAATTTAAAATTGCTACTTAAAGGACACTTTATATCGTAAACAAGATCAGTTGTCGTCATAAAGTCTGCAGCAGTACAGAAAACCTCTAAGTAATCTCAGACTTCGTTGTTTCGTTTTATAAGTTATTATTATAAATAATCTCAGAGTGGTAAAACTAATTTAAATTATGTTAATTATGCAATTAATGATTCAGTAGATTGAACGGTTTTCTTGAATTTGCTAACTTCTCTCTTCCCTTATCTAATTTTATGTACTTTTTGATATTGTTTTTCATTCAGTTTATTTCATCATTTACGTTTTGGTTCATATGTTTCAACGGTGGCAAGTATGCTTTTTTTTAAGAAAGTAAAGAAATCTTTTACGCGAAGTTTGGAAGACCTTGGAGTAAATTTAAATAAACCTAAGATCATCAAAGAAGTATATTTAACTCTACACCTCACATGTAGTATGAACTACCTGTAAAATAAATAAACAGACTGCTATATGTTATCACTCATAAAAAGATCTAATAAGAGAGAGAACCTCTACAAAGAGGACAAATTTCAGCTGACAAAAACGAATGACACACATTATGCGTTAGGCAGATCTAAGAAGCTATTCGCATGAGATATAGTTATAAGTTATAATAGTAATAGTTCTGTAGATGTGTTCTCGAATAAAATTTTAATTATTGTACATTCAGTAAATAATCAAAGATGGTACAGCAATTTTGTTCTCTAACTTGAATCCTCCCCAACCTACCTCTAATATCCAAGAACACCTTCATCGAAGGTTGGTGCAAAAAGTGGAGGACAAGATTAAACGGAGAGAACTGTATCCAATGTACGTTCACTTAAAAAAAACAGTATTGCCCTCCACTATACATCAACAATGAAGAGATAGCGACTTCCACTCAAGTCAAATACCTAGGACTTTACCTTGACAGCAGACTGACGTGGAATTAGGCTTAAAAGACAGCAACTCAACAGAAGACTTAGACAATTAAGCAGACTATTAGGACTAAAATCCGGGTTGACCATCACCACTAAACTGACCTTTTACAAGACTTTGCAACGACCACTTTGGACGTACGGTGTGGAACTGTGGGGTTCGGCCAAACCATCCAGCATCCAGCGTATCAAGTCCTTTCAATTCAAGTCCTCAGACAAATCGTCCTCAGACAAAGCTCCTTTTTATGTCTCTAACCTCACTATCCACAAGGACCTAAACGTTCCTTTTGTCCACGAACTGATCAATTTCCGACTCCAAAAATTTCATTCCAACCTATCGATCCATCCTAACCCTACCGCTAGAGCCCTCTCCACATATTCCCATCCCGAGAACCCACCATGTCGCCTAAAACGACGGTGGCCCCGAGACCTCTTTGCCCCTATTCTATTAAATCTATTAAAATGAGCCCCAGTACTGGCTGGCTTCTCATGGCATGCGTCCTCCGGGTGCAGCGCTGGCATCCGTGTTAGTGCTGTGACCGAGCGGTGAACAGTATACATTGTGATCACATTTGTATTATGTACAAGTATGTATAGGCTACAAATAAATAAATTAATTTAAATAATCAAAATAATTCAAATTGACTAATTTTGGCCTTAACTAGATGGTTTATAAAAATAAATTTTTTATTTCTGTTTTGCTAACTCCTTAATTTATCATGTATATCCTTTTTTAAAATAATAACTGAATGCCTAAATATTTTGCCTTTTATTTAAAATATTTTAATAAACGAATAGCAGCCGGAAATTAAAGGGTATGAAACGACTTGAGCTTTGTAATCCATTCCATCATGAATAGAGAATACGTTTATATACCAGAGGTGGTAACTGTTTTACATTTATTTAGTTCGACTTTGGTTTGTATTTTTGCCGTAACATTTCAATTTAAACAAAACGGGAAACGTGTGGATAATCCAAATTTATTATTGATTACATATTTTACGATTATATTACTGTTTTCAAGATGGAATTTCAAAATTAAACTTTGATGATTGACTTTGTTTTTGTTTCATTCTTTTTGAAATTATTCTATTTTAAATGCCATTCATGTTAGAAATATGTAGAGTCTTCATGATAAACAATTAAACATTTTAATTATTTATTATAAAACAATAAACATTAGATATTTAAAAAAATTATTTTGGTTTCTAACATGGTTCAACATATGTAAGAGCACATTTGTAGGAATTTTTCATGCGTCTATCTGAAGTGCTGGCAAGACCAAAAAATGAATGAATATGTTAAACATTTACGTTTAAAAAACTCTTCAAGATTTTTTGTATATAATGGTATTATTAACATTTCGAGCATTGGAAATATTTTTTTGTAAATTATTGAAACATTTTATAGTTTCCGAAGTTGCAGATATATCATATATCATTGATTTATTTTCTCTTAATTAATCATTTTGTCTATTAAAGTTGTTTCGTGTACTTACGATATTATTGGGTTGTCCGGAAAATAATGCAGGATTTTAAGTTTTCATTAAAAAAAATCTATATAAAATATTCTGTTTACGTTTACAGGATTACTCATTTATATGAATGTCAACACTTATTAATCCTCTTCCAAATGATATTGTTTGTTTACCTCTGTAGCATTCCGCTACTTGGAAATAATTCAGTCATCCTTATAATGTCAAAGCGAGAATTTCGTACGATTTTCTTTTACGAGTTTAAACTCGGCCGAAGCGGAGCCCAAACGGCTAGAAACATTAACCAAGTCTGGGGCGAGGGTTGTGTTAATGAGTGCACTGTGCAAAGGTGGTTTAAAAAATTTCGGGAGGGAGATTTCAGCCTTGAAGATGAAGAAGGTCGTGGAAGGCCTTCCTCTCTTAATGATGATGTTCTGCGATCAGTGGTGGAAGAAAACCCCAAAACAACTGTTCGAGAACTTGCAGAGCAACTCAAAGTCAGTAAAACGACCGTCGCTGACCACCTCAAGGCGATTGGAAAAGTGAAAAAAATCATCAAAAAAAGGTAATGGTTACGGTATGGTGGGCTTCATTTGGTTTAATACACTACAGCTTCTTAAATCCTGGCGAAACCATCAATGCTGAATCATACTGTAACCAAATTAATACCATGCATCAGAAATTGGCAGTAATGAAGCCCTCTTTGGTCAATCGGAAAGGGCCCATTTTGTTGCATGACAACGCTCGACCACATGTGTCACGTGTAACGTCACAAAAATTATTGGAGCTTGGCTATGAAACTTTGCCTCACCCACCCTACTCTCCGGACCTCTCGCCTACTGACTACCATTTTTTTAGACACCTGGACCACTACTTACAACACATAATATTCAAAAATCAAACGGAACTGGAAAATGCATTTATTGGCTTTATCAATTCTAAAAATTCTGAATTCTACTCAGACGGAATTAATAAGTTACCAACACGTTGGGAGAAATGTATTGAGAGTATGGGAAATTATTTTGATTAAAGAACATTGCTTTAAAGTAACTAGTTTCTTTTTTTTTGTTTAATACCAAAATCCTGCATTATTTTCCGGACAACCCAATATAAAATAGAAAACCAATTTTTTATCTATTATTGATTTTTATAAATGTTATTAATTTTAAAAAATTTTGTAGTGTGGTACGAATATTTCAGCTTTCTCTTAAATATCTTTTAACTTATTTGCTGGCTTTGGTGTTAAATATTCGAGCATTTTGGAGGTATTTTGTTTTAGATTTTATTTTTATTCTCTCCGAATCCAATTTTGCATGAATATTCAGATTAGAATTTACCACATAAGGCTACAAGGAATTGGACCACCCGAAATATTTTTGCTAGCTCACGCAACCCGATAAAAAATGACTTCTACATTGCTCGTAGTGAGCCGCATTAATCGATAAATAACTAACGTCTAAAACATTGAAGAGCACCCAAGAGTTAAACTGACATTTTTCCGGCACGAATTAATTCTTGTCTAGTTTTTGCCTCCCCTGAAAAGACCCGTGTTCCTACTACCAAGAACCGATTTTTGAATAGATTTTTTAAATCATTAAATAGATGGTTAGTAATATACATGGGCAAGGATTTGAAAAATATAATGCACGGATTATGAGAAAAAATAATTTTAAATTAGGGAAAATCAATGAATTCTCTTTCTAATCGTCTAATTCACTTCAAATTAAAATTACTAACTGTAATAACTTAATAATTTAAAATGGTATTTAAACTGATTAAATGGTTTTTGTTATGTGTATAAATTTATAGACCATTTTTAATACAGATAACTTTGGTCTTGCATGCCCTTATATAATCTATTGTCGTTGAACAAATTGTGAATGTATATATACATACATACATACATTCACAATTATATACAATATATATACAACAGCTGAGGTCATCGCCGGCCCTACGGCCCTATCCTTCTATTTCCTGTCTTTTTCGCGTATTTTTAATAAATTGTAATTTTTAATTTTTTTAACAAATTGATTTGAACATACGTATTGCCTTAATGCTAACATTTTCTTTCAAAGTCATATTTATAATTATTAATTTTTAATGAAAACACAAGTGTTCTACATATTTACTTTGGAGGTATGGTCGAATCAACAGAGCTCTCATATAAAAATTGTTTGGGTAGCGTTGAATACAGGTGGTTCTTTACAGTTCAAGATTCATCATTGCCTTATTAGTAATTTTACCAATTCGTAACGTGTCCCGTTTTTACTTCACAAAAGTGATTTAGATTGAAAAGTAAAAAGAAAAAATTATTCAACAGTTTTCAGTGTATAATTGTAATTAAAAACAATATATATCATATTTCAATTAATTAAAGTTTTTAGTTGACAAAAAAAAGTGTTACAAGCGGGATTCGAACTCTCGATCTTCGGCTAGATACGCCGCTACTCCACTGCTGCAGCTATCGTGACCTCGATCCTCTCGATCACTAACTTCCCACCAACCCCACCTTTTAAATCCCCCCCCCTTTTTGCTACTTTCCATTGTCGTATGAAATGGCCACGGACAGCTTTAATGAAGGTATACTTCATTTTAAACTTACGAAATTAACTAGTTTCGTGGTCCGCTTGACGAATTTGTATTTTCCCTCCTATTTGATATTTTTTCAAATTCAAAAGGTGTGGTTGAGATGGGAAGTTAGTGTCCGAGTAGACCAAGGTCACTACAGCTCAAGTGATTAAATCAGGAGCGCATTTACCGAAGGTCTTCGGTTCGAATCCCGCTCGTGCCCCTAAAAACCCGGTCAAGCCGACGACTAAAACTAATGAATATATCATATTCTTTGCCATGTAATTGTAGTAGAGTTGTTAAATTCGTTCTCTAATTCGTCTTTCCGAAGGCAAAAGACACAAAATGTATAGACCTCATTGAAATAATTATACAATATTGATAATTATTCTAAAAATTTTATTTGATTGTACAAACCATTTATGAGAAGAGTTTAAATTTTTCCCATAAAGTGAAAAGCAAAAAGAAAAACAATCTCTACCTGACAATTTTTAAACTGAATATTTATGACTTGGCATTAGGATGATAAATGTGTGTCAGCCACGCGTATCGTGTCAAAACCGATTCTGCGTACGTTTATCTCCGACGTTCTTTTTTTTCTTCTCATAAAAGCCTCACGACTGATTGAACAACATTTATACAAAAATTCCCATAACAATGGTCGAACAGGGTGCTTGGTTGAGCGCGCAAATTTAACAAGTCAGTCCCACGAAGAATCCGTCAGGGATGGAACAGTGAACGGATAATGGCTAACCCTTAAAACCCAAAATACCCTTTACTCTCAAATAGTTGTTTAATTTAGAACAATGAAGGGAATAATACAACGGGGTTTGCGTTTGTATATGTGAATGCCGAGGAGGGTAACGGAGATTGTAAAAGGGGGAGGTTGGCTATAAATAAGATAGGAAGGGGTGCGAGGAGCGGTTGACAGTGAGCGATGACCATGCAAATGAAGCGATGTTAAGCCACTGGCAGATATTGCAAACAAGCAGACTCCTAACGCAAAAGCACCACCCTGTATCTTTCCAGGAAACAAGAGTTTTCGAAACGTACGACCCAATGCTCGACAGTCTGGTCATGCTTTTGTTTATTTTTATTGGGTGAAATGGATTTGGCCTCGGAACGTAAATTGTGCGGCTAACGTTCACAGACTGTTTGCTCGATTCTCTTTTATAAGCAGAATTTGGCAAGAGAAAAAGTCTATGAACTCACTTCTTTCTATATTGCTTCCCATTGTATAAAAATAGTATAAATTGTGCTTATTAGCAAAGAAAACTTTAGTGTATCACATTAAATAAATACAAGGAACAACATTTTTACTGTTCCTACTATATTATACAATTAAATTTCGACCTTAGCTTTCATTAAATATATACTTTTAATGGATATTCATGCCAATCAAACAATCGTTAACAAGACATTCCTGTTTCATGATTACTAAATTTGTTTGTATATAAGTGTCAGGTACGTTAATGAAAAACGTAAATTTTAGATGCTGTAGTTATTTCATTATTTATACCGAGTTACATACTTATTATTGTAATGAGTCATAAGATTGATGGCCAGACGAATTTACGAGTAATACGAAAAATTTAACATACGAAGTACATAAATAACAAATTACTGTAAATAAATAATTTTACATTTTGACTAAAGGAAGGGTTAAAATATTATTTTTAAAGAAAAAAAGTTGATTTTTTGGATATAAAACATTTTCGAAGGGAAAAACTTTTTTCACAAACTTCATTAGGTTATATATATATATATATAT
>CM077102.1:22086046-22098254 GCA_039619505.1 Cimex hemipterus
ATATATATATATATATATATATATATATATAACCGAGCGCTGTAGCAAAGTAGGTACTTTTTATAAATTTAAAAAAAGTTAAAATTCGTTTTTACAACAAAAAGAAGAATATAAATTTAGAAAAATGTTTTTTTAATGACACTTTTCGCTAGGTATAGAACGATTGTTCTAGATATTGAAATAGTACATAATTTACTACCATGCGAGGTGGCAAATGAGTTAAAAATAATACGTTAACACAAACAAATGTGAAATTCGTCTTTCGCATTTCAAAAATTTCTGGTGTACATATTTTTCTCAAATGGTTATTTTTAAAATTGCCTCATATTTATATTTTTTAAAGGTGCAACACTAATGATAACTTATGATGATGATCCCACCAATCAAAAAGACCTTTACTGAAATTTGAACCACTAAAAGCTGAAAAAACTAAAAGCAATGATTTCGTAAATAAATTAGTACAGGAGATAATATCAAAACTGTTAGAGATTTTAGTTGAGGCCACCCCTATTTATCTCGTACATATTTACGTTTAAACATCGTTCACGTAGCGTTGTATAATGTAGAGAAGTTACGAATTTATTAAAATTAAGTCATTGACAAAAGATATACTTAATCCTGCTAAAAACTTATTAATTTTTATTTTCATGAGTTATGAAAACTACTTGATGTATCGTGACTTTTATCTTTTGACACAAACTTCCCATCTCAACCTACTTTGAATTTTTCCTCTTTTTGTCATTTTTCAAATATCTAGTAATAAAAATTCGATTCTCAGCCATTTATTAAGTGGCCACAAGAGCTATTAGTGAAGTAATTACTTCTTTCAATTATTAAATTAATACCTTAGATGAAAGCATAATTAATTAGATTAATTAATACGGTCAATTATAGCCACTAAACACATATGGATTAACATAGATAACACCTTTTTAATCGATCTTTGCAAGCTGGAAATTACAGCTGAACGGCTGTATTTGTTTACAATACTGCCTTTTATCAGATTTTATCTGATATGATTCTAACTGAAGAGAATCACCAGTAAATGTTTCAATATTTTGAAGAATGGACAATCAGGCGTAATGGTAGAAATGCTGAGACAACACTGTTTAAATGACGCAGACCACACCCACTATATCTCGATAATACCGGAGGGTAACAATTTTAAAGTGTTTTAAATGTATCTGGATAGTAGACTCAAATTTAATTATATATTTTCAAAAAGCTCAAAGGCATTAACCACGTTAAAATCTTTATCCGATCTTTAGTAGGATAAAACAAAGTATGTACCATACATACGTCCAATACTCGTATGGTGCTCCCATTTGGGAAATATGTCTATCACCAATTTCTATATGATCCATTCAAAATGCTGCTTTAAAAATTACTACGGGTTTCCTCGTTAGACCCCCGAATAGTATGCGTGTAAACATAAACATAGTTTGTTTTCCCACCTCTATAGAGCGATTGAAATTTTTTGTGAACATAGTTGACAATGTATATGGTTTAGCAAATTGTTGAAAATAGATATTAAGTCTCTGGTGGATTTGTCGTATATAACATGTAATTTAATATTCTTATTGCTTTAATTATTTATTAAAGTCATGTACTTGCATCTAACAATGTGTGTTTTTATTCTTTATTGTTTTGTTTAATACCTAGGGTAATCCCTTGTTTGTACTTTTTTCAAGAATCGTTATCTACACAACTTGATAGATTTGATCGTCTTGGAACTTAAATGTATTTGCCTTTTTTTTACTATTCATCTATTGACATGATTTGACAATTTTGCAAATTCGTGACGTTATTTTAAATGGTATTCGATTATTATTTAGTGTAGAAATGTAATTGAATATGTTTTGCGGTTTTGAACGTAATAAAAAAGCATAAATATGTGCTGTCTAAAATGATTAGAACTGGATATCATAATAAGATATTTTCCCTATCTTCAGTTTTTCATTTATATTGTCATGTAATTTAAACATAATTTGAGACAAGTAGTTTGTAAACGCTGTAATATCGTTGAATTTGGATTATACTCAGACGGATTATGACTTTTTAAGGAGAACACCGGATATCGGAGAAAAAATTGCTTCCGGCTGGTTCCTCTCAAAACTCTTAATTTTTTTTGTTTACTATAGAATATTGGTAGTTAGAAGAGAATTGTTTGATGAGAATCTGAATTGATTTTCCAAATAACTTTATTGAAAATATTTCTTGATTTTTGTACTTGTTTATTGTATATGTATATGTAATCCTATTTAATACGATCAATCATATTTGCGTTCATCGAAAATAAACTGAATCGATTGATTTATGTATATCATAACAATGAAAAACAGGTGCAAAAAATTGGGAAAACAAACGATATCAATTTTTTAAAATTTCTCTGCTCTTATTTGTAGCGCACTTATTGATTTACAAGTTAAACTAACAATCATTATTATAATAAATACAGTTTTACTCAATCAAGCGATTATAATAGAAAAATATTTTCTGTACTGTTTTCTAGAATGTATTTGATGTTGCGCTCTTTTTAATTTAATTCTGAAAATAGCCAACCCATTTGAACAATACTGACATGAAATTATTCTTACTTGTGTAAAAAAATAAATAAAAGCAATAGTCCTGAGATTGAAATGCGACGGAAATTTCATCATGTTGGCTCAAATATTTTCTTTCCATCTCTGGCAGTGCGAAAAGCAAATAAATTACTACAATTACAAAAATCCTCTTAAGGCTGAAACAAAAGTAAAAGTCCAAGAAATTCTTTGCGTCAAGTCAATTTTCACAAAATTTGTTTCCAAGGAATATATAAATTCCTCCTGAAATGTAATGTAATGAAAAACAGTTATGGACCTTCAGTAGAGATAAGGCGGGTATGAAGAATGATTATTAATAAGTTTAGTGCAGGACACGCTGCAAATAGCGCCTCAGCTACACTCGTGCGTGCACCACGATGCAATGATAAAGTATAAGACTTACGATACTGAAACACGGTATTTAATATGAGTTCATTATTGGACCTTATGCAACGCATGAATTAAACAAAACATGAAATGATTAGGGAGTTTATATTTGCCGTTTTGTCACACAAACCACTTTTTTAATAATACATCCGCTTAGCTTGTGACGGGCATTTGTTAACGTTCTTACTTTTAATCAATCTTTCATTTTCACAGTTAAAACTTTTCCGTCCATGTGTACATTCTAAATTACTAACGTTCGCGTCAGAAAATGAGGTAACCTAATATTTCAGTTCATATCTCATCCAGCTGTCGGGAATGATAATTATTTTATCATTCATCTAAAATAATCGTCAATAGGAAAGTAATTACTCCCCCAGAAATTACAGAATATCAGCTGAAGCCTCATAAACTAATCACGTTCCCTGGTTGAAATTACCGAATAACATCAATGAATAATTTCACAATTTTGCTAAATATTTGGCAAAGTGATCAGTTTACATTTGAGTTTTTTTTAAACACATGTAATTCTAATATAAATTTAATTATAAATATAACATGTTGAAATGACCATATGCATTTTAAAATATTCACCATAAGTTAACACAATGTAAGAATCACTATGATTGTTACATTTTCTAAGTAATTGTTGGTTATTTGTCTAAGAAAATAATAACACTTTTTTTACTACCAGAGAGAATGTTTTATACAGTTTTTTACGATTGTCTAGCAATATATTACGTACAAGACTAATTGATTGTAAACCAAATACAAAATAAAAAACACGTTCGCTACTTTCTGCGGTATATCATGAACGTTTAAAATATCATATATAAAATATTATCAAATAGAATTTTTTATCAAAAATATAGTTGAAATTTCGTTTAGAACATAACCTCTTAACTACATAAAGTATTGGTTGAAATGAAAAAGTTAGTGTCATGAACACCAACTCCCCATCTGAGCCTACAAACTTTCGAATTTTCCCTCCTTTTTAGGTCGAGTGGAACGACGTCACGACAGCTCAGGTGGTTAGAGAAGCGGTATATTGAGCCGAAGATCGTGGGTTCGAATCCCGCTCGTGACAGTAACTTTTTCATTTCAACCAAAAACCTCACATAAAAAGATTAATTGAAAGAAGTAATTTGGTCAATAGACGACTAAATATAATGGATAAAATCCAGAATTTATACAGTTTTAATACAACAGATGTTTGATTTTCAAATTTCAATATTAATAACATTTTAGCATACCTCTCTCTCACTATGGTACTCAAAAATTTAAAAACATAATTTTACACGTTCTTCTCAGCGATTGCGGTTTGCTGACAGGTGGATTCGAGGGGGTTACCTCTCTTTACCACTCACTCGATAGGTGCCTAATAGGTTTTGCCTTCTATTTTTTATTTTATTGTATTAACTAATATGTATATTGTGTGGTGAGGAGTAACCGTTAGTCGATTATTATTCGGAAATCGTGAGATGCGGTCTGGTGTGATGCAGGTTCCAGAAAAACAATTTCTTTATCGTTTAATTTAACGTAGGATAAGATGAGCAAAAAAGTGAATTTATACAATACAAACATTTTTTAAATATTAAATAAAAGTATTTGTACCCCCTCAAAGTGTTTGGCTTCTGGGTAATTGTGCAATTCTTGCATGTCGTGTTCACAGCGCCAGTGAGATATTGCTGTTTTATGTTTTCTATAAGTTGGATTTTGAAGGGTTAGGATTCAATACCGACTTCCTTCCCCACCCTTTCAAAATCCATCGTATATAAACATAAAACAAAAATCTAAGTCTCACTGGCACTCCCGACGCGACGCCCAAGAATTTCTAAAACTATCCTTCAATCTTGGTCTTCAAGAAAATTATTGACGAATGTTCAAGTTAGAAAGAGATTTTATTTACAAAATCGGCTCAACCGCTCGTTCCCTTATTTCCTACGTTTTGTGAAAAGTAAAAATTATCGATTAATACTCAAAATAAATTTGGAAAAATATGACGGACTTTTTTTCGCTTTATTTCTGCGTCTGTCAAAGATATTCCGAGATAACATAAACAATGAAATACCAGAATAATCACGACACCTACAACTAAAAAAAATATATATTTCGTGCTCCGATTGACCAAATAACTTCTTTCAACTTATTAATCTTGTTATTTTGGTTGAAATGAAAAAGTTTGAAAAAATTGAAATTTTTTGTTTCTTTATGTAAAAGTGTACGCAACATTTTATAACACGTCTATCTGCTACATGCGGGCGTACAAAGACTCAAATGTCTAGTATATTTGTATTGTTTTATTTTGTATTTACAATAAAAACAAGGAAGTTTACATATTACCTTAAAGACGCACAATAGCAACACTTACGCAACACTCAACAGTCATGTCTGTTCGGTCAACGTTAAAATCCTCCATAACTGTCACTTAAACAAACACAACAACAAAACTACACAAATCAGGATAATAAGGACGTAGAGATTAAACATCAAATACTATTAAAAATAATATCATTACAAGACAATTTTGCGATAATTTCAGATGTATGAATTTATATAAACATACATATACATGCGTGTACACATGTATGTGTACTGGCAAAACAAAAAACATCGGGAGACGAGGACCTAACGGAAACTGTCAACTGCAAACCACATGTACTAAGGACAACCCGAGCGAAAATTCAACAAGAATAGAATGAAATTTGGTAAAACGCTGACAACGAAAACCACGCATACATTTTTTCTCAACAATATACAACGTCTTCAACTGGAGATCAATTACACATATAAAACCACACAGATGTTCTCTATCCACTGGACAATTTGCTTGAGTACTAATGCTTTGATTGAATTTATAATTTTCTACCATTGTATAAATTCATTTTTTTTCACATACTACATGTATTGATAAAATTTAAACAATGTTTATAAATCTCAAGCCCTGAAGATGATCTCAATAAAGAATGGAAACGTTGGCACGATAAAGAAAATATTTTTCTAAAATCTACGTCACACCAGACCGCATCTTAAGACTTCAAATAATCTGTAAAAATTAATATTTACATTTAAAGTGCAATTTTTTCATTTATTAACGCTCTTAACATTGATTTAATATAAATAATCATGCTATGGTAATGTTAAATCTAGCCATCTTGTGTTAATAATTAAACTTAAAATTTACGTAAATGCATTAAATACATGAGGGGGATTGGAGTAGGTGGTAACTATGTTCCCTGTTATTAAAAGTGGGCAAAAACACGACTACAGAATCGAACTGATATCTTATGGTTGCAAGCTGTAAGGATCTCCTAATTAACGTTTTAACTTGGACTCTATTACTGTCAAGCATATTGTATCAATAAGTTAAAACAAATTAAAGGGCTTGCTTTTTTCTCACAAAAAGTGCCTTAAATGAATCCAGTGAATGTCAGCCTCCAATTAAGTGGGAAACATAGATCAACTTTTCTCTACGTGCGAATATAGAGGGATTTGGCCCAAAAGTATCCGTGTGTCAACCTCTTAAGGCTTATCATCAGTCGTCCGGAGAATCTACGATTCCGATCTTTCGAGGGTCACCTATCAACCGTGCTTTTGATACTTAGGGGCTCTCGGCTTTACCGCCTCGTCCAACTTTTCCTTACCCACTAGATCTATGTGTCCATGGATCTGGACAACCGCCATCAATTTTCCGAGACCCTACAGTTAAGAGTATCTCTCTAACAAGGACACTAGGAGAGGGTGCTGTCACGGACAGAAGGAAGCGCGTTCTGAGAATCGGTGCAAAGCAGAGCCCCTACAATAAGACATTTTATTTCGTTATAATAATAATGAAAAATCTGTATTTCATTTTTGTTATTTATTTAAAATAATAGTAATACATACATTATATTTTGTGGTCCAATAATTAAAATAACTTCTTTCAATTAATTGATCGTTATGTAACGTATTGATTGAAATGAAAAAGCTAGTGTCATGCGGGATACGAACCCACGTCCTTTTATCAACCTATTTCACCCAATACCTTACATAAGCATTAATTAATTAAACGTAATTAATAAAAGTAAATGTTAAAAATAGATATTTAAATATTTCGTATGTTAAAAATATAAGTTTAAAATTAAATTATGTTGCAAAATTACATTATAAAAACACTAATACAGACAACTGACTAAATATAAAAAAAGGTTTTTATAATACAAGATAACAGTTTTTACAAGAAGATAAGTTCACAATAGCTCATTATGCTTAAACAAAGTGCCTCATCTACTTCTTTTTATTTCGTTAAATTTCAAGCATTGTTTTTATTACTTTAATAGTATACTGCTTTAATGGCAGAATAAAGTGACTATTCCAATTGAATATCAATGATTGTACGAGTGGAGGGGAATTGGCAACTCTCCGAGTTGCTATTTAAAAGCAACCCTATCTGACATTTTCTGTTATTTTAACTCTTCTATATGCTATGTGTTTCATATACCGAAGAGCTTAAATACTAACGAAATCGATGTTTTTTAAATTACAGAGGCAATAAAATCCATAAATCCTTTTTTTAAATACTCAAGTCATTTTGATAAGATAAGATTAATAATTAAGAATAAAACGTATTGATTTTAGAGTACAGAATACCTAATTTCTAGTGAAACCACTAGGGGAAACATGTTTTTTCTCAATTTATTTTAATTATCCTACTCAAAGGAAGATTGCCTGTAATTTTGGGCCACAAATTCGCTGTCCCGAGATGAATTGTGCGCCTCCCATTACACGTCTTGACTACGTCCATGAGATTTATCTAACCAAACTGTTGTTATATTTCGGCTATACTTGAAATTATTGTATCGCCTTCTCAGCAAGTTTTCCTTTGAACAAATTAACCAATATTTGAATAATAAACACTCGCAACTGATAGTAGATAACAAAACGTGTCAAAAACACTAATGTTAGTTTGTTTTCCTAAATGCTCGTTTTTCATATTTTTGAATGATATATAAAAAAATGTAAAAGAAATACTTTAGCCAAAATAACAACTTTGAAACGTTTTTAACACTATATAATAATCCATGGCCTTCACATATTACCCTTTTTGTTGGTAATATTTTTAGTCCAATTGTCTTGAAATTGTACTAGTCTTGAAGTACCACATATAAGTTTATTAATCAAAACAAGAAGACGTTTTTATCTTGAATAAAAATAATAATGAAAGATATATCAAGTTATGTACATACAGCACGACAGGTACGCGTCGAGGGGGCCAGAGGTGCCTGATATCTAGGAACCAATTAGGGGAAAAAGGGGGAAAAACGCCCATGTACCAGTGTCAAAGATTTCAGCCCTTAGACCAATTAGATTAATTAGATCAATTAGACAAATATTTAGACAGGGTGTCTTTTTAGATAGCCTGACTGAATTTCTCTTGAACAAATTAATCTATCCCAAAGACATGGCTATTATTTTCTACACTAGTTTCCAATTTTCAGCTTTTTTGTTAAACATTGTACAGGGTACCTCAGGTCTAGTTAAACTAAATTTCATTAATTATCATCTACATCCTAACATACCATTGTAAAGGACTTTTTGTGATGAAAACAAGGGTTAAATTGAATGTTTGCGTTATCATAAAGTGATAAAGTTATGGCAAAAAGTTTGAAAAAATCACTTGTTTTGCATGTCATATTCGAACTGCCAGCCTTGCGTAAAGATGCAAAGATTTGCTCGTTTGATCCACTATTCAACGGTGATCAGAGCGGAAGAGTCAGGGGGATGAATGAAAAGCATTTTTGTGCGTTGCTGCAGTCCTTCAACTGAAGTTGCTTGGTTATGATTGGCAAAGACATGGTTTTTTTAAATGGACCAACATAACATATTCAAATGGAGTTAAATTAGGTGATTGAGGAGGCCAACACATCGGGCCATCCACTTATGCAGGAAATAACGGTTGAAATAACATCTCACCTACCAAGAAGTTTGTGCGGGACATCCATAAAGCTGGAGAATCATTTTTGTCTTTCTAACAGACAAGCATCATCTAAGGTTTGTCAAACCTCCATCAAAAATTGAGTTACTGAGCAACTTTTAACTTCTTTTCGTAAAAATATAACCCAATCAATTTATTTCCGAATAGTCCGCACCAAACGTTGATATTGTGAAGCACTTGATGATGAAAGCTAAGGAAATTTTTGAATTTTCCTCTGCTCACGTTGGAAAATGCCGAAGGTTTAGCAAGGTTTTCGAGGTTAACTTGGGTTCATTAGTCTATAGGATCTATGGAAGAACGCTTTCTTCAGCCCCAACGCCAGTGTTATTTAGACTCCACAAGACCCTAGAACAAGATGAGAGCGATAGGGCATAAAATTGGAAGTCCGGAGGACACCTCTAGTTATATCTTCTGAAAACCTAAAACTCTTCCAACATTTTGGAGAGAAGAATTCGGATTATCGCGAACATACAATAAAATATTAAGCCCTTCGTCTAAATTAAGCTGCCGGTTGTTGATGACCCGTACCACCTCATATTTAGAGCAACACGAATAAATGTTTGGGATTTACTCAAGGGTGATTCAGGTGATTTCTGAGAGTACAATTCGACTGCGCGATGCGCAATACCACAACTATCAATAAAGCAGACGTACATATCAACCAGCAGTTAATCGGAAAACGTGTTATTTGGTTCTTTTTGAAAGGAATACTGATTATAACGAATAGGTAATATAGTTCGATAGTTGAAAAGGTGATGAAAAAAGTGAGGAAAAACTTTCAGTATTATTTACTTCTGACTAAAAATCAAGCTCTGAAGAAGGTCTGAAAGCTAGGCGAAGATTTAAAATTAGAAATATTTTATTTGACCACATCCCTGAGAACCAAGTAAACAACTAAGGCAATTGCAATTAAATTTTATTGAACATTAATTAATTAATCTAACTTAACTGTAGTGAAGTAAATTTTTGGAATTAACGAGGAAACAAACGAAATGCGTTGTTTTAAGTTTTTGTCACAACTTTACGGAACAATTTAAATCCGATTGTTCCGTTGTTTTAAGAACAAAAAATCCTTCAAAATGATCTGTCAGGATGTATACGGTCGAATTGAAATTGTAAAGTTATACTGGTCCTGTTTTACAGTTTAAAATTTTTCTCCAAAAAAGGAAAAAAATTGAAACTAAACTCAAAAATATTTTTAAAAAATTATTTTGGTTCAGGAGAAATTTAGATGGACCATCTAAAAAGGACACCCTGTTATAGTTTCGGTCTCGCTATTGCAATCTTCCATAACAAAACTTTTCTTTAAACTTTTCCCCCAAGACGATTATTTAACTTGAATAATATAATGATGAATTAATTAAAATGTTGAATTTCTCTCGCGCATGAAACGCACGGTCGATAGGAGCGCGGAGGATCTAAATCAAATAGAAGGTATCATGCTACCGCTAACAATACTCCGTACTAGATTGACACACGCATTTACCTTCGGCCGTTTTGTAAAGAACGGTTGGTCGATAATACCACTTATTTGAAGGAGGTCATTACTTGAAGAGAGAGAAAGTGAGTAGGAATGCCACTCTATATGAGAATTAAGTATACAACGCGTATTTGGGTCCTCTGTTCAGATTTTTAGCGTATTTCTGCCTGTTTTATTGTAATCAGTACTTGTTCGACATCTAGATTTGTATACAAATAGCGTGAATGTATTTATTAAACTGAACGTGGCGTGAGAGGACTGATGACGTAATATGAAAAATTCAATCGATAATCACATTTGTTATGTAATACTAACTTGTAACCGGTCCAGCTTCACGATAGTTCAGTCTGATAATAAATTAATGCGAAAGTAAGCAAAATTAATCTAGATACTACTAAGATATATTCAAAAGCATCATGCAATTCAATACCCTGTCTTGCATTTCAGTGTCTATATGGAATGGAAGGAACGAATAAAATTTCGAATAAGCTGGTCGATTTACTAGCTTTCGTTTGTCCGTTTTCGCACAGACATAAAGATGGGTCGGTTTACCAACTCTAGAGCATTCGACATATATTCTACGAGAAACAATCGTATTCATTTATTTACGAGAGTTCGCAACTGCAGAGGTGATATAAACCCTCAGGGCGCCAGTGTTTTTGAAACAAGCCCAAATGTGTATGTCGGGTTCGAATCCCGTGGCCTTGTATTCGAACCCGGGACTTTTACCTTACAGTGATGAGCGCCGTGTCAACGCCTAAACTTTTGCGGCTACCGATGCCCCAGTAAAAATCGTATTTTAAATTCAAATGATATATTTGCAAAAATGGCCCCCTTCCTTTTCTGTTAATAATAGCGAACGCAATACGTTTTCGAAATTTAATTCGTTTGTACTCCCCCTTTTAACCCTTCGTGGAATTAGTACGTCCGCACCTTTGAGTTCAACGGAATTCTTCATTAATTTTTTAACTACTAATCGCGTATCAATGCCTAACTTTGTTTGATTAATGATTTAGATTATTATAATTGGCAACTTTTCAAATTCGGAATGTGCGATAGTAATCCGTGAACATTGAGGGAACAAAGAAATTACACTGAAAAATGCACAACTTCCCTTTGGTTCATCATGGAGTCAATGGATTTTTGTGTATCACCGTTTCACCTGCGATTCTGTACAGAATGATGTTCATATCGTCTACGTCGACAATTTTAGCCGCCGGAATGGCTGTCACGCTCGACCGTGTGTGATTTTGAAAATTTATTTCGATGCTTTCATAAATATTTTCCATTAATCAAAATACAGAAATAAGATCAGAATGGAATTTGTAGGTATAGTGCAGTTACCATCTTCTTTAAAAATATGTTGTCTGTTTTTAAATATGACGACAGACCACGAACGGAATAAATTAATTAGCTTTTCGAAACCAACGTTGTTTCAAAATGTGAAATCACTCGACCGGCTACTTTTATATATAAATATTACAAAAAAGAGAGAGAGATAGTGAGATAGACAGAGAGAGAGAGTGAGAGAGAATGAGAGAAGGAGAGAGAGAGAGTGTGTGTGACAAAGACAAAGAGTGAGAGAGGCAGACAAAGAGAAAGAGAGA
This sequence comes from Cimex hemipterus, assembly GCA_039619505.1. Lineage (NCBI taxonomy): Eukaryota > Metazoa > Arthropoda > Insecta > Hemiptera > Cimicidae > Cimex > Cimex hemipterus. The sequence continues at coordinate 22,098,074 of CM077102.1, forward strand.
GAGAGAGTGACAAAGAGAAACAGAGAGAGAGAGAGGGGGTGAGAGAGAGTGACAAAGAGAAAGAGAGTGAGAGAGAGAGAGAGTGAGAGAGAGAGTGACAAAGAGAAACAGAGAGAGAGGGAGTGAGAGAGAGAGTGACAAAAAGAGAGAGAGAGAGAGAGAGAGAGAGAGAGAGAGAGAG
>CM077102.1:22098654-22111611 GCA_039619505.1 Cimex hemipterus
GAGAGAGAGAGAGAGAGAGAGAGAGAGAGAGAGAGAGAGAGAGAGTAAGAATGGTATGTCGAGTATTCCACCAGTGACATGGAATGAATTGTGTGTTAGAATGTGTGAATGTGTTAGCTGTATCTGTACAAATGTATGTAGTATAAACAAAAATAAATTTTACACAGTCCTGCTTTATTTCAGATGTTTTTTATTTAAAAATTAAAAAAATCAACAAAACGAAAGATTAGTCAGGAATTTTTGAATCAGTTTGAAAGTTATTCTTTTCTTCTTTTACACATTGACAAATGTCAAGTTTTTTAAATGCATAAAATTGCGAACGTATGGTTTAATGCTGAGTTGTATCGATCTTTGGATTTCATTTCAATTCGACTTTTATAACAGCCCAACAATTATCGATAATTAAATGATCAATGTTCTTCCGTTTCCATTGGAAAAATGAATACATCTTTTTCTATCGTGTACAAATAATTATAAAATGTAATTTTCGCCTTGACCTAAAATGTGGGATGCTAGGTGGCATGTTTCAGTCTATTTAAGCTTGAAATTTATGAATATATTATTGCATAACTTTAGTTTAAATTATATACAAGTTTTCAACTTCTTGTAAATAAAATAAATTGAAAAATAAGTACTTTCCTATATTAAAATATATGAAATTTTTAAAATGTTTATATAAATATATTACATATAATATATATTTTATATATTACATATGTGATTGTATCGATTGTATACATTATATAATATGTATTGTATACATATTATATAATATCTATTGAACAATTTATCAAAAATATTCAAATTGTTTTGACTTATGCCAGTCAAAATATTTGTTGATATAAAGTTTTAATGAATAAAATATTTTCCCCCATGAAACAAAAATTATAACTGTTATTTCTCAAGTAAAAATAATAAATAAAAGAAAATAAAGATAAAAGTAGTATATTTAAAAAAAACCTATATTATTAATTGAAATTAATATTTTCATTTTTACATATAAATGAGCAATTATCCATAATAAAATTGTAGTGATTTTCGGGCCGAATTTTTCTGGCTTAGATCATCAAATGATTAAAATTTATAACCAACCGTGTGGGGGGCAATCTGGTATAAATATAAAATCAATTATAAGAAACAAAAAAAATATATATGGTACCATTAATGTAAGAGGCAAGGACGTTACTCAAGTGGCCATTTCCACTACTGGCCACTACCATGCCTCCGATTTAATGACCACTTATTGTCAGGTGGATAAAATATGTTGTGTACGAAACTAGGGTGAAAATCGCTATAGACACTTTTCAAAATATGGTCTGATTTAAAGCCTTTGATTGAAAATGTGCATAACATTCTGATAGAAAATTGATTAGTTGTAAATTTTCCTTTATTAAAAGCCGCTTGGTGTAGAATGAAACGCCGATTCTGATGAGTCAGCTAGGAAAACTTTTACTTGCTTGCATGCGATATGAGTCACCGGTTGCACATTGGAATTTCCCATTAAATTCTTGCTACTATATTTTAAAAATTACCACTGAATAACTTTTCAATAATTATTTATATTGCATCATAACGACTCGTGCTTCAACTTCTAAAATCCACACTTTAATTGGGAAACGATTAACTTTAAAATGGTCTTATACAACCCGAAGTTAATTTCGGCTAGGAATCGAGTAGTGGTAACAGATTTAATTAGCATATTTAACTCATCTATCTGAGAAATGATACTAACTTTCTTATTTTAAATTAAAATGTCATAGTTTTATTGCAAAATTCGATTCTAGACATTTATTTTATGTCAGTTTTGCTGGAAAGGAAATTTTGATAGAATCAACAGATCATTTGTGAGTTATGCCCGAATGAAGACTCATAAAAAATGTATATTTTTCGGAACATGAAGCTCCTTTACTTCAAAAAATAAATACATGTATTTATTTATTTATTGAGTGTAAAAGTATAACTTATTCATTTACTGAATTAATGCAAGTTTATTCAGATATAGTTTTTATGTAACAAAATAGGGAGTTTATAATAAATCTACCAATGTAATTGTATTTTTTTATGAAAATACGGTACGCGTTTTAAGGAGTTAAACGTTTGGCTACCAAACTTTTTCTATTTGTCCGCAGGTTACCACTAATTTTTATAATTTTAAAAGTATTTCCTAGGCACTATACCTTTTCGTAGTTATTGGAGGGCAGTTGTCTCTCTCCTCAGTTGATAAAATCGACATTTATCATTTGTAAATAGTCCATTCTGTTAAGAAGCATTTCATCTTTCTTCTTCCTATTTCCAAGTATTGCTTTTTCATCCCTTTTAATGATGAATTTGTTGTGGTCTCTTCATAATGTATCTACGGTTTATGCCATAAAATGAATTTTGGGCCTATGTATTTTTCCCAAGCTGATACTTGGCTTAGGCTTTATTATCAGTGTCCGGAGGACGTGTTAAAGGTGAATAATTATTGATTTCGATCAAGTTGAACAATAAATAATTTGGAACTTGGGTATCCGTCGTAGGTAGATATTATAGACATCGGTTTTAACTATCAGGTTTGCCTTTATGATTATTTTGAGTAGTTTTCTTGTTAGTCCGATAATGTTTGTCGAGTGTATTGAATAGGTTTGATAATTTGTATGATTCGTTTCCGTGTTTTGTTTATTGGTGTGTTGTTGATATAAAACTATTTTTGTTTAATTGTTGGTTACTTCTTAATACATATGTATATATTTTGTACGCATAAATGAGATTTTCATTAATTGCACTAAGCTTAAGTGCCCGCTAGATCCTAAATGAAGTACAAGATGTTTTGGCAAGTTGGCCTTACATCGCATGCCCATTTGAGAGGACAAGCAGCTCCTGCCCGCTGCATGTACATCAGTAGAATATGGTGCATCGAGCGCCAAGAAAAGAACATCAATTGGAATGCTGTTATGTTTATTGGTGAGTCGCATTTCTGTCTGGATAATGATGAAAGGAACCGAAGTGTCTACCTAGAGCAGGGGATGCGTACAGTGCCCCAGTTCGTGTTCTTTTTAGTGCAGTTTAGGGTAGGACGTGTATTGGTCTGGGTACGGCTTATCAATAGAGGACGAACTGGAACCATTTTGTAAGAACAATCCCTCAATTCAGGGATCTATTGGTAGGGAATGACGATTTTTATGTAACATAGCCATACGTCATAAAGGTATGTTCATGCATGTGAAGAAAACATGGGATTTTCTCTTCTGTCTTTTCCTCAATAATTTCCCGACCTCAATCCCATCAAGTATTTGTGAAACGCGTTGCAAAGCAGGCTTTTTGACCACCATCCGCAGTCAGCTGACCTGCAACGACTTAGTCCAGCGTAACATCCATGGAATTAAATTCCTTGTGAAATTAGTGAAGACCTCATTAACAGTATGCCTACCAGGTGCACAGATGTTTTAGCTAACAGAGAAAAGTATTTAAAATTAATTAAAAACAAATATTGTGTCCAATAAACAAAATAATGGTTAAAAACCCTTAATTCAGTTTTCTTTCAGTAAAAAAACATAGTTTTATAAAGTTTATAACAAAAATAAAATAAAAAATGCTAAGGCTAATAAATACTACAAAATTGGCAATATCCCGCTTAAATTTTGAGCCGTTTGTAATAATAAAAAATGTAAAAAAGTGTGATAAAGAAGGGGAATTAGAACCTTTTATTTTTTAATTTAGAACAGTTCAAAACCGTTAAACTGGTTGCTTAATTCACTTCAAAACAAAAAAAGATGTGAACTAAAATCATGTTATTTCATAGTACATCCGTTAAATAAATGTCAGAAAAAGATGTCGCGTTTGAAGACAACTTGGTGTCATAAAGACGAAGGGTTTATCGTTTGATAAAAGCAAAGCCGACGTTTATTTCCACGCTAGAATTGCAAAAATAAAAACGACCTTTCTTACCCCACACAATTTCTTGAATTCGTTTTTATCCCTGAGAATCGCAGTCGTATATTTGACTGCAAACAACCATTGGTTATTTCGAAAAGAGTTTAAGTTCAAGCTTGATAAGAGAAGATGGCAAAACAAATTTCGATTGTGTGAAGCGAGGGGGGCATTTGGTATACGATCCAGACGAGTCAGATACCTAATAAAGAAGGTTCTATTTTAGACAACATTATACAAACTTATAAACACTCTCATAATTTCAAAGCTTGTAATTTAAGGAAGTTATAAAAAGAAGATGATATTCTGAACAAAAAGCATTTTATACTGATTTAACGTCCATGTTCTTAACGTCTTACGTCCGCCATGGGTGTAGCAATGCATCGTATAACAATGTTCTTTATTAATAAAGCGGGACAAATAGCTGAGGTCATCGCCGGCCCTCTGCATGTTTTCCTTCTTTTCCTGGTCTTTCATACATATTTTGTTTTAAACTGCAGCCATTTGATCATCTCGATCTGGTTGCTGACTTTCTGGGACGTTGATATCCTAAAATGCCATTTTCGTTTCATTCCCCTAGAGCACTCAATATTCCAAGCAGCGTGGACGAACCCATTTTATTCTCGCTAATAAGTACATTTTGCACTACAGCCCACATACACTCACCTCAGAGTACCCGATATTAAACAACCCCTCTCTTTCAACAAAATACATCATACTTTCATCTCAGCCAAGACCTTAAATAAAAAGTATAATTAAATTAAATAATTAATAGGTACATTATAACTATTAAATACATGTCAATTGTGTCTATTAAAAATATGGTCTAATAAATGGCATTCATTCCAATAAATTATCATAAACACAACACACCTGGTACAAAGAGTCCATATACACAAACATCCAATCACATTCAAACACATTCCCCCATGGTACTTCATATTCCTCGCGGCGGGTTTGATCCCACTGTATCATCGCTAATAACTTACTTTTACTCCTCAAACGTCACACACTCACTCGCCAGTACTCGATATTCTCCTTGGCTAGGTTAAACGACCCCTTCCTTTCACGCCCATAAATTACATTTATTCCAGGAAATTTAGATAAATAGAAAACAAGCACAACACTAATTCATGTAAAAATCACTAGTGTTTCGTGTTCCGCTTGATTGGTTAATATAATTCAAGTAATTAAGGTTTTTAGTTGAGATAAAAAAGTCAGTATCACCAGCGGGATTCGAACACATCTCAATCCGACCTTTCGAAAACATTGACATATAATACATAACATTAAGTGCACCAGGGAGCGGCAGCTTTTGTATCCTGCCACAGTTTGGCATGTCTATGTTTAATTTTCCAGGACCAGCAGTTTCTTCATTCTTCTTTACACCTTTGAAAGTAATAGGATTCCATCCGATGGGCGTACAGGAAGAGAAGAATCGAGATGCCATATGGCCGTTTAATAATAAAAATATGAAAAATGTACTTTTCATCGGCGTTACTTCAAAATCAGAGAACAGTACATATGGGGGGGGGTTATGAATTTTTATCAAAATTAATCAAATAATTTGTAATTTTTCCAAAACAGGAATCGTTTATGACCTCTCATTTCATTATACAATATTTCACAAATAAAGAAATTAACATATATGGATATCAGGTAAAAAAAAGCACATAAATGTAGAGTTCAAATCTTCTTTAAAGTCTTTCTTTATTAGACGAAAGAGAGACAAAAGTGTTGGGATCACCATGCTTTCGGCAACATTATGTTGTCATTATCATTTTATTTCTTCAGGCTTCAAATAAATATTAACTTTTAGATTGCTCAAATCCGGTTATGTTGGTTTCCTAGCTGATTTGGTCAAATAATCTTAGTGGTTTGTTAGGGTCAAATAAGAGCGAAAAAATCTACCCTCATCTGCCCTCAGGCCCCATGGATTCCCAAAAATTCTCACAAAATCGTTAGACAAATTGACTCGTTTTCCCTTTTTCGAACTGATATATTTCAGAATGTTTTCGGCCGTCTAGTAAATTATACATAACCAATCAGACTTGCTGACGTTTTCAGTGTTGACAGCATTGAAACGGACTAACAAAAAATTGAGGTCATTTCGACAAACGAAAAGAAAAGATTACCGGGCCGTAATAATTGAAGAGATGCCAAAACATGTCCCAAGAGAGGAAAAAATCCTTCTCCAGTTTCCCTGTCATCATAAGTGTATCATTTTATATCACAATGAATAATTTAATCATTGGCACAATAACATTAATTGTTTTTTATCAATGAAAAACTTTTAATGTGAAATAGATTTATTCACATTACATTTGGCATGATTTTATGGTATTTATTCGTCTAAAGATGCACAAGATATACTTCTGAAGTCATATGTTATTTCAAACCTTTTGAGATCGCACCCCAAATTCATTTAAACATTAACAGCATTGGTATGGTAACTTATGGTAACTTAAAACCTGCAATATTTAGTTGCCTTAAGTGAAAATATGTGTCCACATCTTCTGTGAAGCAGCTTTGACAGTTTTTACTTTTTTATAGTTCAACTCATACAAAACTCTTTAAATAAATAAAAATATGTGTCTATTTTCAGAACTATGAAACACAGAGTTAACAATTTGTAAGCTACTATCAGTCGTCGTTTTTTAATTGTTAAACAATGTTAAAATTCCAACTTTTTATATTTTTAGACCATCGAAAACTGTTACTCAAATAACATCCGGAAAACTCAAAATAATTTAAAGAAAGACAAATTTTTGTATACTTTCGTCTATATCTATCTAAATTAATTTATTTTTGCAACATTTACTTGCTACTAATATGTTGTTTTACTTTATAGTTATTTTTTAATTGTTGAAAAGTGAAAAACCTAAATTTTTCATCCTTCTGTAAGTTAAGTCATTCAAGATTGTGCAGAATTAACAATTATCATTTACAAAATAAAATAGTTCTTTTTTCTAAACACTTTCCACCAACAACACGTAAATTTAGCGTTCGCATTTTTATTATTATATAGTCGGCAGGTGGCCGTCGGATTGAGAGTAGCAAGGAGACAAGTTTGACGGCGCGAGGTGTTGTGTGCGCCGGTCTCGTGGTGATCCTTTGTTTGTATGCGTGTTGTTGTTGTTTTGTGTGTGTGTGTGTGCACGTGTGGGCGCCCTGTGTGATAGATGTATGGTGTTATCTCAGCCCGGGCTACAATCCCGACCACACGCCAACTCTCGTGCCCACAGAGCTGGAGAATGACCTTTTTACTCCCCTTATCCGAACCATCTTAAATGCATTTTACACAAGGCTGGATATACACAATCGGTCTAGGTATATGATGACATCAATCAAACTCGCACGCCGACTAACAAGTAAGCTTGTAAGTATTAATTGATCTTAACTAAAACAGATCCCCATGGTCACTTCGTAAGACGCTTTTTTATCTCAACCTAGCCCTTACATAAAAAAATTAATTAAAATGTATGTTAATAATAAATCCCGAATTTCACTCCCTGCTCAATAAGGTAAAACCCCTGCATTTTAAATCGCAAACGGTGAGAGCTGTCTTGTTGTTACAAAAAACATACCCCCTCAGGCATCTTTCGTCGTCCATACCTCAGAAATGGTCGATCCTAACAAATTTTTCCCTTCAGTAAACGTGGCCTAAAATAAGCTCTCAAATCGAATTGTCAATAAGAATATTGGATTGTATATAAAATACATAATTAATATCATTTCGCAGCTAGATGAGAAAGTTATATTAAATCTTCTACCACCTATTCCTAGCCTAAATTAATTTAGAATTGTAACTTTGTATAAGATCTTTTTTGCTAAAGTTAATCTATACAAATTAACTGAATGGACTGTAGAAATCGATACACCAACAAACACTTTTAAATTTAAATAAATTTTTCAGTTATCAGCTCACAAAAGTTGTTACTTAAAAACATACCAGAACGTGAATAATCAATGAAGAGCAACATCCACTAATGTTAATTTTGGTTTAAAGCAATAATTCGTTCTTTGTTATGTTGGCTTGTCATTAAATTTAATAACACACAGCCTTCTAATTCTATTCCTAATTACTTTCCAACCAGCCACAGAAACTACCTACACCCGACGCTGGACAATACACTTAATTACGCCTCTTTCATGCTTGATACACGCGAATTATTGGTTTCTGGTATCGCAATTACGCCATACCATGCACGATTCTCTTGGTCACAAAGGGTCACAAATGTCCAAACGTTTCGACCTAGTAGTTCTGATGGAAATTACTAAAAGTTAAAAACATTAGGTTTATACTCTTTGCTCATTTGAAGTTGCACTTTGGTGTTAAAGACTAAACTATCCTAGCTTTAGTAATAGTAATGTTGAGTAATAGTGAAATTAGTTGTTAGTGTTAATATAGAAAATAACTGGAAAAACTCCTTGGATAGTGGCAGACCAAGTCTAGCCTGTTACTTTAACGATGAGATCGATGGTAGACGTTGATATCTTAGTTAGGGGGGGGGGGTCAACTCCCTCTTGGTTTAATGTTTCGGAAAGTAATCTTGTATTATTCGAGGAAATAGATTTCCTTGATTATATACTTTTACTTTTTTGGGGGAAAGAGAGCTACATTCTGTTTACAAATAAAACGCAACAAAATCATGAATTCCTTCGTTTTTAAAACTCTCTTAAACCCTTCAAAAATTATTTCTTTGTAGGGTTATAATTCCCAAACTACAGATCATGAATTGAACATTATTAACATTTTGGTCTAAAACGGTTTTCTGTAAGGCTTAAGATATGAATATGTAAATTATATTTCTTATTATTTTCTCAAATAGAATCATCAAAACCAACGACATATATACATAATTTATGATTATTTTAGGCAATGCAGAGAGCGACAGAGTGCACGCAACCTGCTTTTACTATACCAATACAATTGTTTATTCTTTATTTTTTTTTAACGAATCTGACAGCTTAAAGCGCTAAAAAGACGATAGCATACAAGGGAAACACATAAAATGAGAAAACAGTTAGGGACCTAAAGCATAAAAACAAAACGCTCAAATAACTGAATGCGAAATAAAAGTAACAATAATAGATGTAAATAAACGCAATTGAAGATGTCCAGGAACTGCCATATTTTATAACATTTTACACACAAAATAATGGTTACGTTATAGTAGTACAATATAACGGTGGAACAATTTTCTTCTAGTTAGTAAAAATTGAGCATTTAACTCTGCCAATCAGGCTAACTACTTGTAACGGTATAAGGTACAAAAATATTAATTTATATGGGGACGTAAATAACAATATTTTCTAAAAGGTGAAAATATTTTTAAAACAATATCGCATACTGTCATCAGACATAACTAAAAAAGAGCTGAAATTACAAAGAATTGTTTTACTGGGTTAGAGGTATTTTTTGAACAAAAAAGCTATCGTCATTCTTGGATTTCTTTTCGTAAGAAATAACAGAACTTTTCTGTCTACCTATTCCAGGCCTTCTGGTATTCTGTGTGAATTTAAATATCATCGACGTATAGTATTATCTTATAGGGTTTTCAACCCATTTGGCGTTGTTACAAACCACGATATAAAATTAATACATGTATATAATTCCGACATAAAATTCATAAAACAACACTATTTTTGTCTCCCTCTAATAATGTTGTAACATAATAAAACAATAACCTGTTTATTATATAATATTTTAATATATTTCTTATTCCAGATTTTTAATATAAAACAGAAAATATTTTTTATTTGTAGTTTACGTAATCATTTAAAATGATGCATATGGATCGGGAGAGTGTTTAAAAATAATACCACTATGATACATCAGGCTGCAGTACAAATCATTCTTCGGTTTAGTTTCATGCCAACAGTCGTTAACATTTGAAGAGAAAAAAGGTAATTACTCCAAGAAAGTTATGGTTTAGCGTTGAAACTCTGAACTAGAACAAACGTTAAGAGTCTTAAATTTAATCTAAAAGAAATCAATAAAATGAGGAAAGGAGAAAGTAGGAAGTAATCGGCTGGTTGCTTGCGATGATAGATAGGGTGGCTGGAAAGGGCCATCATTCAATAGAAGACACTGCGGCGCCAAAGCGGCCTCACTTTAAACACTTAATCGAGTCCCATTTGGAAAAATAGGCACTTGGCAAAAAGTTTTCACCATGCCGAGAAGATTCGGCAAACTTCATTATCTCTCCGGGGAGTAGAAAATGAATTGCACCTTCACTTACTGGATTACTTAGAAAACGAACTGGCGACGTCTCTGGTTACAATTAAACTAGAAACTAAAGTTTTGCGTTTACTAATGAAAAGCGCTCAGGGGCATTTATTGACCCCCTTTTAATTACCATTTAATCAAAGAATTAAATAGTGAATACCATTCAAATAAATAGGTCGGTGAACTCAATTTAATAAATCCGTTGAAGATCATGAGTATTGAACAAAAATTGATTTACCAATTTTAATATAGTTCGTTTATTGCGATGCGATAAATTAACAGAATCCTGTTTCCAATAATTAAATTTTTAAAGCGCCAGAGTGTTACAAAAAAGAAGCTTTATTTAAATCACAAGCTTGCCAGCACCAGATAAAATTTAATTAAAAAGTTTTAGTACTTTTTAATAAAACTCTACACTGCAAATATTTAGACAATAACAATCCCTGCCTGTCCATTGATGGCATATAATTTTTATAAAACATTTTGCAATTTCAAGATTATTGCAAAAAGAAAAAAAAAATCTATACAATAGAAAAATAATAATTGTATTGCTTTAGCTGAGATCCTTGGTGAAATAAAAAACTCGACATAGTACAATACAAAAGTAGAAAAAACATACTTGAAATGTTACAGAATCACTACAAGAAAGACATTTGTCCGAGTCGACCAAAAAGTCTCACGTCCGTTAGAAGTAAAAATATATCCTTACAGCCAACAAAAAAATATCTGAGAGTCGTAACAGGACACGCCCCTGTGAGGTATCACTTAACGTTAACGGGACGTACTGATGACATATGCCGCCTGTGCAAAGAAGAAAAGGCAGGATTTGTAACGTTAGTAAAAGAACACGTTTTTAGCTTTTGTAAAGAAAAAACGTACAATTTTTTTAAAAACTAACGTCGATTTACAGAACTTTACGTTGTTAGGCAGAATAGAATCACCATAACGCATCATATTAGTAATTGTTTAAACTGCACTACATTGTTATATACTATAAAAAGACGAACGAGTGATTTTACGGCACCAAATTCTTCTTCCCGTCAAGACCGACCGGTCATGCAGGTTTAACGTAACTGTTAAGCCGTCAAACTATCCGTTTAAAAAAGATAGTTCTTACTCTTAGTAAGTTGATTAACACGAACCGGATTAAGAGCCCTTATCTCATCATCAGGTTGAAGGATTTCTACAACCACGTCTCTCGACATAAGTTTCAAAAGTGAACCCGCCGATACCCCTGCCAATTTAAATACAAAGTAGACAGCTTGGCAAAAAGCGCGGTTTACCAACTTAATTGTAATTTTGTCAGATTAAATATATAGGGCAAAGCAGTATAGAAATAAAATTGAGATTAAAAGACACTTGGCTAAATCGAACAAATTTTCGGAATTTAAGGCCATCTAAAAGGAACAATTTCAATTCAAATTTAAATACAAAAGTGTTATGTAGTTTCAACATAGGAAGATAACTAGATTGGTTTAAGAAATGTGAAATTAAAAACATGTAAAATTGAACATTGAGATAAATGCATTAATAATATAATACCTTTTGATCTACTTCCCACTTTAAATACGCACACAAATAATATTAAACTTCCAAATTAATTATTTTAATTGTTATTACTTTTATAGTAATTAATATTATTGTAATTGTTTATATTTTATCTTTAATCGCTATTTTATGATTAATTTCTTACAGTATTTACCATTATAATAGTTAATTGTGTTATAATTTCCGCTTTTTGAACGTTCAAATGGAGCACCATTATACAAAACCAGCTTCTCAATGGAACGTCGCGTTGGCGGGGGTATCAGCGGGTTCACGATCGAAATTCATGTCGAGTGACGTGGTTGCGGAAATCCTTCAACCTGATGATGACCTAAGGGCTCGAAATCCGGATCGGGAACTCTCTCCATCATTAATCATTTTTAACACTTTTTCTTGTAAAAACGTATTGTATTATTACCATTACAATGCATAATATTAATTGTATAAAGAGCACAATTTTTTAAAAAAATTTTGACACCAATCAAAAATTATTATATGTTTTACATGAATATATGGCGGCGTTTCACAAAATTACGTCCTTGTTTTTCAGAACTGTTCCACTAGTTTGATGGAAGAAAAAACTGGTGGAACAGTACAGATAAATAAAAAAGTAATTATTATCGAAAAATAATGTTTATTTAAAAAAGATAAATAAAGTCATCATGGCAAAGGCCGATAAAGCGCCTCCAAGACAGCGGTTTTCGATTCGTATCCAGGGAAACCCATTCAAGGGAAATAATATGTAAAAGATGATGTGAAGTGGTTTGACCGCATGTCCGCGACTTCCAACAGGACGTTAAACCATTATGTATGATAGGAATTACATAACATTTGATGTTTTGCTACGGATGATCAAGTTGTGTAATGTATTTAGGCTCAACGGACGTTAAACTCTCTTGCAACAGAAGAAATACAGTGAATTTAGTTTCATTTAGAAACTGACGTAGATCTCTTTTTGGTTTTCACATGAGACAAATTTGATGTGTCAAATATTTATTCAAAGTGTTAATAAATTTAAGCATAGAAACTTCTCATTTTCGTTTATCTACCAACTTGTACTACAGACTCACACTGTTTTCAAAATGAATTAATAAATCAAGTTATAAAATAGATAAATGAAACCAGCCCACATCTATAAAAGAAGGACAACGTGGGAGAAACCCGGCTCTGAACCTAAAAAGGTTACAAACATTTTTAGCGGCTTCACATGAAAAATTTTAGAATTCCGCAGGCTTTATATGCTTTATATATATATATATATATATATTATA
>CM077102.1:22124269-22139450 GCA_039619505.1 Cimex hemipterus
TATATATATATATATATATTATATTTTCTCTTGTAAATAATAGTTTATTTGGACGAAAAGAACATGTCATACCAATAAGGTTCGAATAGTTGGTTCTAGACTTTAGTTCAGTGGTGATAAAATAATTCCTGTTTCATTATATTATTTTTCTTCATATTCTAAACATTCATTACATATTAATACTGGAATCACAATTTTTTTAACTTGACATAATAAATTTGTTTATTATAGAAATTTAATTTCATCCAGTTATTACCGCGGTAGCCGACTGGTTAGCGCGAGAGACTCTCGTCTCATAGACCCCGCGGACGTGGGTTCAATTCGTACCGTCACCTCTGACCATTTTTTGAACGATATCCCCCCTACCAGCCTCCACCAATATGAATACACATAACAATCGACTTCTTAGATACTACCCATCGAACATGAGGCCGTTCAAAATAATTCAATTATTTATATTGAAAGTACATAATGGCAAAAATGTTTTTAGATACAATGACCTATCGCAGGTTTGCATATAGAGATTTTTTCGAACTTAATTTATTTGTAAATATAATAATGCGGTACGACTTATTATAATTAGAAAACTAGAACAAAACTTTTCTATTGGCATACATAAAAACTATATGGTTTCCATTTGAATTGTAGATCCGTGAGTATGTTACACAGAAAACGATGCTGTGTTTTCATTGTTCATGTCATTATTGTGTTATCATAGTTAGTGTGTCCAACAACATTTTAAAACAATCAACAACTCACTGCTTTAATGCTAGTAGTATAATAATTAAAAATACGATATTAATGGCATATAAGAAAATTTATTGTGGTAGAATAAAACGAAAGTAATGTTGAATATTAATTGCATTATTGTTAATTAAATCTGACGCTATTTTTAAAAAGTTTTAAAAAGAAATATTACCCATTACCAACATACGTAGTTTTATCTACACCATGTTTTAAGCGTGGCAAATATTTTTACGAAACATAATATAAGTTGATGTTTAGGTTGAAGTTTATCAGTAAACATTTTGCAGTTACGGATCGTATAACTAAAGTGTTAAGTTACAAACAACGGCTAACCTGTTAAATGAAATTATTTTTCTTCTCTTGCATAATCGATATTTTTATGTGTATTTAGGAAGGACCGACATTGAATTTACAATTTGACAATTCTCCGCATCATAATGTTTTAAGTAAGGTTCGTTACTTCGTTCTATTTGGCTTTAAAATAACATGAATTATTTGTATTCCATTTAGTGAGAAAACATCCAGATAATTGGTAAAACATTGTTTTCATAAAATAAAAAAAATTTAGCAGTTGGGCGTTACTGAAAAACAAACTAATATTACCTTAACGTACACATCCATCGTATATAAACCTTCGTTTCATAGTAATAATATTGGTTACAAGAGAGGCAGTTTTTTGCGTCATTTGAATGTGTTTTTACAGTGTTTTTTCTATCGAAACGTACGAATTTTTATTTATTTTATTTTACTTTGTTGTTTTTGAGTCAGAATGAGTCGTTTAAGCCTCGATGAAAAAACAATAACTTTAAATGCATGAAGAACGGAAAAATTACTGTCCTCTGTTGTTCATCGTCTTGGTATTTTTCTATCTTCAGTTTCAAAGAACATTAAAAAGCATACGGAGACCGGGCGTCATTTGAGGCAAGAACGTCTCAGCAGCTTCGAATAAACAATCAACCGTTTGGTAGTTTGTTGGATAATCCCGCAGTCCCAACTCAACAATTTTTGGCATTATAAATTCGGTCACTTGTTGTCAAAGGATCATCACCCTATTAATAAACTGTTCGAAAAGCCTGAGAAATCGTGCACTTAGTCCATCTAAAAATAGATTGTCTAAAAGCAAAAAATAGTTTATTTTGTTGAAGGACTTGCAAAACTCGTTTTACATTTCACGCTTTATCGTTGCTATTATAAAATGTTATCTGCTCAATGCCGTCGCTTCGAGAAGTCTGACTGCTAATCTCCATCGATTTGCGAGTTCACAATCATTATTTAATTCTTCCTTTTTACAAGCAGAAAAATATTATGATTCAAAATATTTTGGGTTGATCTTAACTGAAAACCCTTCACAAATTAAACTGTCATAGCTTTTCTAGATATATCTTGGATTAAGGTACGTATTGTTAATACTCAGGTCAAATCATTCCAAAAATATAGGAGTTTTAACTATGTTTGGAGTTTTGTTTAATTGTTGCGTGAATCTCGTGAATTGAATTGTTGCATAACGTCTATAGAAGTAATGAACAAAAGTGGTTCGCAACAAGTTGCGTAATCAGCTTAGGTAATATCCTCTTGATTCTCTATGGTAATTTCAAGTTTTCAAAAACAAGCGTTGTACAAAACCTGCATTTTTTTAATTATGGATTTTTTCAAGCCTTGAAAATTTTCAATTATAAATGATCAAACACACTCGCACACATTCTTTCACAAAATGAACAGATACACTATATACAGGGTGTTTTCTAGGTGGAACGGCTGAATTTCTGTTGATCCAATGGCGTTATAAAAATTATGATTGGTTTTTTCTAGTTTATCAGGGGTCCTTTTAAGGAAGGATTAATAATCGCCCCGGTGACCTAACTCAAAATCAAAGGGATCATATTTTCGGAATAAATTCCTAACGCATCATAACACAAATAAAGCGTGAACTATTCCAAATAAGCTAACTATAACAGCAATTAAATACTGTAAGAATTAATAATATTGACATGAAGGGTAAAATTAAACAATCAACTTGGATGATCAAAAGGAAAAAATAAAACCATAAATGAAAATGTGCGACACAACAGAAATGATTTATATGAAAAAAAATCAATGTGGATACAAATCTGATTTGGATGCTTTTCAGCAGGATTTATTTCTTTTATTGAAACTTACAATGATCAGGCTAGACTGAACCGTCTTCGCTTATATCTATAGCTAAAAAGCTATCTATTATAACTATAGTATCTTAGAACCAATTCACTTTTGTTATTTCAAATACGACTTTATACATTCTGACAAATCATTTTAAAAAATTTTTTGCGTTGAAAAGAATAGTGCGATCGGATTTTAAATCGGTCAAAATTGACGTAACTGTAGCAAAAAGTTTGAAAAAAGTCAATTTGGTTTGCTATTTATTAATGAAATTTCATGTTCAAACCTGCTGTCTTATATAAAAATGCAAAGATTTACTTAGATTAACCATTTTTCACTGTTGTCCGGAGCGATTTTCTTTCATCTGTCGCAGTTCTTAAACTCAGTTGGGTGGATTTTGAAAGCGTAGACATTGTTTTTCAAATGGTCACAAACAAAATCTTCAAGTGGAGTTAATTGGATGACTGAGAAAGCCAACAGATTGGGCCATAATTCACCAATTCCGGATTTGATGATTCAAATAACGTCTCACCTGCAAAGAATTGTATGCGGAGCGTACATCAATATGGAAAATCATTCTTTGCCGTTGTTGCAGAGGAACATCATCTAAAAGTGTTGATAACACATCTCACGAATTATTTTCGTTGAAATAAGACCCAATTAATTGATGTCCGTGAAGTCCGCAACAAACGTTGATACTGTGAACCACGTGATGATGACAAGATTACGAAATTCCAAATTTCCAAAATTCTAACGGTTTAATAGGCCATTACAGGTGAACTTGGATTCATTGGTCCGTGGGATATCTGGACGAACCCAATCTACATTTGTGCAAGAAGCGTAACATAATCACATTTCCTAAGTCTCTGGATAAGATTAAAGAAAATTATGTTCGGAATACATCTCTAAGTTTATTTTTTGAAAAACCTAAAATCCTTCCAATGTTTCGAAGAAGGGAATTCTGATTTGGGCGGACATGCTGTAAAATATTAAATTCCTTTTCGAAATTACGCTGCCGATTTTTAATTGAACAACAACTTTCTCTCTCTCTCCCTCCCCCTCCCCCTCTCTCTCACTCCCCTCTCCTCACCGTATCGTGCGAGCAACAAGAGAAATTCTTGGAGTACAACTTGGCTATATTTCCACACTATAAACAAAGAAGTTTACGTATCAACTCCCTGTTAATCGGAATAATGAATTCTTCGGTAATGGTTCGGCCAAATTATCCTCTCAGGTTTACATAAAAGGGAAAGAGGGGAAAGCCAAATTATTGAAAGAATTAGACCATGAAGAAATGTTTGATATGTGGAATGTGACGATTGTTTTATACGTTGTATTATATGTTTTGCGTGATGTGATGATGATATATGTATGTTATCGACATTGAATTTGATTAATGATGTTGGGGTAGCTGCAACTGAGTTAACATGTGTCTGTTCTGTAATTGACCATGAGTTTATCCCTTTTGATTTAAACCATTTTTAAAAAGTTACGTTTATCTTTGATTTATTCTGTGTGTAATATTGTGCAACAATCCAGAAATCATAACAAAACAAGCAAAAAATAACTCAATAAAACAATTAACTCAATCCGTTAAGGATCCATTTTATTGAAGCAAATATTGCAGTATTAAATTTTCACAAAGTACTACGATTTATAACAAAGTTGTACCTTCATTGCTCTGATTTAATAAAGAGGAAATATTTTATTAGGCCTATGTAGGACCAACGTTGGCACAAAAAATATGTGTGAACATCGCTCTTTTATAAATTTCATAAACGGATTAAGACAGATTTAGCCAAGTCAATGCTTGTGGGAGAATAATACCGGGTGTTATCTTCTCGTGACGTTATAATCTGCTTATCGCATTCCATCCCGCCTTTCCAATCCGACATCAACCTGATCTATCCCGATTAGGTCGACCAAAGTGATTAGCGGTTTCACCAGTACGCTCGTTAATTGGAAACAAGTACTGCCAACTGCTAATTTAATAAGTATTAATTTATACTTTGTTGCTTTTTGGCACTACCAAATCTCGGCCATTCGTTAGATGATTAACCCAAATTCAAACGGATATAATTGAAATGTATACGCTTGCAAAAAGGAATTTAGGGTAAAAATCAAACCTCAGATCTCATAAGGATAATCTTCATTCTCGACTTCCTTCGATTTAAATAAAACCGCCTATGACGAAAGAAAATTAGACAAATTTACCAAGTCCCTCAACCTTTCACAGTATATAAAAACAACAGATAACAAATTCACGTTTCCCAGCACTTTTTCACAAACCCAATGTAACACCACGAGATTAGCACCACTATCCTCTTGTTATTGTTTATATTAAGGATACGATGTACCTAAGGGAGACACTATATTATTTTTGTTTATTTACTTCATTTTTATATTATTATCGAGAAGAGAGTTGTTTGAGGGATTATATTTTAGGGGGTTATTTTTAATGTTTTTTATTGTTATTCTGAGATCCTGAGGTGTAATGTAAGTTTTAGAAAAATATTTTCTTTATAGTGCCAACGTTTCGATCTTTATTGAAATCATCTTCAGATCTCAAAGTGTGTGTTTTAAGAGTAGATGTGACATTTGTTTAATTCTTGTGCGTCGTGTTGAGAGGGCAAAGAGAAAAGAGGAAACAAACACTTTCAGCCCTAAAGATGATTAAATTTTTTTTACCGTGCAAGTAGTATCGATATTTACTAGGATAATTTTCAGCGCCTGGGTTTTATAAACACTGTTAATAAATAGTGGCCACACACAAGAATGACAAATTTACGCCCAAAACAAACATTGATTCCACGATAATTCTTCAATTGTGAATTCTATGTCTTTAAAAATCGGAATCAATCAGAAAAATAAAACCTTTTTTTTTTTTCCAAAGTAACTTTTTTCACTACCACAATCATTGAACCAATTTACGGTGGAATTTGAATATTCGTGATACACTTACACTTTTATGTTTTTAAGTCCTGATTTTAGAAAGGTTTGGAAGTAAAGGAGATTGTAAAAAAAAAACAATGCATACTCCAAATCAAAGGCAATAAAATTGAGAACCATTTAAACGATATTAAATATAAAAATGATAAAACCACTGTCATGTCGTCTTAAGCATACTAATCACATTGCTGACATATAAATCCCACCATATTAGATATAAAACCGAACAAACATAAAAGATAAATTTTAGAAACATTTTATATCACGAAATAATAATTGGGTAAATAAAAATGTAGATAAAGAATTCATAGGACTATTGTGTTTCATCTTAATTCAAAAACAGCAAAAATCCCGATGACGTAAATTCCCCCTACACTTTACGTTTTCTGGACATCATGGATTCTAACGATTTTTTCGCTGATTTTTAAATTTATAACTCGCACTCTACTCTGGCCCCGTTGGCCAAGATATAGAGGTACTTCGAAGGTTTTCACTTTCAATTGCATTTATCTTACGTCTTTTGCGGAAATTAAATTGGATAGTTACCTTACATAAAACGAAAATGGTGACGTATGTAATTGATATTGACGTTTTTTAACTGTAAAATAAATTAACTACTAGTAGTATAATACAAACTAAATGTTTTTACTTTTTGTAACAAATTCCCTGATGATGGGTAGAAAATCAGAAAAAACAGCCTTAAACGGACATGTGAAGTAAATCACCTAAATCAACACCATGTTTCTCTTGGACTAATCCCATCTGACAAAACCCTTAAAAAAAATAAAAGCTAGCAATCTATAAAAATAATCAAATGGGCGTAAAATCCTACGGAATAATAAAAAAGATTTTTTTCAAAGTGACTTTTTTGAAATACTCTATTGGACATACTTGCGATATAATTTGAATATTCTTGATATACTTACAAGATTATTATGCCTTTATCCAGCCAACTAACAAAATTACCTAATATTTCACGCTACGCTCAGAATGTAACAATCGAGTAAAAACGCGTCATAATAATCATTTAAATGGAAAATGACGTCTGAAAACATAAAAATTGTGTTATAAAACTTGTATACAAGTAAATATTTTAAATTCATTCTGACAAAACTTTTGTTTTCACGTAAACATTTTCAGAGGAGCCGATGTCAGTAAAAGGATGTCGAAGATCAAAATGTTTGGACTTGGTTTTGCCAGGAATTTCCATTTCCATATCCAAGACTTTCTAATGCTTCGTGGGATGCGGGCCTAAAGTGCCAAACTCTGGCCGCAGTCCTGACATTCCAGGGAACCTCCAATTCTTAGTATGTCCTCTCTATCCATCTCCATGTACTATTCTTAGGCCAGAAAATTTTGTAACAAATACAAAAATAGTCGACCAAATAAAAATCTCTTGCGTGCTAATTTTACCTTTTGTTTCGGCTAAATAACATCTTTTAATTAATTAATCTCAACTAATACCTTACATAAAGTTTAATTAATTGAAACGTATTTCAGCCATGCATAGACTAAACCCGCACGACCAAGCATTCTTGCGGAACTGTATAACCTTTACGCCCGTTCATATAGATATTTTGCATATCCGCAAGAAAAATCACACATCTCAACGAAAGATAATTTTACAGGAGACACAGTTTACTTTTTAACTTATACATTAACATTTCTCAGTTAATTAATCTTTATATACGGAATTCGTTGAGAATAAGTAATTGGAAGATGTTATTTGCTTCGAATCCCACTCGTGGCAATGACTTTTTTCATGTCAACCAATACCTTACATGAAGATTATATAATTTAAAGATGTTATTTGGTCTATCGGACCACGAAATCTAATGAATTTGTATAAAATGTGGAAAAATTGTTGTAATTGTGGTAGAGAAATTGATGTTTTTATAGTTAGTACATCATTATTTTATACTATTTCAAGCTTTTATCAAAATTTATTATTATTTATTTTGAAGTAATTAATTTCCAAAAAATTAAGAAATAATTTACAATTTTTAATAGAATTTCATAAGAAAATATTAACTTTACGAAAAAAAAAATCGTGAACAATAAAACTTTTTAGCGAATCAAAGGAAAAGTGGTGAAACAAAACCCGTTTTCATATCGTGTTACAAACCATTCGTTATTTTGCTGAAATTTCTCTTCGGAAATGAACTAATTTACAAAAGTAAGACGTGAATAATGTAGAGCCGAGGTAGAAATGAAGATAACGATATTGGAGGCGGGTGAAAACAAGAGGCCCCGAGGCAACCTTAAGTGGAATCGAATTCACTTCGTAATTGACTAAATGGTTGAAGTGTGACACATAACAGACAGAAAAGCTTAGCATTTATCACGATGAGAAAGAGGGTGCGCGGGGGGGGACTATAAAGAGAATCGAATCCCACCCTTTAATTATTCAAGAAATGGAGGTAGAATTCCATAGACATCTCTTCCCCCAGCTTTCCCCCATTGGGTCGCTTTCACGGTCTTCTACCAGATATAGAACTTTTTCCTCTTTTGCCCAAACCCCTTGTTCTAGTAAAACAGTATCGTTCTCTTTCATTTACGTTACGAAGTTCATAAATATTTCATCAATTTCCTCTTTCCGTTTTTCCGTTTCTTGGCGAAAAATGAAAACTTGTCCGTTTTAATTTTCAAATGAAATACGTTTGACAAATGAAATCTTTTCATGAACAACATCTTTTTACAATCAAACGGAAAATCACTTACCTACACAATTTTCACATAGTAATTTTGTAATGAAAAGTGTTGAAGCGTAAATCTAGTATTTTTCCCCCGATGGCCTTATTATCAATGAATATTAGCCTAGGAGACAATTTTTATGTGTATTCATGTGGGGGGAGGGGTTACTGAGAAAAAACGGCCAAAGGGAATCGAACCAAGGACCACGGATTAGGAGCTGAGAGTCTTTCTCATTAACCACCTTGGTTACCGCGGTCCACCATAAAACTAGTTAAAGCGAAAAACAGTCGAGTCTTTTAAGATCTTTATATAATATATATAGATAATCTAACATCGGAACTATTAAACGTCAATTACTGATGGGAAAATGTAGTAATTATTACGCTTTTTATATTCTATACATAAGAAAAAACAACATGACATTTACATCTTTAAGAACAATATAAGGCAATTTCACAGACCCGAGGATATCTTAGTTTCCCACTTTGATCATTTCTAAAACACATGAATCTTGAAACTTTTAAACAGAATTTTTATTATATACACCCTCCTTTTAAACTCAGCAATAATTCCAATTTTTTATTTTTTATAAAGGTAAACCTGAAAATTGTGGTTTTTCAAAATCTAAATTATATTTTTTACATATCCAATTGATTTAGTAATAAATGGCGAAAATCAATAAAAAGGCCAGTAAATCAATAAAAAATCAATAAAATCAATAAAAATAAATAAATGGTTTAAATTTTATTAAATAAATGTTTTCTTAGTTTACCTAATTATACAATGACAAATAATTAATTCCTCTCATGGAATATAAATTGATTTGTATATACTAATCAAAGTTTCCCCTGTTTTAATGTTTCATAAATCCGTCTTTGGGAAAAAAGTAGTAAACATTGTAAATTGCTAAGGAAAATTAAAAATGGAAAAACGACGTTCTGAAAAAAATTGTTTTAATTAAATTTTTAATTAACATTACAATATCGAATAATTCTTTTCTTGCTTTAAATACATCTCGAAGGTGTCTAAGACATATTTCTTCCAGTCTGAAAATATCTCTTTGGTGGAGCCATTCGTAAAGAAGAGTCTTTTCAAGTTTATCAAGAAGTGATGTACGTGCTGTTATTCGTCTAGTGAAGTTATTCTATAAAGGTTTGACGGGGTTCAAGCCCGGAGAACGGGCCGACCTGATGTTCTGCTGTTGAAGGTAAGTTTGGACTAGGCAAGCGGTATGTGGACGGGCATTATTGTGAATACAAAAGGATTGTCCTTGATTTCATCGAGAATAGGCAACGCATGATTTTCCAAAATATCACCCACATAGCAAGTGTCCGTCTAAGACCCTCCACGAACAACTATCAACTCTGTGCGACTTACCATTGAAAGTCGCTCCCACCCCATCACTGAGCTACGGTGAAAATGTTGGATATGGAAAAAATTAAAATTAGATTTATTATTACATTATTATTTAACGAAAATGATGAAATGATGAAAAAATGGTTGACATGTGAAAATCTATGTGAGGTATGTAATTGTTTACGTGAAAAGGGGCAGAAACAATTTGAGTTACAATTTGGCATTGAAAACTTGGTCATATTGGAATATTGGAATATTTGATCGATCCATATATTACCTTGGCACCCTACATCCAAATATGTTGGAGTATGTATGTGTACGTCGAAAGTTTGGAGTTTAATGGTAATTTTGGTTGCCGGATGAGTAGGTAACAAATCATTTTAAATTATTCTCCTCTCAAATGTAAGTCCTAAATAGTTAACTTACTAGTTAGTATTGAGGAACCGGTTCATCGTACAAGTATATGCTAGGACGAAGTGTAAAAGTGACTTGTGACCTTGAGGGGCTAAACTTATTCTAATTATTTTTCTTAAATTTTTTGTCTTTACCTGTATATATATTGTAGCATATATCCACAATTTGACCAAATTTAGAATTAAGTGTTGTGCAGAAGAGTATCGAAATACGTAATTGGGTTAGTATTGACGTCAAACCGTGTTAAAAAGTGGAATGGCGATCATTTTCACGGCTCACCCATTTTTTTTAAACCATTATGATTGGCAGATGTTGAAAATTTAATTAAATTTGCCCGGTGAAATGTATTGCATTGGACACATCCACTCACTTTAATTTTATTACAAAACCCAAGGAAACCACACAAATATATTTTTCCTAATATGTCCATTGCTGTTATACTCTACAACTCAAAGAAACACGCTTTAAAATGGGATATATTTTTAACAGCAGATTTGTTTTGTTGTCAGAACATCAGTCATTGCTACACTTGTTCGATTAACTTGATGAAATAAATCAGAAATAATTTTAGACAAATAAAAGCGTTTTTATATTTAAAATGACTTTAAACTAATTGTTTGACTAACCTTTGTCAAAGGCAAACATTCTGCAAGTTGCTTTAAATTTTAATTAGAATTAATCCGTGCATGACAAGTCGTCATTCCATACAGTTTGTTATGATTTTCACAATAAATAGTTGATGAAATTTTGTTTGGTGTTTAAGAGAGTTAGACGCAAGTTTGATGTGTCCCAGTTTGAGCTCGAGAAGCTTAAACGTGGGTCGTTAGAACATGTGGCCTTAAGACAAGAGGGAATTAGAGCAAATTAAGTTTTAGGACATGTGATACCGTTAATAGTTATTTGATTTGCTCGTTAGGGCGAGTCTCATTAGAGGAAGGTACGTGTATCGTCTGTTTCTCCAACGGCTCGGAGGAAAAGCCCATTGTGATAGCCTAATTAAAATGGGAATTTATTGTTGACCGACATGGAAAAGTAGAACTGTACTGCTCGGCAAGCCGTAAATTACAAATTGATTACACTTTTCCTAATTGAGTTATGAAGCTGAGCCCCTCGTAAGACTTTTTTTTTAACCCTCCTGCTGTTTTATAATTTCATTAAAACGCCGGACCTAAGAAGAGAAGAGAAATACAATTAACTTGTACAAGTTTTCTTACAGGTTACAACTTGAGACAGGGACTACAGCAGTTTTGAAAAATTAATATTCCGCCGGTTTCTCATCAACGAGTTGATGAAAAAGAAAAGCGAAGGTTCCACATTTCCGAACACTCTTTCCCAATGAAATACATTATTCAGGATATTGAAGTTCAAGGCAACACGTTTAAACTTGTTCGATCGTCCCTTTCTTATAACTAGTTTTTACATTAGCAAAGTTAGCTGAAATAATAAAGGGAAATTATTTTTAAAACAGTGAATTTTAATTAATCATTGTTTACTATGTCGCGCGATGAATTGATAATATCTGATTAAACTTGAAGTTTAGACAAAAACATTCTTCCCTGCTAAAATGTTTATTTGAATTTATATAATTTACACTATTACGTTTAGCAATATTGTCTTCAAGAAAATATGGTGCGATAGTGACTCATTGGAATGTAAGTTGAATAGTTAATGTTACGATGGATTTACCAATAGTCACCGAAACACTCATAAGGAAATCTTGTCAGAAGGGCTATTGAACAATGAAAAACTCTGTTGAAACATGTTTGAAAATTTTTATTGCAACTACATAATCATAAAAAATGAAACTGTAAAAAATATTTACCTTACTGTCAATATTCCCGGTGATTGTTCGATTTACGCTAAGACATTTCAAAATGGCCTGTATGTTTGCATCTTTTTTTATTAATCAGAACTACCGATTACCAGCATGAAAATGTACACAGTTTTCCATGTGTTATTATTTTATATACGTACCCACAATAATAGTGATGTAAGTCGAAAAGACTAAAAACAGGATAATTTCGTTTGTTACAAATCTGGAAAACATGTTTCCTCAGAATCAAAGTTACAGGTCAAAAATATAACGGAAAATCGAAATATTGTAAACACTGAATAGTCATAATTATAATTTATGCAAAAAAAGAAGATAGCATGTCCTTAATTGAATCTAACAGCATTTCTAATTCTCTTGATATGTTTTCCTCACCATTCAAAGCAAAGTAATACTAATTTTATGATTATATTAGGTTTCAATGTTAGAAGTACGATCACTTTTTTACTCACAAACATTCTGCATCAAACTATTGTTTTGAACACAAAAGCAAATTCAGTTGTTACTCCCAAGCATTGAAACTATTTTAAGTCCATCATCAGCATCTACCGAAATTTCACATTATGAAATACATGTTGTCTTTTTAACTTTTACATTATGTTATATTTTCACTTATTTTTTAATGTTTTAATTACACTATGTTCAATAACCAATGAAACTTTTATTAAAATAATTAAGTTGTATTTTGAATAACTAATTACCCCGGCTACAGGAGGATAGCACATTTGTTAAAACATACTTGGATTTTTATGGATGTTGTTGATTTGTGCGTTGTCTGTAACTATCACAAAGAAATTACTACTCTTGTCACTCATTGATAGTCATTTTCGTTTAGCAAACTAACGAGAGCCAATACATAAAGAAAATTGCACAACCCGAAAAGGGATAGTTTTTAGCGGTAGTACAGCCGAATTTTTAAAGTTTTGTAGTTTCCCTTAAGTCTTGGACAAACGGAAGACAATAGTGATGAATCATGTGTTTTTATTGCCAACAACCGTGCGTGTAGTTAATACATAAATTAAAATAGGTGAACTGCCTGTCCTGTAAAATTTCCATTTCTTGAGTTGTGTCAGTATTCTTGCGGATTTGCGGTATCTGAAACATATTAGTGCAGGTCTAGTCTATGCATGGCAGAATCCTTCAGATTAAGGTTCAAAGCGAAATTACTAAATAAGGGTTGGGAAATATCTTCAATACTTTTAATATTTTAGATAAATTAAAGTTTTATATTATGCGAGTAATATGTAATTTGACTTGTATCACTTTTCTTGTGGTTGTGCAATACTGCTTACTATTTTTTTCAAATTTAGCATTCTAGGGCCCGTTAGCAAGAACAGTAAGACTCTCACAAGGAAAGAAACAAATATTTTTGACTATAATGCGTAGAGATATAATCAATATAAAGCCTTTTGATAACAGAAAAAAGTAACGGCAAACGCTTCAAGCAACAATGGTTTATTTTTGACAGCATGCTTTCAAGCATTAACTACTTACAATGTGGAATAATAAAACTAGTAATTTTTTCCAAAAACATGCAATAATAAAATAATATTAAGGAGAGGATTTGGAGAAAACTGGAAGCCCCGATCTGTGCAACCCCTTCTTTATACATAATAAAATTTTGTGAAGCGAATCCTTTCGATGTTCATGTAGGCTTTCATCTTCCCTTCTCAAAAAAAAAAGATATAATACAAACCAGGAGGACGTTGTAAAATAAAATTTTATAGTACAGTTATTTCTAGATGTCGGGGCCCACCTCGTCCACATCGAATATACGGAGTTAATTCGATCTAATGTATCGAAAAGTAATTCAATCATTGCAATCGAACAATATCAACAAATGTTCTCTGAGCTTTAGAAAAATATTATGTGTCACAACACTACTCCGATCTCCGCCATTCAGACTGGCCGATCTCGCCCAGCGGAGCCGAAAAGGTTCAAACATGGACTTAATTATATATATTATAATTTATATTATATCATAATAATAATTTTCATTTATATTATATTATATAATTATCAATCCATATATTTTTTCACTAGAAAAATTTCTGTTTTGAACACGAGAAAGGATTTTTTAGCGGGAAAAAGAAAATGTTTAAACGCTCGATTAAATCTGTTTTTTGTTCGACCTATCATAATCTTTTTTGGTGTAGCAATGCCGCGATATAAAAGTAATAAAACGTATAAATAATAATATTAATAATAATAAAAATGAACCGTTTAAAAGAACCGTTAAATATCAATTTTGTGTTTAACTCGTTTCAAATGAAATTTTTCCTACTGTATCCGAAAAAACATACTAAAAGCTTTTTTGCAGACGGTGTAGACTATATTTGATGGAATTTCTTAATAATTCAATTCCCCTTGAAATTACGCTTCTGAAAAGTAATAAAATAAGTAAAAGATCTGCGATTAATTCTACAAAGAAAAGGCAAAATTAGATTTATGAAAAAATAAATTACAATATCTGGAGTTTTACTTTTGTCAAACTTACTCACGCATCAATTTTCAGGAAAATGAACTCGAAATACATAATAAATTTTATTGAAAAGAATACTTAAAGAACATAAATTGAACATAATAAAATATGACATTGACACAGCCCATAGAATGTGCGCATTGAAAACTTAAGGCTCTCATTGCTCAAAAAATGTATCAACTGCTTCAGGTTATTAGTGCGGGCTGATGTTTATGTTTCTTCCACATTTAGCTACATTATTTCTTTTCTTAACAATTACTTCAATTAAATAAGGCCGCAAAAAGTTGGATCGGATTTTTCACATTGGGAAAAATTGGGAGCGTCCAATTCTTTTAGATCCCTAATGCAACACTTCCGGGTTTAATTTCTTCTTTTTTTCAAAGCATTATAGTTTTACGTAGAACCGTCAATGGGTAACTTACTGGGCCCGTCTTCACTCTTGGGTTTTTGAGTTATTCAAACGCGTGTCTGTTTTTTTCTTTCTTTTTAAAAATAATAATTTTTAAATTAATTAAAAATAAATAAATAATTTATTTAAAAAAAAAAATAATTTTCTTCACTGAAGATATTTA
>CM077102.1:22139850-22160483 GCA_039619505.1 Cimex hemipterus
CCCTAAACCCGTTCACTCTACTTTTTATTGAAATATCTGGGCATTTATAAGTATTCTAGCAAAATTATTATAATCTTTAATCAACCATTTGTGTATAAAAGGTGACTACTGAACGTTACTTCTTTAATGAAAATGATCTCTTAAAATTTTGCTTCAGACTGCTAGCGTTTGGTGCCGATAAGAGTGAATACAAATCAGGTAGAGAAAACAAATATTACACCATTCTCGGTGATTGTTCATCCTATCAATATTTCACACCGAGTGAAAAAGCTTTTTCCATTGAATTAATAAACTTTTCGTCGAGTCGTTCTATAATATTTAATATCGACCTGAGGTCAAATCCCGCGCCCACAGAAATCTAGGTTTCATTCGATTGTGTTAATCTAGCCAATATTATTTATATAAGATCAAATAATTTAAAATGAATAAATATATTGAAAAATTATTTTTCAAACTAGCTGATTTTGCTAGGTAAAATATTCATTCAATCGATAAATAATTTTATAAAAAGAATAATAAAATAACAAGTTGATTTTTCGAAGGAATAAATGAATATTTAATATTTAAAATTACTTTAATATTAAGATATTCCCCATTTAGATAAGAAAAAAGTTATAATATATAAACATAACTTGATAATAGAGACATTTCTATTTAAAAATCTTTATTTCAATGTACGTTGTAAAAGAAATATAATGTACCAAACATATTACAGGTTTGTGTAGTCAGTGATTCAAAGTGAAATATTTATTAATTTTACTGTTTTATTTTAAATTAAAAAATAAATGTACTATTTTAATGAATATTTTAATTGAAAAGAAAAGTTTTAAAAATAAGTCATCTTTGAAAAAACAAAAACTAATGTGGTAGGTTGGTTTTCCCAAATTTGTTAACAATACAGTTACGAAATACATAATTTCTTCGCTTTCGCGATTTAGATTGCTATAAAATATTTACATTAACGTAATGCACATACCATGACATTGTAAATGTCACATCTGATGAAATAAAAATGATTGAGTGATCTGCACTGAAAATGGAGTAGAATGCCGCAGAAATGAATTTTCAAGCTTGATTCATCGTGAATATTCGAATTTATTATTTCTGTTTGGAGAATCCGAGTTACCGCGTAAAACAAAAGAGTTTATTCTTTTATCTGTAGATTTTCCATCAAATTTAGAGTTTTTTGCAAAATAAACCTCAAGTTTATAGAAGAATGGGTCGTGTAAACTCTTTTTAGTCTGAGTGACTGTAGTTTCGCTGACGTAATCTATGCCCTAGAAACCTTACGATTTGCAAGTTTTGAAAGAACCGCTTCATTTTATTCTCTTTCAATTGGTGTGGTTAGTAAGATGTTTTCTTAGACGTATGGTACATCAAACCTTGAAAAAATATGAAACTTGCAATAAATATCTTTATGCAATGAATAATTTAAACGATTAATTCGTATTGATGATACATTTTTATTACGTTAAACACTGTACACACGTTAAACTTAAATTAAACTAGATGTTTAAACAAATTAGATCACCTCGAACATTTTGATGTTAATGAACTTTTTTTCTTTACCATGAAAAAGTTTGCCTTTGGCTGTTAATCTTAAAAATAAAAGTGAATAATGTGAATTTTGACCAAAATCTATTATGACGATTACCTTAACACATGTAATTAACAGTGAAAGCGATGAGAAAACATGAGATTCACTAAGTATGGACCATTCAGCTTTTGGGCTTAATTATAACTTTATTAGTAAAAAACATCAACATATTACTTTTTAACTTATACTATTTAGTTGTAATTTAATTCTTTGGGAAAATAAATTCATATTGAAAATAAACATACCATGAAACCCACAGTGATATGATTTTTATGTTACGCTTAATACTCACCTTTACCTCACAATTAAAAAGGATTTGTCTTATCAGAAATTATTTTGTGAAAACGTAAGGTTTCATTTCTACGAGCTCAGCGTGAAGAATCATGAGTGTACTGCCATTTAACCAGTGGTGTTCAATTTCTTAAACGTCCACCCCAATGTTTTGAGAGAACGCTGAGCAAATGGAAAACATAGGCATCTGGATAGTTAAATTGGGTGATTTCATTGTTGGCTCTTCGTTTGTCTCCCGTGCCCTCTTCTGCTAAATGTTGGGAGGTGTCATTTCCACAACTGGCGAAGGACAAAGTCAAGAATTTCAACATTCTGAAAAAAACGGAAAGTCATTTATAAAATTATTGAAAAATTTAACTGTCTGAATTATAATTTCAAATATTATTTAAATACTTTACACTAAAAACAGTTTTTAATCAAATTTTGGAATAAAAATATGCCATATTGTAAAGACGGACGCGAAGTGCGACGTGGCAGTCTTGGCTGCCAGTTTTCTACTTCCCCGACTCTCTCGTAAACCTGGCCCTATAAGGATCCGCCCGAATCAATTTCGCTACGCAAACAGGACCGGGCTGTTTTTAGCCTGAAACTATGTAGACTTTGCTTATTGTGCAAAATCGTTTTACTGGGCCGTGAAATTTCTTGCCGCTCTTCTTGGGATCAATAGGTCCGATCCGTCCGGATCCTTCTTAGAACGAAAATCCTGGGAAATTAATTGGTTTCAAGGAGAGAAGGACTCTAACTGCACGAAAAATAACTTTAAAGAGAGATATGCCAATAAACGTTATTCAGTATTTTGTATATGTATAAATAATCGAATTATGTTTGGGATTGTTTATATTTTTTATTAAACACATAAATACAATTACTCCATTCACCAAAATTACCACATAGTGGAATGAATATAATACGGATAGGAGTCCTTGTGAATGATTAATATCATATTATTAGCGGTCGCCATTAAAATCCAATCTACTAATTGTTTGTAATCAAGTACGTTGTAGGTAAAAATAAATTAAGTAAAAAAAAATAGTTATAAAGAGAATCTACAAGCGTACCAATTTTATTTCGATGATAATAAAGAAAAAAATATTCCACATATCCCACATGGACAAGCAAATAACATAAGTCAAAAAATGATTTAAAAAAACCGGTTTATTTAATTTTTGGCAGTATTCGGGTTTAGTATGACAGAAAAAATGCCCCAACTGTAGGCGGACTCTGAGTGAGTGAGTTAGTGTGTGTGTGTCACTTTTGAATTGGCGGGAACGTACTGTCACCATCCAAGAAACGTACCATATCTTTGTTCAGCGTTCATCTGTAAAGCATCGGTGTTAGTATTTATCAGAAAAAGTGGTATTGCGAGTTCAGTCAGTTTTTATATTTTAGTAATGAATTTTATGCTGTACTGGAACCACATTTTCACGTTATTAAAAACAGAAAAACAATTTACAACCATATCAAAATATCCTTTTTTATATCAATTTCAGGGACAAGCCGACATCCGCCTTCCTTTTTCAGTCTACGTTATAAAAATTTACAGAGTTACATATTACCAACCGTATAATTTTAATTAAACCTAGTTTATTGGTTAAAATTCTTAAATCGACACTTAGTTTCAATTTTTAGAACCACCTAAACTCGAAGATTCATATGTTTTGTACGATTATTCAGGTTATTCTTATTGTTAATGATAAATTTTCATTAGGTAAACTGAAGAGGGGATGCCGGTGCCCCGGAAATCGATATAGAATAATAAAAGGATATTTTGATATGGTTGTACGTTCTTGAAAAATTATTGAAGAAAGAAGAGAAGAATAAATAAAAAAACAATTGTTAAATCAACTTTAAAAATATGTTTTTAGTAGTGAAAAAGTTAGTGTCATGGAAATCGAACCCATGAAGACTAAAATCCCGCTCATGACACTAACGTTTTTCTCTAAACTAAAAATCTTTATTTATTGAAATGTAGTAAATTGGTCTAGAGGACCACTAAAACTAGTGAATATATCATATTCTGCAATTGTGCAATTTCTTAATTGAAAGAACATAATCTGATTGATTCTGCCATGTATAGACTAAACCCGCATGACCGGCCATTCTTGCGCAACTGTATAACCGTTACTCCGTGTGATATATGTTGTTCAGATATCGCAAACTGACACGACACAAGAAAGGGGAAATTTTTCAGGAGAGACAGTTACTTTTTTAATTTTGTATTAACAATTGGTCGTTGTCAATAAAACTGTCAAGATTCATCACTATTCCGTTTTCTTTTCTCCAAGACTTAAGCGTCTTGAACAATTTTGCTGTTCTACCCTTAAAAACTACCCCTTTTTCGGTTCTGAAACTCTTCTTACATATATTGGCTCTTAACATTAGGTTACGTTGTTTGCTTTCACGAAAATGGTAATCAGTGTATTAATAACTTTGAGATTGTAACAGACACCATGCAAACCAGACAAACATAAATATCCATGTAGTAAGTTTTACTAAGATTATTATTGATCCAAATGTGCTTTTTCCCGGTGCAAGCCTAAGTAAAATTAGGTAGATCCTGATGATCACATTAAATTGGTCGAAAGATTGGTAATAACAACTGAATTTGCTTCGTTCTTCAAGATCATACCTTGATGTAGATTATTCGTGAATTATTTTAGCTATTAATAGCAACAGCATATAATAACAATAACATTTTAATTATAATATTGTTTTTCACAATATTTTTAACAACGCCGGGCTTTGCTTTTTACATGTTTTATAGTTTAAATGAGTTTGTAATGTTTAATTATAGTATTTTTTAATAATCAATAAGAACTTTATTTCAATAATTAATTTTTTATTTTAAATATTCAATCATGAAAAGTTTAATTAATTATTTAAATTATCCCCGACTTCAGGAAGAGAGCACATTTGTGCCAATAATAATTTTAGTAAAACTTACTGCATTGATAGCATTTATAATTTATTGAAGTCTTAAGGAGCGGTCATGAATGAAAAGTTTAGAAAAACAACATTTTTTTATTTTTGCTGACGTTTCAACCCTTATTTGGGTCATTTTTAGGGTCTCCGTAAATTATGAAACATATGTCGATTTGAAAAAATACAATTTAAGATCTATAAATACATTTTGAACTAAAACTTTTATACTCATATAATGTGTGGTGCTCATCTTGTGGTGTCTTATTGGTTTAGCGTGACATTGTGTGAAATGTAAATTTGTACTATTCTGTTTTCATATAATCGTGACAGGGTGGCAGAGCGGGAAATCTGGAAAATTTTATTTGATGGTAGGCGGTTTTATTTAACTTGAAGGAAGCCGAGAACGGGGGGGTTTTCTGTATTGGATTTGTTATTCTGCATTAAATATTGGAAAGGGAGTTAATTATTAAGGACGATAACGAAGGAGAAAGAAATTTAAAAATAAGGTTCAATAATTTATTTGCGTTATGAATGCGTAGCTACGTCTGAGGTAGAATGTTTCTTTTCTTTAATTAATGCTGTGCATGTCTCATTGTACGCCATTTATACAAAGTTGCGTTTGCATTTTGTGGTGTTTTACACGCATAGATGTGTTTTGTTTTTTCGTTTTTCTAGGTTGTGCGATGTAATTCCAACGTATATTCCTGGACAGATCATACTATTAGTTTTATAAATTACATTGAATTGAATTTGTCGGGTCCTGTTGTTGGGTCTTTGACATTGGACAAAATTGTATGTACTCTTTGTTCCTTTTAAAAGCTATTTTAATGTGTTTTGGGGAGAGAAATTTACTGACAATTAGTTGTTGTTATGTTTCAATATTGTTTAGGTGAAGATTCATGGCATAGCGATATGATTTTATGACCCGTTAGCTGTAGTCAATATTGTCTGTAAGGGGTGGTGTGATAATTAAGGTAGATTATAGTGTTGAATTGTGTCTGTAATTAGTAATCCATGTGTTTGTTTTATTACGAATGTTTCTAGAAATGGTATTTTGTTTTCTCTTTCGACTTGATTATTGAATTGTAAGCGAGGATGAAAGTTGTTAAATGTGTTTAATGTAGTTTGTATATGATCCGAGGGTAGTTCTGTTAGAATTTCATCGATAATTTAATGACAATGGGAAAAGTGGTAGGTAATTGTGGAATAACAGTGTTGATTAAGTGTGACATCATAATATCTGCTGGTATGGAATAATATTAAAAATGTATGTATGCGATCATAAAGGGTTGTTCGTTTGAAACTGAAATCTCTCGGCTTAAACGGGAAAATGTTTAACCAAAACTGGATTATTAATTGAAGCTCTTTTCGAGGGGGAAATAAAGGCAGAACCCACAATGGCAGATATATTAGGAGAGCATTAGACAAAACAGACCAGGAAGGATCACAAAAAATATGACTCCCGTTTACGGGCAATGAATTTTATGCGTTGTAGGCCGCGGGAAACTTTACCCGTTTAATCATTGTTCAGAGGGAACAAACTCTAATTGCCCTGCGGTTTGGTACTTAGACCCGGCCTGCCAATATATAATTCATAAATCTTCCAGGATCGACAGATTTGCAAGTGAGGGATGTATAATCAGCCGAGTAGCAGATGTAATTTGAACCTTGTGCAACCCTCCTGAAAAATAAACTCTTATTAACAAATAAATAAGTAAAGCCAGTAGATTATGTCAATGCAAATGGATCTTTAAAGCGGTAGTAAAAACAGATAGTAAAACAGGGACCAACTACTTTCAACTCGGTTCGTTTGGGGCTAATGTTGTTTAGTACATCATACAAAGAATCCCATAAGTATATTGAAGAGAGATCTTTACTGCCCAGTTCGGAAAGGCTGTAACTTTTTTCATGGTTTATAGAAAACAAATAACAAAGCAAGCTCCATTTTGGGTACGAGGCCGTAAAAGAAATTAGGATCCTTCAATTTACAAATACAAATTACTACATGCCTAAGAACATGGCCTATATTCCGAAATAAAATCGCCAGGATTTATATTGCCTTTCTTTTCAGAATAAACCGTCCACATTCAAAACGATTCATTAAATTATCAAACAAAATGTAACAATGATTCATTAAAACATACTAAAGTAAAAAAAATGACATTTTGAATCCAACGTTGTTTATTTTACCACGTAAAATAATAACAACTATCTAAAACAACAATTATTTTGAACTTTTAATGTGGTCACTTTAGTACGACTATTCTTGGTGGTTTGGTTGGCACAGGCGGATCCACAGTTATTCGCCATCGACCCCAAACGCACAATCATTCACTCTCAACGATTTATGTCACCCCCTAAGAAATACACTCAGACAAAATATAGAGACACACAACACGTTAAACATATTATATAAAATAAAATATCCCAATTTCCTCTAGAAAGCGAAACAGAGGACTCTGAAACTCACTACCGTGCTCGGGAACTCTTCTTAAGTCCGGCGGCATGCCTACACGTTCTCTGTTTGAACTCTTATTCTTGACACAATTAAACATAGTTTGTAAAAAAGTCTAAAGAAAATAGCGTATGTGAAGAATATAAATTTTGGGAATATTCTTTTATTTCGACAAAACACTTGGGAGTTAAAAAACCAGTTTATGCATCATTCTACTCAATACATATACATATATTTCATTACAACTAATATCGCAAAAGGTATGAAATTATGAATGTATTTCCTATTTTCTAAAAGCCAAGCATTACAAAAGACGTAATACCATTCTATTAATATTTGGTTGTACACGGCTCAAATTAATTCGTGTAGATGATAGTCCTCAATAGCAGTAAAATAAAAGATAAGAGCTCAGAGGCACTTATCGACATTCAGTTCACAATCTATTCAAACGGCTTTGCCTGACAAAATCCGAAGTATTTTGCGAACTCCAAGTACCTGAGATGATAATGGAATGGTGGCATTCAATTTGACAGACTCGAGCTTTAGCAGAATCGGCTCATTGATAATGAAATGTATGGTTCTTTTGTTTAAAGCTGATCAAATATGTTTTTCCACCTACGTGGTATTATAAAAAATAGTAGGAAAATCTTTTTGAAAAGTATGATTGGAAAATAAAAACATTTTAATCTTTAGAAATTTTATTTTTGTAAATCTGTAAGTTATCGTGATACACGGTTTTTTGGAGTTATGAAATACCTTACTTCTCGAAATAATAACGCACTGCTTCTACCAAGCATCCATTATTTGTACGCTTAAATGAAACAGTGTGATATCCGCCAATACCTAGGACATTTTGTCACAGTTGACTGAATTTATGAAAATTTTCCAAGTTATCCCAACGTTTACATTTTAGACGTTTTTGCCAACGAAACAGCTACCAGTTTTACCCAAATGGTTCAACATTATATACCTATTATTTTGAAAATTGTATAACAAATTGTTAAATTCGCTTTTTTAAACGCATAAGTAACGGGAATTTTTGGTGACAATCCACAATATGTGAGTGTATCACAAATTTAAAAACCATATTGTATCTTCCCGTCGGAAATGGTTAGAAAACCTATTTTTGCGGGAGTGTAATTCATTTAGGTATTAGGTTAAATTTTTGACACCTTAGCGTTGTATTTGTGAATATTTTATTAAATTAATATCGGTAAGGCTTTGAGATTAGATGAACTGTAGCATCGTATTTACAAAATTTATACTAGTCTAGCAAGTGGGATAATATTATATTTAAGGTGTTTAAAAGAAAGAAAGTTAAACAAAAAATTGACTGTCCTAGAAGGTTTCCTGTTTAATCTTTTAAAATGGTATCTATTTACCAAATATTATTTTTGCTTCATCTTAATTTAAATTTTTTTATAAATTCTATGTGCCAATAAAGTAAAAGTCATCATTTTAGAAAAACGGTACACATTTGATTAGAATTTTCGTTCTTTTAAAAGCAAGTTTTGAAAAACATATTACTGATATTTCTTTGACATATATTTTGAAATTACTTAGAACTCTTTTGACGTTCTAGGGACGATAATAATAGTTTTATTACATTGCCATGGTAATTTGCGATTGTAAAATATTACAATAAAACACAAATCCAGCTTTTTATTTTGTTTGACAATTTATAAGTCATTAAAAAATTGGCTGTAAAACTTAATTATAAAGCTGGTAGTATTCTTTGAACAAGTTTGTTTTTAGTTAGTGGAAAATTTTGAAATCACATGTACGATAAATAGAAAGATGATAAACATTTTCTTTTAGAGTGAAAATAAAGGGGGAAAACTATAACACTTATTCCCTTCCGCTGGGGATTAGAGCATCCTATCATTTTCCTCGAATCATCAACGGAAGGTGTAATTTGCGCTTGAACGGCTTCGTAGAACCCTCTTACTTAGAAAAGGGGACGAGGCCAGGAACGATCATTGTTCAAAATTTCTGTTCAGGGCGTAAACAGAAGGGGTTGCCGGAATCCTGGAAGTTTTGTACGAGGGGCTAGTTGTTTAATAATAACTTTGGGGCATGTTGAATGGCAGATTTTCTGTATTGAAGACGGAAGAGATTGATGTTCGGAATTACGGGAGTTTCCCATGCGTCTTCTCTTCTTCTCCCTGAGTTGGTTTTATTCATGGGATTCAGACCTCTGGGATTTAAAACTTGTTCAACGCGAGCTGTTTCCTCCTCCCTCTTGTATTCGACCCATCTCATTCACTCTGTTAACAAACCTAATTAAGGGCTGAGTCAAGTGGTCACCGCAGCCCTACTTCATTTCCTCCAGCCTTAAATGAACTGGGGACGATCTGGACAACTTCCTCTTGAATAGCAATGCAATAGAAATTAAAATTCCTGGCAAGTGGACTTTAATTTCGTTCGAAGGCATTTCTTGCTAGCATTGATTTAGATTCTTCCATATATTAGTAAATTTTACGTCAAAGTCACAACGTACTCAATGAAGTATTGAACAATCATGAACCTATAAATAATATAACAATAAACCACAAGTTTTATTTAAAAGGAAATTGTATGTTAGATCAACAAAACTGCTGGAAATTTTACAAACTAAACATTTTGTTGGTTGTTTTGTTTGTCACTCAGTGTTATTAATATTGCAAAGTACACCCACTATAATAGACTTCAAGGAAGATAATTCAATATGTCACACCCAACGATTTATATATAGAAACAATCAAAAACATTAAAATATTAAAAAGATCACTAAATAAATAAATAAAGCAACCTATAAATGAGACGTGATATTATGTCCTGAGATAGGCTCTCCGTTGTTTGCTATGGTCTCGGGGCTCTGAATACACAATTGAACTCTATTGAATTCCCGTATGAATTGCCAAACAAGCGGCATATAATTTAAAATATAGCACTCTCCACCAAATATGGATATAGGAGCTTTTCATTTTCGTAAGTTGCCTAGATGATCGATCCGTATTTGGATCCGATATTATTTAAATAATTGTCAAGACGATAATAATTGTTGCTGTGTTCTTCTTTATGCGGAAGAAAGAGGTAATATCTGTTTATATGAGTTGTAATTACGTATATGTTGTCTTGAGTCATTTTTAAAAAAAAAATCGAACGTTAATAATTAAAAGGCGTACGATTACTAATTTAAATGTGAATATAATAATCCCGGAGATAGATCTCTCTTGAAGAATTCATGTTGGGTATGTTTTTTCTTTTATTAGTTATTCAGAAAATTAACAAATTAAATTAACAGTATATTTTTTCTCAATTCTTGCGGGTTTGAGTCTCCTTAATACTAAAATCTCCTTTCAATTAATTATTCCTTTTATGTAAGGTTTTGTTTGAAGTAAAAAATTCAACGTTACGATCGGGATTCGAATCTACGACCTTTGGCTAAATACGCCGCTGCTCTACCACTTGAGCTATCTGGACTTCGATCCTCTCGGATACCAATTGTCCGTCTCAACCAACAACCTTTTGAATTTCCCTCTCTTTGCCATTTGAAATGTATAATCAGGATTTGATTCTCAGCGACTTGGCCACGAGGAGCTCTTAGCGAAGTGATATTTCTTTTACTTATTAAATATCAATCGATTTATTATATGTCAATTGACCCAATTACTTCTTCCAATTAATTATTATTTTTGTGTAAGATTTTGGTTGAGATAAAAAGTTCCCGCTGTCTTTTTTAACTTAACCAAAACCTTACATAAAAAGAATAATTAATTGAAAAAAGTCACTTGGTCAACTGACCACCAAAAAATAATAAATATATTAGAATTTACCTTAGTCACATTGGCAGAAGGGGGAACCGCGTCCTCATACATGATACATATTCACACTCCTACACTGACACAATAATCGTAGGGCATTGCGGTATTTGTTGTTGGGACACAGCAAGTTCCTAGGAGACTTTCGTTTTTAACACTCGTAATTTGAGCAAAATCCCCAGGCCAGTAGTCGTTCTGTGAAATGAGCAGTGACGGGTGTGATTGCTCACCAGATGCATGCTGTGTTCGATGTTGAGGCTGCCACAGGCTTCGTCAGCCAACAGCCCTTTATTAGTGGTGTAAACGATGGCACTGCCTTTGGAGAAAAGAACACCAACCTTGGATAAGCCATAGAAAATGAAGATTCAAAGCTCCTCTCCTCCAAGAGGAAACGAGCGAATACTTCCCCAACTAAAAGTGAGCCCGCTGTAACCCTGAAGCCATATATCCAGCCCAGAAAAGAAGGAAAGAAGTAGTCTTATAAAGGAATGTAATAGGAAGAAAGAGAAAATTGGATAATTCGTAACTGGGCATCGGTTGGCTGGGGATAATAACTTTTTACTATGACTGCACTGCCAATAATGTCAAAGAGGTATGCTGCTTTTATGTTGGCCTAGCCTTTAAGTTGTGTGATATGTATGATAATATAGCTTTAAAGATAAGTTTCTCTATTTTTTTTATTTGCCAAATGGTAGTCTTAATTTAAGGCATACTAGGATGCATTGACACTATGACAGCACTTTTTTCTAAAATCGTAGTCAAACTTGCCTTAAGGCTCCATGAGCTAAATGACTAGTTAGTAAAGGAAGAGCAGTTAAATGTATAACAAAGAATTCCTACACAACAACTAGTATTGTTAGAATATGATGTTGACCTCTTCTTTCCTTCTTTTTTTATTAATTTGTTTACACATTTCTTTTATTGCAGGTGCATATCCAATTTTATCCCGTTGTACTAAATCAATAAAAAATGCCACATTTCCGTACGATCATATTTCTTTAAATTTTACAAGTTTGTAATATATGTCGAGAAGTTTAATAATACGGGATGAAACGTGACACTTTACATGGGATATCAGCAGAGCGATCATGCGGAAAACGTAATGAGCTTTTATTATTTATAAAAGCAGAATTTGTTTTACTCGTAGTGCATTACAGTGAACTTTCACAGTTTTAATTGTGTTTGATATTTGTTTTAAAATTCTTTCATGCTATCATTCAATCTTCAAAATCAGCTTGATTTATACTGACTTTGCTATGTTGCTTTTTGTTAAACAGTAAAGCTTTGATATCACATATTGCTGTAATTATATTGTTATTTTACAGTTTATAAACCAAAGTTCAAAATCGTGCGATATTTTTTTTGTTGTTGTAAAAATCATCAAATCTGCAGCATATCGCTGATGATCTTCCTACATAGAATGGATTTTTTAAATGTTTTTTTTATAATTGAAGTGTGTATTGAACGACGAATGAATTTATAGTTTCTAGCGCCACTAATATGGTTATTAAAATTGGCCAGTTGAACCCAAATATTAATAAATAATATTCATCTAGAAAGAACAGTACTTGCACATTTAAATCCTGTGATGGAATTTTTATTAACTGAATCTAGTTCTTATTAACGCAGAAGATTTTTATAAACAAGTAATCAGAAAAAAAGAAGTTATCTTATACTTAGAGAAAATTTTTTTTTAACTAATGCATTAGTTTTAAATATTGGTACATACATATATATTTTTCAATTTTTTAAAAAGTTAAAAAACGATTTTTTTTAATTTAATGGAAACTTACATTTTTATTTGCGGATTCGCCAAGAGTATTATAATATATGATAATGCTGTAAGCCATTTCAAAATAGGTTCAAAAAAGTTCGCAATTGCTTGAATAACATGTTAAATCACATAAAATCACTGCTCAAGAAACTTTACCATAGTTTTTGAGCTAAAAATTTACGTTTATTTACGCTTTGTATTTAGTTGAACACAATGCCAAACGTACCGTGTTATTTGAATTTTAAAAAGTTAAAGTAGATAAATTTAGCTGACTGAGAGAAAAACAATCAAAAAACTAAAGCAACTTTACGTACAACAAACGGTAACCTTTTTGCACTATTTTGCCTATACAATAAACTGTTAATAGTACATTAACATCAAATGTTTTATGTTTTATAAAATAAAATAAACGGTTTCATTTAAATGGATTGACCTTGTAACAAAATTACTTAAGTAAACATTTTAATAATTTGGAAAAATAGTGGCGAATTTATTTTCATAGCTTACGTTTATTTAACTTAATTTCAAATGGTTTTCACGGTTTTTATATAAACAGAATATGTTTATGATGTGTTTGTCCAATTAAGGTAATAAAACACAATAATAATATTTAGATTATATCTATAGATTATATTATCTATAGATTGTAATTTGATTGTAGATTATATTGATTGAGTATATGTAGAAGTAAATCTAAAAACAACGGTTATCTTTCATTATTCATTTGTTGAATCTTATCGTTTAACAAGTCAAATTTGTTACCCCACAATCGAAACGTGTTGAACAGAACAGAAAATCAAAACAGATTGAACGTCAGCACACTTCCCGTCCAATTTCAGTACACGAGGCAAGAAATATGAATAAGGTTTGAATCAGAAAGTGACAGAGCACGTGGAGAGCTTATTTCATGTTTTGCAAAAAGCCATCTCCCCCCCCCCGCTGTTTTGGTGAGCTAATCTCGATTTAGAAAGGGCCTAGGACAGGAAGC
Organism: Cimex hemipterus; assembly: GCA_039619505.1. Taxonomy (NCBI): domain Eukaryota; kingdom Metazoa; phylum Arthropoda; class Insecta; order Hemiptera; family Cimicidae; genus Cimex; species Cimex hemipterus. The sequence goes on from CM077102.1 coordinate 22,153,681, forward strand.
AAAAGCCCGTACGATTCTTTTTGAATGACACAACCAATGTTTTTTTTTTTTTTGTTTTTTTTTGTTCAATAAAACAACGAAACAGCGGAGTGCAGAGAGATAAAATGGTAAATCGAATCCTGTCATATAAACTGTACTTTTTATGTTCTGTCAGATTATGAGGTTTTTCGATCAAAGTCTTTGAAATTATTTAATTGTGTACCAATAAACCATAGAGGAAGCCTTTTTATTTGGAGTAACTGTATTGATTGTATGTTACACGAGCCATTCTATTATTTCCAGAAAGCAACAATCGCTACTTTCAATTTTCTCTGTCTCCTCTGTCGGAATCCAAAATATATTACGATATATAACAAATATGGAATTTCTCATTCATTCATTTGTTGTTGAATTGTTCATTCATCGCTAAAGGAAATAATCGACAACATATGACGTATTAAGAACAAAAACAGTGCGCCGAAATCATTCCATAGTAAAATAAATTTATCAAAACTTACACTTTACAAAATAAAGCTAATTCCAAAAGACACTTATACGCAACATAAATTAGAATAAAGCTAGAAATAACGATTTTATGAAATTAATTGAATTTAACTAATGATGATAGTAAAAACATTGATGTCCTAACAGAATATGTAAATAAATATGTATTTACTGATCTTACTAGACAGGAAATAATAAAATTACCTACGGATAAGAGATAACCATTTTTCACCATTTTTATATGCGCAACTTTGGAACGAAATGAGTTAAGCATACTCAGCATTCAACTTAAAAACGGTTTGAAGTCATTTGTATATGAATTACTAGTTATTATAAATAAAATTTCAAAAATTGTTAAATAAAAACATCACTTTTTTTCAAGTTACCTAAAACAAATATTAAAACTGAGCGGAAATTCGTCTAATAGCTTCTTTAATGAGAACGCACACCCACGTATAAGAAACTAATTATGTTCATTACTGGGAAAGGAATTTTTTGCTGAATAAAATCAAACAAACTCAAGAAACGCCCCGGGATTCAGTCGGATAACAGGAATAATCTTGGAAAAATTACTCAAAACAAATGAAATATTGGGTTGTCCGGAAAATAATGCAGGATTTTGGTATTAAACAAAAAAAAAGAAACTAGTTACTTTAAAGCAATGTTCTTTAATCAAAATAATTTCCCATACTCTCAATACATTTCTCCCAACGTGTTGGTAACTTATTAATTCCGTCTGAGTAGAATTCAGAATTTTTAGAATTGATAAAGTCAATAAATGCATTTTCCAGTTCCGTTTGATTTTTGAATATTATGTGTTGTAAGTAGTGGTCCAGGTGTCTAAAAAAATGGTAGTCAGTAGGCGAGAGGTCCGGAGAGTAGGGTGGGTGAGGCAAAGTTTCATAGCCAAGCTCCAATAATTTTTGTGACGTTACACGTGACACATGTGGTCGAGCGTTGTCATGCAACAAAATGGGCCCTTTCCGATTGACCAAAGAGGGCTTCATTACTGCCAATTTCTGATGCATGGTATTAATTTGGTTACAGTATGATTCAGCATTGATGGTTTCGCCAGGATTTAAGAAGCTGTAGTGTATTAAACCAAATGAAGCCCACCATACCGTAACCATTACCTTTTTTTGATGAGTTGGGGGCTTTGGAAAATGTATTGGAGCTTCTCCTTTGTCGAGCCACTGTCCAGAACGTCTAGTGTTATCGTAGAGAATCCACTTTTCGTCACATGTAACAATTCTGGCCAGAAATGGGTCATTTTTGTTTCGACAAAGAAGTGATGCACAAACATCAAAGCGCTGATTTTTTTGGCGATCGTTTCCAATCGCCTTGAGGTGGTCAGTGACGGTCGTTTTACTGACTTTGAGTTGCTCTGCAAGTTCTCGAACAGTTGTTTTGGGGTTTTCTTCCACCACTGATCGCAGAACATCATCATTAAGAGAGGAAGGCCTTCCACGACCTTCTTCATCTTCAAGGCTGAAATCTCCCTCCCGAAATTTTTTAAACCACCTTTGCACAGTGCACTCATTAACACAACCCTCGCCCCAGACTTGGTTAATGTTTCTAGCCGTTTGGGCTCCGCTTCGGCCGAGTTTAAACTCGTAAAAGAAAATCGTACGAAATTCTCGCTTTGACATTATAAGGATGACTGAATTATTTCCAAGTAGCGGAATGCTACAGAGGTAAACAAACAATATCATTTGGAAGAGGATTAATAAGTGTTGACATTCATACAAATGAGTAATCCTGTAAACGTAAACAGAATATTTTATATAGATTTTTTTAATGAAAACTTAAAATCCTGCATTATTTTCCGGACAACCCAATAGTAAAATTTACCCATTTATTTAAACTGACTATAAGGTTACAAAATCATTTTTTTGGGATTCGCCAAAATTACAATAATAGGGAAGTCGGTTTACTACTAAAAACGTTTCGACATATAGAACAATTTTCGGACTATAGAGATTTAAAAACTATTAAGAAACTAATACTAAAAGATTAAAGCCGTTTATAAAAAATGAGCTTCTTACTAATTACCTTTAGAAATTTCTTGAGGTATTTCAAGGCTTTGATAAAGTCTGCTTGAAGGCTTAGTACATAAACTAAAACTCTTCCCTCTTAGAGAAAAAAATCCGCCGTAAGTAAAAGGACAAATGTTCAAAACTTGTAGATATAAAGGGTGGTGTTTTTAAGGAAAGAGATTTAGAAAATGATGTGCATAGTTTTAACTACAAAAGTATGGTAAAAATATTGTTAAAATTATTGTCGTTTACACAGTAATAGAATTTTTCTCAAAACTAGTGGGGTTTTTTTTAAATCAAAAGCCTATTTGTAAGTATCTGGGGTTTGAATGCAGGGCCCCCGGATTCGAACCATGGACCTTTACCTTACAGTGATGAGCGCCGTACCAACCCCTAAACCGTTGCGCACACTACCGCCCCTCATTATTTTCTTTCATATATCTATTAATATAAAAACTAAAAAACCTTCGGGTATTAATTTGATAATTTTATACTAATTTGGAAAATAAATTACTGTAGTTGAGCTATACGGGATAAATCAACATTTGCGGGATTTTTTAATGTGTGAGCTATTTTCCTTCCGATAATGATTTTTTTGCTGCCGTTGTCTGAGGGACCGTCTAGTTGATTTTCCATGTCCCTTATCAGCACGCATACGAAACAATATAATGACCAGCAATTAAAATAATTTGTATTATCATTCATTTATATCACTGGTTTTACCTGATAGCTATGATACTTTGCAGCATAATTTGGACATAGCGTTAATAATTTATGCCATTATAAGATTTGTTTGAACGATAAATACAACTAGTCATCATGACATCCTCATTTTGAAAAATAATAAACATTGCAAATTTGAATGTAAAATTGTTTAATTTTAATCAAAAGTTTTGTATGATAATTAATTTGAATACATGAAAAAACTTATTCATCATTTTAATGATGGATTTGTTATCAAACGAGAGACGTATTGTTTGCGTTTAATCGCTGTACTTTGTCTTATGTCGAGGGAAACCAATTACTGAATTTATTAGAACAGTGAGTTTTCCAACAGTTCAGGGTTTCTACCACTTATTTGATTCCAAGTTAAAATATTTATCGTACAACATGTGTTAAAACGCGTTAAAGGCAGCTGGATAAAAAATTTGTTTTATCTGAATGCTGATATAAATCTATTATATTTAGTGGTCTGATTGACTCAATTACTCGGTTCAATTAATTATGCTTTTTATGAAAGGTTTTAGTTGAAATGGGAACGTCAGTGTCACGAAGGGGATTCGAACGCCCAGCCAGGGTTCATAGATTCAAATCCCGCTCGAGTCACTAACTTTTTCATTCCGCACTAAACCTGACATAAAAAGATTACTTCAGTGAGGTAAATCTATTAGACTGATTTACCATTTACTCAGCAACAAAAAAAAATTAATGTTAATTGCTACGTTTGAATTATATCAAGAACGGCTATCGAAAATAGCATTATCAGATCAACCTTTAAATTATCAACTTGTTTTCTGTTTTTATAATATAATTGAACTTGAAGGTGACAATTTAGGAATATTCTTAACCCGTCAAAACATTGCAGTTTGTGAACCGTTTTTCTTTTTTGTTTGATTAATTCAAGTTAAATAATCGCACGGCGGAAGAGACTTTTAAAAGAAAGGTAAAAAGATTACAATAGTGGAACCGACACTATGACGGACAGAACGCAACAGTAAGAGTGAGCCCCTTCGTAGTAGATACAAGAGTTTTTATATATGATCGTTTTAATTAGTTTAATTGGTTTAAGGGCTGATGTGTTTGGTTGCAATGGTAAGAAGGGAGAAGAAGGGCGCTTTATCGTCTCTGGCCCCTAGGCTAATTGGAAGCTGATAACTGGCTGGCTGATAGTCTGTCACCTCTGACCTGCTCGACCTATCGGAAGGGCTGGTTGTCTACATGACGTGTAGGTCGTTTCTATAACTTTCATTTGAAAGATGAAATCATAACATTAAAATATTTAATTGAAAATAACCAAAATAAATTTCTAAGACTACTTAACATTTAAGCCTCTCACATATTCATATGAACACTATATTTACGTATTATACTGTTTATATGATTGCTTAAGAAGCTTAAACAATAAAATTAAGTGGGCCTGTAAATTAATTTCGTTATTATAAAATGTATTTTTTATTATAGAAAATGTACCGCCAACGCCCAGCGATGATTTTTTTTATTTATAGGTTTGTATATTCTATATTGGAAAGCTTTGTGAGTCCGTGTTTGAGGACAAATCCGCCGATCTGAGAGAAGGGACAAACCCTTGAGTGAAACCGATATTCAATTTTCTTTTGGCAAAGCGTTATTCGTCTTTTATTCCATAAAATACATTTCGCTTAACAATCCAAAGATCTGCCCCTTTACAAGCTTCACCATTTCACTTCCCGGAGTACAGGGGATGATTTTCAATATAAATCAAAGTCACTGAAATAACTTTTGTTTCCTTCCACGTATAATTCTACTAAAATAGGTGTACAACGTTATTAAGATATAGACAAATTGTTAATGACCTTTTTCCAAGTTTATTTAGAACTTTTCTTTTAAAAAAATCAGGATTCTGTTCACTTTGATATAATTTTTATCAACGTTTAATATTACTACTTTGGTTAAAAAAATCAAAAGTAATTTAAAAATGTGTGGTAATTAGTTAGTCTAGATTCATTCAGAAATCGTGAGATGCGGTCTGGTGTGGTATAGGTTTCCCTGAAGTGCCTTTTTCTGAAAAAACTTTTGGAAGAAGATTATGGTTACGTTTGTGAAGGAAATAATAAGGCTTGTTTCATGGCCGGTAACTTGGAAAATATTGTTTTGTTTGTCTATCGGAATATTTAATTTTGTTTCCTTTGGATATCAAATACAATTTATGTTGTTTAACATATATGCATTCATTTTTTTTTTCGACAAACCTAACATGCAGGAAAAGTAATTAAACTATTTCACCGAAAAATAAATAATTCAATCATGGACAGAATGTTAATTTTTGCATTTTAGCAAAGTAAGTAGTAAGTAGGGGGTCGAGTTTTGGAAGGTCTTGCCGCTAGGTGCATCCAAAAGTTCATTGAATTATCCACGACCTTTCCATTGGAATGGAGGGGTTGAAGATCTCTTTCGTATATCAACTGAAAAATTCACTATGTTTTAAACCAATACTTTCCCAATTTTAAGTACACGTTCGTATTTGTTAGCCTTAAGAAATATTACTAATGGATTTATAAAGGGCGTATATTCTCTGAAAGCTGGACGTTGTTATTTTATTTCCAATTACACGTATTTCTTATTTATCAATACAAAATTTTCATTTTTCAAAGACAGAATTTACGACATATTTTAACTAAAAAATTAATCATCAGTCTTGGATTACTTTATCCTATCTCATCTGTCAGGCTCGTTTCGGCAATTCAGCATCTTTACTGATGATTCTGAGTGATTGTGGAGTCAATCTTAGTAACAAGGTAAAAGATGATAGATGCTGGTTTTCATAATAGTTATCCACAACAATAGCATACACAACATAACGGATATGAACAAAAACATACAATTCACGATAGAAATAAATAAACCATAAACTTCTTGGAGTTGAAAATCACAAAAACCGATTTAAAAAAAAAACTACATTTCGGTATGCACAAAAAATCGTAAGCAATCAGCAGCACCATACAAACCGACTGAAACCACCACTACCAACAAAAATGGCAGCACCGAAAGACAGACGAACGTAGAAAACAAGTATATTAACGAATTAAAAACAACTCGAATCACAAAATAATAGCAGGAAATAATGGCAACAACAAAAAAACTACCGACAAAATAGTAAAAAAAATGTAAACACCAAAACAAAAAACAAGACAAAAACCTAATTGGACAACAATCACATTCATTGAAAAATAACCAACAAATTAGCCTTAGAAACAGCACTGAACTCAATAAAAAAGCACTAGAAAATCTTTGACAAGACAGTCTCACTAAAAAATATATATATGCACATTAACTATGAAATCGCAGGTGACTACCAAATCATAGCTTCAGCATTCACAAGAGGAAATATCACAGTTAAATTTTTAAGCAGTATATATTACACTGACAGAACCCAGTGCTGGACTTTTGCAGATTTGATTGCTAGATGTTTTAGGAAAAAAGACGGGACGCTGATGGTACCCAGCGATAGCGACTGGAAATTTAAAATAGGTGTTGAAATCGGCTTGCAAACTTATCTTCCAGGTTTTTTTTTTTTTTTTTTTTATA
>CM077102.1:22160883-22201704 GCA_039619505.1 Cimex hemipterus
GGTTAACATAAACATTTCTTTGGTATTTAAAAAAAAATCATGTCTCAATGTCATTTTCTATATTTCAAGTGTTTTTTATTAGTATTGAACTATCCTTTTGTAAGAGTAAAATATACAAAGTTTTTAGTAAAACATATAGGTAAAAAGGAAAAAAAGAAATATAGATTTTTTTTTAAATTTTAGTGATCTCATCGTAAAACCTTAGTCACTTACAAAAAAGTATCATTGGCTTAACGAATAATATTAGATAACCAAGATAGAAATGAAAAAAAAATCAAACGTGATTTTCTAATTTTTTCTGTACATATTTCAAAGTTATTATAAACCAGAATATTTACTTTTTTATGTAATACGCTCTATCTTATTTAAATAAATTTATATATGAAAAGATAAAGAAAAGAAAGGGGCTTTCATTAAAGCAGGCCAAAAGTTTGTTTTTGACAAAATGATTTTTGTCTCTTTTATAATAAGTAGAAATTTTTAAGGCTTGACCATCCAAGGTATGTAATACTCTCTAGAGAAAACCGATGTTCCGAACTTAAAAATTGAAAAATCCTCTGAATTTTATCCAAATTCATTTAACGTCACAAGAGTTGGAAAGCTAAAAGTGTCTTCTTTTACTCTCGGTCAACAATATTTACATTTTATACCAGTACAAGTAAGGAAAATACATGTACATGAAATCAATAACAAACTCACAATCGATTTATTTTATATCTGCGGTACTGATTTGTTTACCGAGGCCGTTGCTGTGCCATTACTATTAGGTTATTGAATTATAAACCCGTGCAGTTTCCAATATATCGGTGGTGTCAAAATTAAGAAATAGCAAAGGCCGAAATCAGTCCTTTTAAAAATGTATTAATAATTGATGGCATTGATGCGAGAACGAAGTAAGTCCGAATTTTCAATTTTGTTTGTAATAAATTTTTCTTTGTTGACAATACAGCAAATTCGATCGGTGCAAAAATAAGAAACGAATGTGACTTCCGGTACTCTCCTGTGTGGTAAATATTGCAGGAAATACAGCATTTGTGGTCAATAGAAATTATGTTATCAATTGGTGCAAAAATCTCTTTGACACCAATGTTAATTGTTGCTTAAACTTTGGCGCAAAACCCAATCAAGTCCTGGGCTGACATAGTTCATGCTGCAAAGGTTGTAATACTTGATCATGGTTTTTCTTCATACTTTTTTCACTCTGTCTGTCTTATTAGTCCATTTATTCAGGGCGTAGTCTGGTTTGTATAAACATTGTGGTGTTCAAGCGTGTATGTTCAAGATGGACATTGGTGACAATTCAATGTCTTGGCTGAGATGAAAAATCAAGTGAGACGAGTGGCATTCGAACCCGCGACGTTCGCTGAAAATAACAGTATGCAACAATCAAAATGAAGAAAAAAAACGCATCCCAAAGCCTAGGAATGGAAAACAAATGTAAACAAAGTGAAGAAGGCAAAGGTGGAATCTTTTTTTAACATAAGTAACAAGTTTGCTAATCCTTTGTAATTGGAAGTTGTAAATTAAAATGTTTTGACAAAACCAATGCATAACAAATTGCGTTTATACTTAATCGATTTCTGTTTAGAGGTCCTATCTGGCCATATTATTACTGGAATCAATTATTCCTTTTAGGCAAATTCTTGGTTGATGAAAACGTTAGTGTCACAATAGGGATTCGAACCCTCCATTGAAAATGGCAAATAGGAAGGAGAATCCGAAAAGTTGTAGGTTGAGATGGGGATTTGGCGTCCGAGCGGATCTAAGTCACGGTAGATCAAGAGGTAGCGCAGCGACGTATTCAGCCCAAGGTCGTGGGTTCCAACAAGCCCACTAACATTACAAAAAAAGATTCATGGAAGTAAATCAATTAATTTAATCGTAGAGCAAGAAGAACAGGATTTATTGTACCATATCAACAGTTGACAATATGCATTTTGCGGAATGAAATATATCTTTATTTATATTAAAATATGTCATTTTTATCAATGCTTTTTAAGAATTATTTTATCATCGCATAGTTTACTTTTGAAAATTTTATGACTACTTAAACACTGTATAAAACGTTGACTAGGGGACGTCGGTGGCTGCAAGGTTCCGTCTTTGACACGGCGCTCATCACTGTAAAGTAAAGGTCCCGGGTTCCAATCCAGCGGCCCTGCATTCGAACCCGACATACTTACAAATGGGCTTTTTTTCAAAAACACCGGCACCATGAGGGTTTATTTATTCAAACGTTTATGATGGACTTTTCTATATTTCATTTAATATCTTTTGGCTCTAATGAAAAAATTGTGAGTCTGGATTCGTCTGGTGTTCGCAGCATGGCCGCCAATTACTGGATTTATTTCTTCACACGTACATTTAGTTGGCAGAAACGGTCGAACATACGTCCAATATGTTCAGACTTAATATCACAAAAAACGGTTTCATTAAATAGTGTAGCTAAGTTTTATAAAAAGAAAATTAAGGGACGTTGATGGCTGCAAGGCTTAAGGCGTTGGAGCTCATTACTGTAAAATAAAGGTCCCAGGTACGAATCCAGCCGCCCTGAATTCATATCTGACAAACAATTAGACCTTTTTTCCAAAATACCGGCATCCCAAGGTCTCATATAACCTGAGCTTCCCTGCAGGCAAATTTTCTTTTAAAGAAAAACAATGCGCTTTTTTTCGGCATCTTTTAAAGCTTTAAGATTACTCGGGCTATTGAAATAATTGTGTTAAAATTGAAAATAGACTGAAGAAATTTAAGTATTTGCTTTGGAACGCATAAAAACATTTTTTATAATACCTAAGTTTAAATGTAGTACTGAATTTAATTAGGATCTAAAATTAGCGGGGGAAAATTTACTGCTGTCTCGACAGAAATTGTGAAGAAAAACATATTTACTCTCAACGTTACAATTTTATATTAAAATATTGATCAGAGACGACGTTAATTAAAAAGAAAAACACTCTGTTCCTCCGTCAGACCTTCGAAGAATATATCCCCTGGGTGTTTTTCTTTTTAATTGGCTTCATCCCTGACCCCCTTTATTATAAAATTATAGACTAAAATTAAACCAAAAATATAGTTAATCACCTAAAAATCTCACCAATGACATAGGAAAGAACATTATTAAATAATAATTATCAAGTGTTTTCAATTTTAGAAATAAACTATTGCATGCGAGACGCTAGGTACATTATTGCTTTATTCGGTTTTGCTATTAGGCATATATTAATATAAAATTATTATCAGCGCAAAGCTTGTATGCAATTTTAATTAATGCTTGGGACTCAAGGCAAACATTTAACGTGACATTTGCAAGGGGGGGGTGGGTTTATATGAGGGAACACGTTTGTTCTCCCCGCAAGATAAATGTATTTGTGCTTTCTCCCATACATAAAAGCCGATTTAATTAACAGAGCCATGCACGTAGGGTTACCGAAGATACACCTCCCTCTCGCTTCTTCTGAAGGCATTGTGGTCTCCCTCTCGCTCGCTCAGAGTGTACACGCTCTCCTAACTCTTAATCCCACCAGATAAACCCCAACCCGCGAGTTGACTTGCAAATCAGCCGAGCCCACAATCGGAGGAGGAACCCGCCCAATCTAAATAAGATCTCAAAAGATTCTTACCTCTTTGAAATATACAAATGCATGTGACTAAATAAATTAGGGCCGTGAGGAGGAGAGCCCTTTTTTTCCCTTTCCTTCTAGATAAGCTTCAACATTCCACCGACCCATTTGCTTTGAGGGAAGGTTATTTCGAGGGGAAAGGTGTTAAATTATAGCCATTATTTAGCATACCAACAAAAATTTATAATATCAAAAACTATTATAATAGTTTGGTTTAACTTTGTAAATCTAATATAAAAATTTATTTTTAAAACCGTCTTAAAAAGTGCTTACTTTCACATTTTAACTTTCATTCAGAACTTTTAAAATTAGTCAAAAGCGTTGCGAAAGGGTTTGTAAGTTAAACTATATATACCATCATCAAAAACAAAAAAACCGACCACCTGGGTTTTGCAAGAAAAATGGCCATCTTTGGAAATGCATAATTTCTGAGCCTTTTAAGTCGCAGACCTGCACTAGGTCTCATATTTTAGAAACTTTTACCGTCTCTGTACGTTGGAGCCCGGATCATAATTGATCGCTTACGTCATTGCCGGTCTGGAGTTGAAGTCCGTCATTAGATTCAACAGACCACATTTTATGTCTTGTTTCGCTTTTAAAATCTCCATCGTTTCGAACCAATTTAACTTTTTCCTTATATGTAGTATGTCGATTTTAAATTTTAAAAGATTTTAATTGTCGGACCTTGAGAATAACCCAGTGTGTTGAAACCCGCCGGTAACAAAGTCAATTGGACATTGAAAGTCTTTTTATACTGACCTGATATCATGAACCTCCTAAACAGGGCTGCGATTATTTCGTGGTGTCCAAATTTCGAAACGCACTGCTCCTAGAAGGGCCAGAATTCACAAAAGCCTTTGTATTTCATTTATGATCTCCATCTGGGCGTTATAATGGGTGGAGAAAGCTAAAGAAAAGCTTGTAATTGTTATATTATGTCAAAAGAATTACAGTCAGAGATATGGAACTCCAAAATAGAGAATCTGTGGTTAAACCTCTATTAGTTTCAGCACTGTAGTCGCACAGAGTTTGCTATTTTTCGTGGAAGGTCTTCGACGACCACTCGCCATGTGGACAAAACTTTGGCCATCATGCGTTGCCTATCCTCGATTAAATCAGCGACAATCCTTTTCTGAGAACGATTCTGTTCTTATGCCCGTCCACATGTCGCTCGCACAGTACAAATGTATCTTCAGCAGCATAACATCAAGGTCTGAGACTTGAATCCCATCGAACATTTAAGGGATAACCTCAAAAGGCGAATAAAGAGTACGCCCGTCACTTCCTTATACATTCCACCTTCTTGAAAGGCCTCTTCGTAAAGAATGGGCTAACCTCCAGGAAAGAGACATTTCCAGACTGATAGAAAGTATACCTAGGCATATTTGAGATGTAAATAAAGCAAGAGGAAGAAATAGGCGTTATTGAAATGTCAAATAAAAATTTAAAACGAAATTTACTTATCATTTTTTAATTAATTTATTTAATTTTTTATCATTTTCTTTAGCAATTATTAGCAAAGATCAAGACTTAATTATTAAACGTTAAACACGTGGAACTTTAATTAATATATAAAAATATATTTGAATCAAGTTTTACTACAAGTGGGTGGAATTTTTTGCCTGCCAGTGTATAATAAGCCAAAATACATATCAAAGTGTATTAGAGTATACAATAAAACGTGAACATGTATGATTTGATTCAAATGGGCCCTTATAAACTTTCATCTATTGTGTCTGAACTTTATTACTGATTTGCCGGAAAAATTTACATGTCTTTTATCCGATTTATCTCCTTGTTAAGGAATACCATATATCCTAAGTATGAAAGGAGACGTTTCCTCTTCACTGCCGGGTATTTGCAAAGGATAAGCTCTTTTGTCTCTGTTCCCTCTAAACATAAACGACAATGGTCATCTGTTGATTGTTTCCTTTGGTATATAATATTTTTCCATTAAGAAGAAATTCGTCTTTCTCCCAACGGGGACTTTAACTTAAACCTTGGTGAATGTTCCTACTATTTATTCCATATATTTTATAGTCAGCAATTCGGTCTGAAAGATGGTTATGGTGGAGCGGAAGGCCATGTAGTACTTACAGTTAAACACTTTTATGATCATATCCGTAAGGTTTTTCATCTTTGAACATCGGGCTACAAAAGAAAAATTAAGTTCTCCCTTTATTCCTGTTATATTATAATTAAGTTATCTTGTTCCTATCATTGTGCTTTCTTTTCAGTACTTATGGCAAATTTTCAAACTCTACTGTAATCTTAGCAATATAGGTCAACGATAGCTGTAGTCATGTTTTTTAACTTTGTCTTAATTTCGGTGTGGCCAGTATTTGTATGATGCATTCTTTCGATTGACCGATGAAGAATTTACACGTTCTTGAATATTTTCCAAGTGTAAACAGTAAATAAGTTAGCATTATTTAATAATTGATTATTAGAAACTCTATTGTACTATAAAAGAAATTCTTGTCGGCCAGGAGGAACCTTGGGTGTCAGAACATATTTTCAATCTTTTTTTTTCATTCTCAATTAGGATTCAATTGAGTACGACAAGATTTGAACCCAGGACGCTTGGGTTTTAAATACCAGTCAGACGATCTCACTATCCAACCCCTCGGCCGCACACTAATCCATGGTAAACATGTCGCAAACTTCGAACTTTTGGATCAAATCTGTACTAACTAAGCCTTCGCCCGAATAAGATGTCTGTTTATCAATTTGTTATTTTATTAGTCTTGATTAGCCCTTCAAAATATTTCTGATGAATTGTCCATCAACTTTTTTGGTTTCGAATAAGAAGTTTTTTTCAGGTTTTTAAAGTAATATTACATTTAACATTTTATTTCAGTTTTATTTTTAACCTTGGTAAAAGTTGTATTGTTTCATTTTACTTTTATGTACAGACATTCAAACAAATTTAACAGTTTTGGTTCTTTTTGGCGCTATGGGGCGAATAAATAATTTTAATCTGATGAATGAGGGTTAGTTATTTTTTCAATAGGAGTAATTTTAAAATTTAATTGTGACTCATGTATTGGACTGGCACGATTTGTAAATAGCCTCTTTTAGCTTAAGCTCAAATAATTCTGTCAAAAAAGAAAGGAAATTTGATTACAAAATGCTCATCAAGTTAAGGTTTTGTTGGGTAAAACATGCATCCGCTCCGAAAATTAAAGTGTTATGGCAGTTTTCATAACAGAGAATTGGTTCTGAAAATATATAAAAGTTGAGCGTTCAATACATATTAATAAGATTCTAGATGTAGAATGATCAGATGAAGACGTAAAAAGAAGTAAAGTATGCAATAAAGTACAGTCTCACGTGCACGCTTACCGAGGAGTGGAGCGTCGAAAGACTTAAGTTGCAATCTACATAACATTGGGAAAGTGATAAAGAGTTGGTACTGATCCCACATGAACTTAATACCGATCCTTTCGCCAACAATCTTGCGAAAAGAACATAAACAAAATAACATGTGAGATTTTTCCCCGTTGGGTTTAAATTCTAGTCAGTTTACTGATATCAAAGTACAATGGCGTGATTGCGGTCACATGCTTGAAAAAAAAATTATACGGTGTGCATGTTGTGAAACTTTCACAGGATTTATGACAAATAATCGTGGATTTTTTTTTAACAACTATGAATCACCTATAGAACAATGAACGCGAAATTTTCATACCGTTACCCCACATTACTTTTTAAAAAAAATCTAAGATAATTCTTCTTGTAAAACTCCTTGTTTCAATTAAACGTCACTTTTTATACACACATTTTCAATTTTGAAAAAACTGCGATACGATTTAACCATTTTTATGGATCAATGTATTTCTCATTATTCATACAGTCAATACTAATATTATTATTATTAATAATAATATTCTTCAGTCATGTTATTACAAGTTTAGATCCATATCTTACTTTGTTTATATTTCAAAGTTTGCAGTTTTATTTGTGTGGATCATATTTTCGAAAATCATTCCAATCGGTCGGGTCTGCATTTGAAAAATACAACATTAAAAAATATAAATTTGTTTAAATATCACTTTTATGTGTAAAATTGGCCTTTTTATAATTCTCATCCCTAATTAGAAATAGTAATTAATGTTAAATCAAATCACATTACTCAGTCCCTTTCTTTCTCCCTACCTCCCCCTCGATCACTCGCTCTTTTCAAATTTTTAGCCATTGGGCCTTTTCTTCCTAGAGAACCCGAGCGAAATTTCTTTCTCCTTCTCTCTCCAACTATCTTTTTCTCTGCCTGTCTATCTATTTCTTTCCCCCTCACTCTCTCTATCTACCATATTTTCTCTCTCTCTCTCCCTCTCTCACTATTTTCAAATTTCTAGCCATTGGGCCTTTTCTAACTAGAGAACCCGAGCGCACCATTTTAGTGGTACATTAGGCTTAAAGATATTTGCATTATAAAAAGCGGACATTTGCATAAAGGGCCGTCTTGATTTTCAACGGAATCCTAATAGTCCGAAGTCTGAGATGGGAATAATTAACAAAACAATTTAAACGATGTATTGTTCCAAGGAGTCAACAATAGCAGTCAAGTCGGTTCCGCAAATCTGACCAACGACAACGGAACGATAGAAGCCCACAAAATGGAACATCCGAAAGGGCCACTACTAAAGGCGCCTTGATGATAACGGGCTTCTGCAATAATTAATCGATGGCATAATTGTCCCGACGTCGGTGTTACCAATTACAGGCCGGAAGGACGTAATTACGATGGTTTGGTTGCAGCGGCTATTTCGACCGAGGGAACGACAATTTGAAATCTACAAGGGCTAAATTTGTAATGGAAAACACTATTGGGGACGCTAAAACGTAGCCTATTTGCACTTTTTCGCAGGAATAATGGGGCTAACTTGGTTGTTAATTAGATGCAACAACAAGTGAAAACCAATAATCTTCAATGATTAAATGCTTTTGAACATACTCATATTTGGGAAACTTGTTTTACAGGATGACATTGAATATAGTGGTTTTCCCATGTTATTTAAATAGTTATAATTTGATCTGAAACTCAAAACTACAAACTTTCGACTAAGAAAGCTCATCTCCATGCCACAAACTTCTCAGTTCGACTCCCCGTTTTATTGCAATTGTAAGCAAATTACTATTGAAATATAATGGGGAATCAAAATGAGAAGTATATGCCATAAGCAATCGAAGTCACGGTAGCTCAAGTGGTCGATCAGCGGCGTATTTAGCCGAAAGTAGTGGGCTACATAAATTTTTCATTTCGAAAAAATTGTGTATAATTAGTAAACTAAAACTAAAATTCTTGAACGGTATCAATTTTTAAGGGGTCAGCGGACAGTTGCATTTAATTTTTTTGTAAATTATAAAAGTAATTAATTAATTGTTAAATAATAAATAATGCAACATTGATGATGAACGATTTTTTTTGGAAAACATAAGATTTTAATAGGACAAACATTTTTACACTTACGTGATCGCGTATAAGGGTTATCTTTATGTTCTGGAGAATGGGAGTAGAAAATGTGTGTCCCATCTGTAAGGTCGGACTTTCACTCAGGAGTTGCCCGAAGATTATGGGTCCTTCGATGATGACGCATTTTCAAGTTAGCATATGATAAAGCGCGTTCGAATATGAAAAAAAAAAGTGTGACGAAAATTTATACTCTGCCAAAAACACGGATCCTGGGGCGCCCTGGGGGCAGTAAGAATGATTACAGAGGGGAGCGAGGCGTGGGAAGGGAAGACGTCACGAGCAGCTGTCAGACCGGGCTATTCTATCCATCTTAACAAACTTAATTCTAATTGTTGGCTACTGTTCTCACCGGTGTTGTTATACTCGTGTGGGTATGATCCCTTTGTTCCCAGGTTAAAACGGAGGCGTGAAGTTTTTTCAAAAATTGCTGACCGTTTTTATCTCCTTGTTATATCTGTACATAATTTTACGTATTCTGAAAAATCTATGTGAATAACATACATGATTAAACAGTTCACATATTTATTATTTAGATTTATATAGGTACATACGGAAAACATATGCCGAGTTGAGCCTATTCACTTCTCTTAGTCAATTCCATCTTGTGCGATTTACAGTAAATCACGTGTGTTTGCGATCCGGTGGTAGACCTCGGTTTTATCCGTCCAGCCACCGAGGTTGAGCTCTGAAGAGGGGGTGTTGTCAACAGCTAGGTCCAATTCTATTTGTGTTAGGTTTGTACCGTTGTATGTTGTTACTATCACAAAACAATTAATACCCTTACAGTCATTCATTCACCACCATTATCGTAAAAGCATAATAACTAACTAAACTTACTGGGAGCGAATATATGCAAGAAAAATATCACATTTTTCATTGTTGTCGTTGAAATAGATGTTGCTTTTCAACAGTAACATTATTTTCTATTTTCAACGATTTCTTTAATACTAATATAATAATTAAACAATGAATCCTTTATTTTAGTAATTAATTTCCTTCTGCAGAAAGAAATCACATTTGGGCCAATAAGTCAATATTACACAACTTATTACATAGATATTTATGTATGTTTGTCAGGTTTGTATGATATCTGTTATTATCACAAAGCAATTCATTGATTCCTTCAAATTGATTATAATTTTTCTTACATAAAAACAAACTACTTTAATGCTGAGAGCCAATATATGCAAGAAAAGTATCACAACCGAAAAAGGGGTAGTTTTTAAGGGGAATAAATCTGAATTATTAAAGTTTGTGGTTTTGCATTAGTCTAGGACAAACGAACGGCAATAGTGGTTAATCATGTCAGGTTTTATTACCAGCAACCGTAATTGCCTGTACTTAATACATAGGTCAAGAAAAGTAAACTATCTCTCCTATAAAATTTTCTTTTGTTGAGTTGGGTCGGTGTTCTTTCGAGTATGTGATGTATGAACTACTTGTATCACACGGCGTAACGGCGATACAGTTGCACAAGAATGCCCGACAATCTGCCACGACACAAAAGAACAAATATTTTTGACGATAATGTGTAGAGATATAGACATCGCAATGCCCATTGAAAAAAGGAATTACAAACGATACATGTTAAGAACGCTTAATTAATTGCTGAGAACCGATATATGCAAGAAATGTGTCACAACCGAAAAAAGGGGTAGTTTTTAGGGGTAGTAAAGCTGGATTTTAAAAGTTTTTGGTTCCAATTATTTCTTGGACAAACGAAAGGCAATTTTGATTATGAATCATGAGAGTTTTATTGTCAACAACCGTAATTGCGTGTACTAAACACATAAGGTAAAAAAATAAAACTCTTCTGTAAAATCTTTTTTTGTTGGGTTGTGATCGTTTTATTGCGTTGTGTGACATGAACTACTTATATCACAGGCGTAACGGTTATACAGTTCCGCAAGAATACCCGGTCGTGCGGGTTTAGTCTATGAATAGCAGCATTTTCCATAATAAGGATGAAAGCGAAATGACGAATGGAAGCAACCCGTCAAATATCTACATCAGTTTTAAAATTGGAGATACAACAATAAAGTTTTCTATCTCGCAGTAATATTCTCCTCCGGATAGTAGTTCAAATTTATATACTTATTTGTGAACGGAAAACAACGTTGAGAAATCGTATTTCCGTTTTCTATTTCTTCTGAACAAAATATTACAAAATCATCCTTACACAGACGGAATCGAGAAAAACATATTCTAATATATTCCAAAGTGAACGACACGGCGCATAAATAAAGCGATATTTCGACTCAAACTAAATTTGCATTCTTGTGATAAACAGCAGGATTATCTATAAGTACATTCAAGAGGAAAGAATGAAAATTCGCAAAAAAATGTTATAAAAAGTATGGTTAAACAGTAAAAACCTTCTTTAAAACTGTTTGAAGATGAATAATACATCTTTAAACTTTGTGTTATTTTCGATCTTAGAAATAAGGTAATAAAAAATCTGACTCAGGGCAGTCAATTTCAGACAACGTATACTGCGAAAAATGTTGATAAACATCTATGGAACAAAGCAACATTTAATTTAAAAAAGGAAAAATACTGGCACTATACATATTTAAACAAGGGCTAAGTAGATTTACGAAATTGAAGTTGTTCCCTTGTTGTAAACAAGGGTTAAGCTTGCGTTTTCTAATGGTGCAGCGCCTACAAACCCAACAAAGCTGATACCCTTTTTAGCCCGGAAATTAGTTGCTCGGAGATCAAAGGATAAAAGCACAAGTCGCTCTATTTAATGAAAGTAAGAAAGGAAGGTCCACTGTAATAATAGGTAAATAAACTAAAGCCGGAATCCTAGGGCAAATTACTGTCCATGATCATGACAAAGTACTGTTAGTTTTTGTCGGTTTGTTCGCCAATTCATCACTAATCAACATTGAAACTTGAAACATAGAAGAAAAAACGACTAATTTTATTAATTTACATTTTACAATTAAATGTAATAAAAGCTATTGCTAAACAAAATAAGTTAACAGGGCAATTTGAATCCATTTCGGATTTTGTGCCCAATCCAAACTTCAACTTCATTTTCTTCCTTGCTTACACTACGAAACAAACAGTATTGCTAAAATAATGAAGACAGGATGATTCAATTCCTAGGTTGAGTTCCAAGCACTACATGTTTCTAACAGGCAGTACAGTACAGTAAAAGGAAGATTGCTGCTTAGGTGCGTCCCTGGACACCTGAATGTAGCTTTTGGTAGTGTCTGTAGACTCTACATATCTCCAAGGGTACGGAAATTTTTTTAATAAAACCTCAATAAATTCATTACGGTGTAAACCATAAAAAAAACTCTCAGCTAGTAGACCCGCGGTCGCGGGTTCGATTCCCGCCGTCGCCTCTGGTCCTTTTTTCACGATACCCTTCCCCCCCCCCAAAAAAAAAAAAAAAAAAACGAATACGCAATAAAAATAAAACAGTCTGGCTATATATGCAAAGTTCATGAGGCCATTAAATAAATAAAAAAGTAAAATAAAATAAAGACAATAATACAAGGAGCCTCTACGGTACGTCTGCAGCACGACAATACACGAAGAGTTGGATATACCACTTAAATGTAAAGACTATACGAAGTCATAAAGGAGCAAACGAATAGGAAGCGAGGAGCCAAAAAACAAACACTAGGATGGGCAAGGGGTTAAAAAGTGACTCTAACTTCTACTCGTCTCAATATTATTTTTAATACAAAAACACAGAGTTTTAAATTAATAAGGACAGGTAATGAGCTCAACCCCCAAATTGTTTAATTTGTTTTTACACATACAAGCAAAATAACACGGTTGTTACATCTGTTATAAATAAATTAGTTTAAATAATGTATTCAAAATGTAAAGACAATTTTAAATAAAAATAAATATACCATATAAATTAGAAATTTAAAGTTATATGCTGATTTTGAATGAATTTTCAAAACAAAAAATTCGAAAATATATTACTTACATATTTTATTTTAAAAACCCAAGAAAATGGAAATTGCGACGATTTGAGTTTTAAAAGCTTTTGGTTTTCTTCATATGTTTAATATCACGCGGACCTTCGGTTATTTTTAATATAAATTTTAAAATAACTGTTGATTAATTTTTTGAACGTTTTGCTGCCAAAATAATTTTTAACAATTAAACGGTCAGTTTACATTGATTGTTACGGATCATGGAGAAATTAAGTAGATGCATTTACATTTCATTATAAAAAGCAACTTTTCCGTAAACGGCACATATTTCAATATTCACAGAATTAAGAAAATCTTACTTAAACTTGAAACTAGACCATGGGAAACATTTTAATGTTTACCTATGTGATTTATGGTTAACATAATAAACACTATTTAGTCTGATATGATTTTCAGTGCACTTTCCAATGGTGTAATCAAGTTTACAGTAGTGTTAGTAATATTATGAGTCACGAGGGACTTTATAAGATACAATTCTGAAAGGGAAGTAACCTTAAAAGAGAAAACTCTCGAAAAAATTGAATTCGGATTTTGAAACTAGGAATGTTTTAGTACATTTTGACATGTATTCTGTAGTCTGTAGTCTCTTGGAATATCGATATCAGGTTACGATTCACCATGTGTGGTGTGTACAAAGACCCTAGTTTTTTCAGAAAATTGAAATAAAATGCACAAAGATTCGCTGCCGGATTCGAAAATAATTCTCATGTGGGTTGGCATCTCGCTCGTCATATCTTTTGTCGCTTAAACGTTAGGCAAGAATATGTGAAATTTGTAAAATATTAACTTCTAAACGTTTTTTTACGGTTACCACGACAAACAAAATTATATCTTATGGGGTTGTCATAATATAAACATAAAATACAGCCAATTTATATTTTTTTATATTATTATTTCTGGTAAAGAAAACGCTGTTGAGTGACCTTGTGCATATGACATGCATATGTATTTTTGACTGCTGTATAAATATGGTTAGCCAAACTATCAAAATCATTGAACTGATCATTAATAATGCGCATTAAATATTTTATTTTATAAATTTAAATTTTCTTATTTTCAATTTTATACAATTATGTTTACCTTTACATGTTTTATATTTTAATTTGTATTACAAATTTGAGGTATTGCTGATGATTGTATTCAGAATTAACAAGAAAAAGGAGTGGCGAAATAGAAAGAAGAGAATAGGAGAGTTACGGCTGAATAATTGTCACACGTCCACCCGTGCTTTAATATAACTCAATTGCCTCGGGGAATATCCGTCAAAGTCTCAATGGAATAAAGCTTTCAAATGGGAAGTAGTTAGCAACCGTCCTGGAAGGTAATGGGGAAATGATGAAAATGATGCTAGACGACATGCCCTAATGCAACCGGCCCCCGCCCATATTACCTCTCCCTTTGATATATCGTTCACATATTTTGTTTGTAATGTACGTGCCCTGCCTCTCTTTGCCATCTAAAAGGAATAAAATATCACTTTTTGAGGTATAACTTGGATTATGCCCGAAAGCTCTTAATTTTATCTTGGCTCTCATCAATAATTTACTTTTGAATTATTTCGAACGACAAATTTTCATGATCAATGTCGCTACGTTTCTTCTTATAGTTCAATTGTTTTATTTATATACTAACAATCTAAACAAATACAGTTAAAAATTATTGATTAATGAGAAAAAGCCAATATTGATGGCATTACTACTCAAACAAATGCCAATGGTTTACCTATGAATTATTTGGAATCCTTGTAAATATAATATTTATATTATTAATATATTATATTGGATTCCATGCATGAAACTAAATCATATTAAAAGCATAATAAATTTGAAATAATTAGTATTACTTTTGCGTTGGAAATCAATTTTAAAAAATCCATAGTGCATGAATAATCATGAAGGTTAAATGAAGGTTACTAAAAAATTAGTTATCTTTTCCCGTGTCATTTGTTTTTCTTAGAACTTTTATTGTACATAATTGTGTAGGACATTTCCAACCTTTGTATAATACTCAAAACTGTTTTTGAAGAAAATCTTGCGATACGTTTTGCCATCCCTTCAATACAGCCGGCAGTAGCGTTTCAAGGGTGCATACCTAAGTTTTTCAAGTTAAAACAGATATACATGTTATGAAGCCGAGCACTGACATTCATAACACTTGAATCAGAGCAGAAAAATTTAAAAAAAAATTATATAATTATCACCAAATATCTTAAGACAATCAACCCCCTCCTCTTTGGTTGGTACCAACTCGGTACGTGTCTCAAGAATTGACCGCCCCAGAACGTAAGCCTATTCAAAATTTTAGGTGACAACATGGAACACTGACTATCGTTTTCCAGGTCTTCTCCTGACGCCCTCATCCCATCGGAGGTGTTATGTGCCACTTGAGTTTCGTCGATGAATAGAACCTTTTTCAATTCCAGTATGATCGGTTTTCCCTTGCACATCATCGTCTTTCTTTCTACTGCGTTCATTGTCGAGAAGCGTCCTTCTTGATCTATGGCACTCTAAGAGCGCAGTAAATGAATTTCAGTTATAAACTTTTCGACACCAGTCTTTGTTGAATTTCTGCCCATTCGACCTAGTATGCCAAAAACACAACCAAATAAAGAAAATAAGAGAGAAAGTGCTACGTTGCATTAACAAAATGTAAAACCAGATTGATAAGAAAATTGAAGTGAATCAAGATAAATGTTTACACTTTGTTCGTTGATAAATAGTGACTAAAATAATAATATAAATATTAAAAATATTACTATAGATTTAATTACGTTTTAATTTAAAAGGAATATAATAACAGATCTTTTAATCTTAAGTTTTTAAATGTTGGATTTATCATTTTGAGAATAAAGATATAACTTTAATTGTATATTTACAATAATTAATAATTGTTTATTCAAATTAGCTTAAATTGGATATTTCTATTTGAAGAACACATGTACAACCTGCCCTGGAAATGTAGATGCACTTTTAACCAAAAACGACACTATTTTACTGTTTTCCTTTGAAAATAATAGTAATAAATAAATAAAGTTTACTAAGATCTTTTTGAATTTTTCATTGGTTCCTGTTGGGGAGAGATAATAAATTCAAAATTGTGTTTTGTCCGAAAAGTCTTGTAAACCGGTTGTCGCAAAAAAATTTACACCATGACAACCCATCAGACTAACCAGAAAATTAATGAAATGGAATTCGAGCTTATCCTCATACAGCATACATCCCCGACCTCGGTCCTTCGGATTGCCGCTTTTTCCGGCCCATAGCACATTATTTTTGCGCGATCAGCCGCTCAAGAAAATGGTAAACCCGGCTCTGCCAAATGGGTAGCTTTATATAGATTCTTTATTTTGGATAATTACCAAGTAGAAATAATACAAATACGTTTATGTCAAAAACAGTTTAATTAAAAAATGTATGGTGATTAGTGTCTATGGTTATTCAGAAATCGTGAGATGCGGTCTCCTGTGATGTAGAGTTGTAGAAAAACATTTTCCTTATGGAGCCAACGTTTCGATCTTTATTGAGATCATCTTCAGGGTCTGGGATTTACAAACATTGTTCAAAAAACATTGTTTAAATTTAACAAAAACATGTAGGATGTGGAAAAAAATTGAAGTTATACAATGCAAATAAATGTTGTTTTATGTTCAATCAAAGTATTTCTCCTTACCCAAAATGTTCGAGATTTTCTTTCCCCACCCCTGTAAAATACAACGTATATAAACGTAAAATATCAATACCTAACTAACAATAACTAAACTACATCATACCAGACCGCATCTCACGATTTCTGAATAATTAATTGAAAAAATTCAATTTTTCTCGCATTCGCATGTCATAAAATATGTTATAAAATATGTCAATGTTAAACTTGTTTTCTTCTTTTAATTAATCCCTTAATTCTTCCCTTTCTATTGAACCAAAACATCCTTTTTTAATAATAAGACCTAAAGACTGGCAAATTTTTCCAAACATTACAAACAAACCGTCAGGTAACTGAATTTGCACTTTATTTACGCATTAGGGCGGGTGTGTTTTAAGGAAGCATACGAGGCCTAGGTCTCTTTTCAATGTACCCTGCAGATATTTTTACACAAACATTCACTGGATTGAAATGAAACATTCTGTATTCAATTAGTCTTATTTTACAGTTGTGATGTATTCTGAGTTATTACCATTTCCCATGATTTTAACTTTAACGCCAGAGTTATTCAGAAACATCGATAACCACTCAACACTTATAACAACACGTCAATGAATTGGCAGTATGGCTCATAAATTGGCGAGTGAAAATAAACCTAACGAAAAGCGTACAGGATAAATTTATCCCGTGTAATAATCACTGTCCCCCGGTGAGTATAAATGGAACACCAACGCCTACCACTGACATTGCGCGTTATCATGGAATAAGCACAGATAAGCATCTGACTTGGAATCCCGACGCAAAACGGAAAAGGCAAGGAAAACCCGAAGTGAAAAATTATTGAAGACATTACTTGGCTCACGATTAAAATTAGAGATTCAGCCCGTTCAGTATAAAATTCTCCGTCATATTATAAATGTTCTATTTTATATTTCAAATAGCACTGTTTATAACTATCAACACATCTCGTTACACCTCATCCAAAACCGCTAATCAAAATATCATCAATCATTGAGCATGCACAAAAATCTGCAAGTACAACAATTTTCACGTCCAACCCTACCGAAAAATCCTCCAAGACGAAAGAAGCGAAAGTGGCTCCGAGAAGTGAGTGACTAATGACTGGTTTTCAAAGTGAAGGAATGTTGTTTGAACCCGTTGGATTAGTACAGCATAAAATTAATTCTTATTAAAATCCAAGTTTGCTTTTAGCTATGTACGACATATTTGTCTAAGACAAACTAATTATGTAAATTAATTTTAAAACGTTTCTATGATTCACTGTTAATACTTATTCAAAATGTTGTATCAATAAGCAAACATTGCATGCGTAAAAAATGCAACATAACTATAAATTAGTTAATTTACAATTATTTAATTTTTTTGAAATGTTTTATATAAAAAAATTTAAAACAAACTTTTTCCAACATTATTACCAAAGAAACGACAATTTAATGTTATGAGAACTTTGAAGTGTTTGATTTTTAACTAACTTTACTGGATAATGATTTATTGTCGCTAAAATTTTCAAATGTTTTACAAAACATAAATAAAATTTAATATGTATATATTTCTATGTTTCTGTGCAGTAATTATGTAATTTTCTTTTTCAATTATTATTAATTATTGTCAATAAAGTAAGAAAACCTTTCGGTACGATTTGGTAAATAAATTAGGCAAAATAATTATTGTTGTTACATAAATTATTTTTATTTATATAGTACATAAAAGTACAATATATAGATTTTTTAAATAAATAATATTATGTGACCGAAATAATTAGGTTAGAACCTTAGATTTTCTGCTGGTTTGGTCAATGTCGCAACGTACAATTGGTTAAATATAACCTATCACGAAAAGTATCCCACACAAAATAAAGAGAGGCAACAAATTCTACCGAAAAATACTGCTCATTTTCGAATAAAACTTATAAAAAATTATCAGTCGTAATTGAGGTTTTGACCTTCGTGGTTCAAACTTTTTACTGACATTACATGCATAAATAATAATATGAATAAATAATTATACTCATGATTACAAATAACGCATTATTAATTGTTCATATCTTCTGTTCCTTAGAATAATTTGTATATGTCGTATACAGAAACATTACACTTTTTAATTAATTGTCTCAATTCAGATCACTTTAATAAATTATGGCTTATCAAAAATATACGAACCAAATAATAAATAAATCATACTCTCATCAGAATTGCAGAAATTGAAACTAAAAATAATAATGGAAATCGGTAGAGAAAAGGTCGAGATAGAGAGAAACAAAGATAAAGTGAGGGAAGCTGAAAATGAAAATAGAAAGGGAGTAGGGAAAAATGCGAGTAAGAGAAAGCGAAAAGGAATGGGTGATAGGGAGAGTTTAACTGATTAAGAAACGAGTTCTTTTCTTCATTTAAAATTAAACGATAATCTTTTTTTTCATCGTCATTAGCTTCTCTTAACCATTTTCTTAAATTTAAAAGATGAATGAGGCACTACGTAGAGGGTTATACGTTTTTTAAAATCTTATTATGGATTATTAATTTTAGGCTCAAATGAAGTTCAATATGGATATTAAACAATCGTTCTACTAACTTAACTCCAAATGTTCATTATTCGTGTAATACAATGTAATACACCATAAAGATAAGATGAATATATTTTCTGTTCTTGAAGTGGGCAATTCGTTTTGTGACATACAACGTGAATATTTTAGCTTTGGGAAATGTATATTTTTCAATATTTATTCCAGGACCTTCGACTTCTAAGAACTCGTTAAATAAAGCAAGAATTCTGTCACTATGGCAATTTTATCAATTTGTTAACAAGCGGCTGCTATTTTTCTAACACACATATAATATGTTTGTTATCCAGCGTTCGGTTGTTCAATAATTTTTTTAAATAGTGAGGAGTGGTCAGGAATTAATTTTTTTAGAAAAACCCCAGAGAACATTAAAATATCCTTCAAAAACGAAAACTGTTCACACACTTTTTTTACAAAATCAAACACCCAACACCAACAACCTACAAATCCGATGTGATTTATTAAATTGAAGGTACTGTCCAGCTACATACATTGAGATTACATCGCAATATCTGTAAAATCGGTAAACGCAATACTCGTATGAGTGTAAAACCACAAACATTAATCCCACATCATTGGCCACACAACTTTGATTTCGACGAAGAACAAAAACTAAACACAAAAAAAAATAGAAAACGTCATAAAGCAAATAAACTGTTATATTTTAGTTTTGAATTTCGTTTCCCTACGCTATATCTACAATTACCTTCCTTTCCAATATTAGTAAATTTGCCCATCGAATAAACCCCGTATCACAAATCCAATCCGGAAAATCCCCATTCTCGATTTCGTTTGGGCCAAATAAAACTACCAATGATCAAAGAAAATTTCTCAGACTTACCGCGATCCCCTCGTATTAAACCGGCAAAATATAAATTCACGTTTCACAATTTCACACGAAACACTCACAACTCGATAAGAATAGTACCACACTTCACATGAGTATAAAATACTTTGTTGAAGATCTATATTTTTGTATATCTTGACAGTACATAATAATATTGGGTTGTCCGGAAAATAATGCAGGATTTTAAGTTTTCATTTAAAAAAATCTATATAAAATATTCTGTTTACGTTTACAGGATTACTCATTTGTATGAATGTCAACACTTATTAATCCTCTTCCAAATGATATTGTTTGTTTACTTCTGTAGCATTCCGCTACTTGGAAATAATTCAGTCATCCTTATAATGTCAAAGCGAGAATTTCGTACGATTTTCTTTTACGAGTTTAAACTCGGCCGAAGCGGAGCCCAAACGGCTAGAAACATTAACCAAGTCTGGGGCGAGGGTTGTGTTAATGAGTGCACTGTGCAAAGGTGGTTTAAAAAATTTCGGGAGGGAGATTTCAGCCTTGAAGATGAAGAAGGTCGTGGAAGGCCTTCCTCTCTTAATGATGATGTTCTGCGATCAGTGGTGGAAGAAAACCCCAAAACAACTGTTCGAGAACTTGCAGAGCAACTCAAAGTCAGTAAAACGACCGTCACTGACCACCTCAAGGCGATTGGAAACGATCGCCAAAAAAATCAGCGCTTTGATGTTTGTGCATCACTTCTTTGTCGAAACAAAAATGACCCATTTCTGGCCAGAATTGTTACATGTGACGAAAAGTGGATTCTCTACGATAACACTAGACGTTCTGGACAGTGGCTCGACAAAGGAGAAGCTCCAATACATTTTCCAAAGCCCCCAACTCATCAAAAAAAGGTAATGGTTACGGTATGGTGGGCTTCATTTGGTTTAATACACTACAGCTTCTTAAATCCTGGCGAAACCATCAATGCTGAATCATACTGTAACCAAATTAATACCATGCATCAGAAATTGGCAGTAATGAAGCCCTCTTTGGTCAATCGGAAAGGGCCCATTTTGTTGCATGACAACGCTCGACCACATGTGTCACGTGTAACGTCACAAAAATTATTGGAGCTTGGCTATGAAACTTTGCCTCACCCACCCTACTCTCCGGACCTCTCGCCTACTGACTACCATTTTTTTAGACACCTGGACCACTACTTACAACACATAATATTCAAAAATCAAACGGAACTGGAAAATGCATTTATTGACTTTATCAATTCTAAAAATTCTGAATTCTACTCAGACGGAATTAATAAGTTACCAACACGTTGGGAGAAATGTATTGAGAGTATGGGAAATTATTTTGATTAAAGAACATTGCTTTAAAGTAACTAGTTTCTTTTTTTTTGTTTAATACCAAAATCCTGCATTATTTTCCGGACAACCCAATATTTTCTAATCAATATGTTTTGTAATTTACCCGAAGAAAGGGCGAAACATCAGCAAAAAATTGACAATCATATTTCATTATAAAATTAAAATTAAAAACGTTGTAAAAAAAAGTTTACTTATTTTTACTGTTGTTGTATCTAGTTATGTGAGCAATGTTCTGCAGTGAAACGTTTCCCAGAAAAAATCCTTCACCCTCCGCAAAAAGATCACTCCTCCAGTCTACTTCAATCAAATACCACTCCCAATTGCAGATAAAAAGCGCTACCTAGGACTATACATTGACAAACGTCTGGAATCCCCACACACAACTTAAAAGGCAAAAAGTTATGAAACGTTACAGAGCACTTTCACGACTTCTTGACAGACGTTCTAACCTACCTCTCTTAAACATAAGCCTACTTTACATCACCCGAGTGAAGCCATATGGACTATGAACTGGAAGTGGGCGGCTCAGCCAAACCTTCCAATATTCTACGCATCCAAAGAGCCCAAACCGTCATCTTCAGAAAAATCCTTAATGCTCCCTTTTATGTATCCAACGACACTAAACATATAGACCTAAATATTCCTTTTGTTCAAGATGTAACTCCCCTTACCGAAAATTTTACACAAACCTCCAAACTACTATAAATCTTCAAATTCAAATCCTCCCATCCCGAGGAATTCCTTCCATAACCGCTTCGCCGACTAAAAAAACCGATGGCGACGGGATCCTATATCCAGTGACAATTGAATAAAGAAAAGTTAGGAATACTACCAGTGGGTGGTTGGGCCACTCTTTTTTTCTTAATTACATATTCATACATTATTATTAGATACCAAAATGAAGGTAGTTGTACTATACAATAAAAAGCAAAAACAAAAGTTTCTGATATTCTGAAAAAAACAAAATATCTGTTTATTGAAAATTAAAAATAATCCTAAAAAAATAATTCAAATTCACCTACTATCTATTATGTTTATGAAAATTAACTTATACAGAAATAACATGTTTCATACTCATCCATGTATTAAAATAAATCTAAGAATAAGGGGCAAAGCTCGTATATGTGTACTCTCTACGAACTCTACGAAATCTGCTGAACCGGCTTCGCTGAAATTTTCAATGTTTGTTTTTATTATGCCAATAATGTTAGGGGCTATATAAAACTTATATTAATTAAAAATAACACCTCAGAATTTTAAAAAATATGCCTCTGTTTCTGTTCCGAATACGTTTTCATTACAGACGAGCAGTGCCTCTTCGACTTTCGGTGTTATAAAAGTCTCATTTGGCTTTCGACTTCCGATTAGGAGGCCACACCAATTAAAAAATGCAAAAACTCTGTCAATACTCTATAAAAACAACTGAATTTATTTCGCTAATGTAAAGATATATACTTTAATGTTATTATATCCTTAGCAGTTGTCTGAACGTCCCAAGATCCTAAGCTTAAACATCAAATTTTAGAAAAATACGCCGAGTGTACTCAGCCTATTTAGTGAATATTATGAGCGAAAATTCGTGGGAATTTAGTGTGTTATAAAAGCGCTATTTTGACCCTCATTAACTCTCAAGCATATAATTTAAATTCAACAATAACTTTCTCGTGTGTCACCCGTTTCTTCTTTCCTCCTATATATTTGGATTCAATTTTCTTTTCCACGGGGCAAGGCGACCTTCCGAGATAATTCGTCATCGTATATCATCCGTGGCACTGGTAAGACTTTGTTTTCCCGGTTAAACATCGTTCATTTTCCAACGAGAAGATGCTGAGTAAACACCGCAGTGAATACCTTATCCTTAAGAGCTTTTTCCGCTGTTGTTACACACTAAATCCATATTCTAAGGTGTTCCATTGCCAGGGAAACTATGAACTTCTAACGGGCACACTGCCAGCATAAAACGACAGATTTACGAAGTTTCTCAATTCGTGTTTTTTAAAAGGACAGAGCAAAATATTAAAAAACCGTGCAAAGAAGAAAACAAAGCATTTAAAGTGATTAACAAAATCTAATGATCTATTTAATTCCATAACACGAGACGAACAAAGTAAACTAGAGAAAAACAAACAAATAACAATTAAAGAGCAACCACTAAAATAATATTAAATATTATAAGATTACAATATTAACTATTTTATAATTACTCAGAAATCGTGGGATGCAGTCTAGTGTGATGTAAGTTTCAGAAAAACCTTTTCTTTATCCTGCTAACGTCGTGCCTGCCATATGCATATATATTTATTCCTATACATATATCCATACAATGGATTCTTCTTAACGCATTTCTGAAACAAAATGGCAATTTCTCCTTTGCTTTATTCCGTATCCCATTTTGTCATATTTAAAAAACAATATCAACTTTAAAATAAAAATTATAGTGGCTCAAACTACAGTTATACTACAAAATTTGAATCGCCATGTATATATTTTAAATAAATAATAGATAAGTTTTAATTTTTTAGTTGTAAGTATTTGTATGGGTTACTCACTAGCTTATAGGTTGTAAAAATTAAAATACCATGGCTTGTTTGATGAAATAGTTTATAAACAATGATTCTATGGAGAGGCAGTAGGCGTAACTCGAAAATGGAACAGAGGCACAAAGTAACC
This sequence comes from Cimex hemipterus, assembly GCA_039619505.1. NCBI lineage: Eukaryota > Metazoa > Arthropoda > Insecta > Hemiptera > Cimicidae > Cimex > Cimex hemipterus. The sequence goes on from CM077102.1 coordinate 22,185,016, forward strand.
GCATCCATTAAGGATTCCAATACTCACTATATTATTTCATGTGAAGAGACCGGGACTACTTAGCATGCACGAACTCTCACTCCCATAACACATCAACCAGCTTTTATGAAAGTAATTCAACATGTTTACGCTAGCGGCTGGCCCAACTCCGTCCCAATTGTCGGCGGAAATAATTACAGACAGCTCCGCCGAAACTGACAGATGGGGGCAATATGAAAGTTGAGGAGACATGTAAGTTTTGTCTTTGTCGGTAAAATGAGGGGTAAACTTGTATTTCAGATTCGCTCGAATACTGCGCCCCTTTTGTGACATTCCACGACAAATGAAGACGCTAGTGGTTAAATAACTAATTGGTAACTTTGTTTCATGCTATTAAAATTGCCGGTACAAATTTCACACTGCTAACATGTATAATGGAGTAAATCTAGTTATTGAACTTAGAATGTTAATGAAAAAACTTTCAATAGTCTGCTAAAGAGTGCAGGAAAACACAGGATAAAGTTGAGGGATGGAAAGGAGTTGAGTTTTATTAAAAATTTTGATACAAAGAATAATGCTTCTTTATTGAGAGATTAATAAATCTATATAACATTTGGGTTTAGCAGAGGAGATTTGTTATCCAGTCTTCTTATGTAAATTATCAATTTAATTAATTTCTCGCTGCTGGTTGGTGGGGGCAGCGTAAATGACCCGGAGACGTTTCTCTGCTCTAGCTAGTTGGTGTGCAGAGATGTACACTGGTGTGACAGTTTTTTTTAAATTCAGAATTTTTGAAAGACTTTTGTTATTTCATATAGAATAGCTTTCACGTTGTTCTTGATCCATTTCTGCATTTAGGACGAGACCTACACATCGCCCTGCAGTCGACTTGCCCGGCAATAGATACGTTTTCGGAACCTCTTCTCTAATATCTATTTCATTACTTGAGCACTCAAACAAAAAATAAAGTTACTGTTTGTACACACATACTAGTTTAGAGATGCAAAATACTTTCAACCGCCATACTTGTGGAAACCCGTGTACCAATTGTATCACGTATACCATTCGAAAGCACAAAAAATGGCACAGTTATTGTGAAATTCGCCAAACTCTTGGAGCCGAAAGCATAGTGAATTTTTAAAATTTTAAAAGATATTTTAGTTTTTTTATAGGTTGTTTGTTTCACCGACTCAAAGTGTTTGTCTTCTGTGAAAAAGCATACAACACTTCGAGTGAGTAGAAATACTTTGGTTGAATATATAAAAAATATATTTTTCATTGTATAAATTCACTTTTCCACATCGGAAGTGTATTTCCTAAATGCAAACATTGTTTGTAAATCCTAGGCTCTGAAGATGATCTCAATAAAGAATGATCAGGAATCAACACGATAAGGAAAATGTTTTTCTGAAACCTACATCACACCAGACCGGATCTTAGATTTCTTTTACGAATAATTATCAAAATAGTTTTTCGAACTGTTTGTAACTAAAACATTTAGCTCACTTTAATATTCAGCGATATTATATATAGGAGATATAAGAGGAAAATCGGATAAAAACTCGGAAAATATATTCGATTAGTTTCCCATATAATACGATTCAAAAGCAAAGGAAAACGTTGGAAATATGAACATTAAAAAAATAAATAAAATAGTAAAATTATATGTATAGTTTCACTTTTTATTCACACATTTTACGTTTTTTAGACTTGTGTTCTTCGACATTTTGACATTTTTGTGCCACAATCATACGTACAAATTCAAACCAAAATTATTATAAAATATCAACTCGCTGCGTGTCATTGACATATGCTGAAGACTTAGAACTAAAAGAGAGAAGTCTTGTTCTATTTAAACAAATTTAAAATTCAATTCGGAAACTTCGAATAACCACTGATCTGCTGACAACAAAATACTTACAAAAGGAAATCCCCACAAAAACAACAAAACATAGTAATTATGTCCGACACTTCTTCATTCCTACTAATCGTACTGCATAAAAATTGTAATACAGTAAGGCTAGTTACCAAAATGAAAATTTTCTTGAAAACATTAATAAATTATAATAGGTAACCAAACGTGAATTTTTCTTTTGACCATATACTTTTTACTAAGACAAAGAAACCTAACCAAACAAACAAACGAGCCTTCAAAACTAGACCTAACAAATGACAATAAGAATTATTATTAAATAAATTAATAAAAATTATAAATAGAAATCAAATGTCCATGATATCATTAATGTATTAAACCATAATACAAAAAATTTATATTAAATTCTTATTTTCCACAACACTAATATTTTTAATTGGCTACTTCCTAATTCAATTAAAAAATACAGAGCTATTATCTTAAATGTTTTAATATTCTAGAATGAGAATGTAGATAGTTCGGTACATGCATTAACAAAGAGTTTCGAACTGTCTAAAGTTTGTCTTTGTTTGCCCGCGAAGCAAAACGTTTCAGAACACATATTGCTTAGAGAAATACAACGATGTAGTCGTTGAATACATATAATGGTCTAAAACTTATATCAAAAGCGAAAATCAAACAACAAAAATTTCGAACGGCATTGTAGTTAGCTAGTTCACGAATTGTTTATAAAAAGTTCCCCTCGAATGAAGTTGATGTGAACATTTTTGCCCAATTGAAATAAGACGTTATATTGCCAAAAGCGATAAATGAAAAAAAAAGTTTCAAGCAAGGAGAGACAGTAGATAGGCCATCTTATATAATAATGCTTAACTTTTTAAAGATTTATTATTAAAATAGATTAACAGGCCACGTGAACATTTTTATATAACATAATAATAATAACAAATTCTTTATTCAAAACGTTTACAAAAATATATGCCATGACATAAAACGACAAGGATAAAAGTCGTCTACCGGACATTGTAATGAATTTACGGTAAGTTTTGGCCATAGTCTTCAGTTTTTTAAAGTGAGTCATTTTTTTAATGTCAAAATTTGAAGTTATTATTCTAAATTTATCTAAACAGTTTAAAAACTTATAACTTCGTCAAAATTAAGGTGCAATTTTTCACCTGACACTTTTGATTAAGGAAAAAGGGTACGTTCTAGACGACGTGTAATTTCCGTGTCGTTTAAACGGCATCCTACTTTGTGAAAAGCTTATTGAATTTTAGAATAGGCCGTTTATTTCGGTTCATTTGAAAAATAATTAATAAGCGTCATACAAATAAATCAAGGGTTAAAGGTGACTCGACGAAAAAGGAAAAGCCTTAAGTTTTAAATAAGAAATAAATATCTGAGGTCGAGCGAGCGAATTTGGCCTACATTGTACTTTTATTCATTGGCGAAATCAGGCCTTGTATCATGGAGAACGTCTTTTTTCTATGAGTTGTGACGTTTATTGCCGCTGAGAAAGGGAGAGACGCAGTTGACTGTAACTAAATGAGATGGGCGAAGGATAAGACAGACAGAGTAACATTTTGTCTGTTTTCTTTCGTAACGTAATAACTTAAAAGATAACACACAATTTGTTGATCTCTCATAATAAAAACAAAAGTTCTGCCATGGTATTCAATGCGCATTATAGATGGTTTTCCCATTTTTTTAATTATTTACCATTTATTTTTGCGGTTTAAAAATTATTCTATATTGTTATCAACTTAATACTTTGAAACTTCTTTCAACTTTTGTTTACCCATTTTTCAGATTAGCCTTTTAGCCTTTAACAGAAACTTATGTTTTGCAATTCAACCGTAACAGAAATATTTTAACGCTTCTCACGTGTCGACGAACCCTTATCCTTTGCCAATTTCATTAAAACGTGACACTGATAAAAAGCGAGAGAAAAAAGTAAATGGACGGTAAATCTGCGTAGAATAGCGTTACGCTATAAATATAACTTATTTTTTTACCTTTCCGCAAAAATGAATAAACAATATGACTGTTATTCCATCCAAATGTTTTCCTATGTAATGGAAAGAAATATTAATAGAAAAATGTTAGTCATTAACTACGTAGGTATGTTTGGCCAAAGGTCTATCAAATATAAAAAAGCATTCATTGATTCTTGCGTTTGTGTGTGTGTGTGTGGATTGGAAAAAATCCTTGATTTATTTTTTGCTTGCTTTGCCTTTCATTGTTTATCGAATAGTACATAAACAAATATTAAGTATTAATTTTATATATATGTATTCACATAAAACTTGTCTGACTGACAGACAACTCACAGACCAAACCCCTAAATATTTAAAGGGCTGAATATTGGACGGTTCATTTTAAATCATTCCCATGCCCTAATGGTCTCACCCAACAGAACCTATCACTACAATCCCATAAGGCGACTTACGAAAAAATATCCCTGTGATCTCTTTTCCGAGGGAGTAGAGAGTGAGGTTTAATTAGGGAAGTGAAACGGGAGAATAATGATTATTTGTTCTTCACAACGTTGCTCCGTAAATAGTTGAAAATATATCTATGTGTCATCCAAATACAAATTGTAACTAAAATTTGCAGATAAAAATTGAAATTACATTTTTTATTATCTCTATATTCGTGAACCTGAACCTATTTAAATTTCTTAACAAATGAGTTACTGATTTTACCAAGATTCTAAACTTAAATGCAATAGTTTTGGAGTGAATTGAAAAAAAATTTAAAAATATATTTTTGAATTTTATAGATTTGAGCTAGCTAAACGTGGGCTGAAAAGATTCAGTAGATGGCTTATTCATAGGACAATTTAACTTATAATTTAATAACGAACTTAATTTTTATGAAAAATGCACATATAACGGAGATATTTTTGTGTATGGCAAATCTGTTTTTTTTCTAAAAAATTTTTTTTAAATTTTATCTTCTAATCGGTTTGTTTTTTAAAACAATTTAAATTTTTATTTCGGCATTCTATTTTCTTTACTTTTTTAAAACTTGTGATCGCAAGTGCAATAAATAATATTTTACAAGGAAATCTTATTTGAACAACAATGGTGATTGCATTCGCATTCAGACCAGATAATTTTATTTACTTGTAATTAGCTAATATTTAAAATCATTATGCCAAATGATTTGTAATAATTGCTAATTAACCCTGGTCCTAGGGATGGTTAGGGATTCCTAAAAGGGTTGGAAACGGCTGTCCTTGATGAATGGGAAAAATTAATTCCTCAGGATTTTACCAGAAATCGTTTTTTTTCGCGTTTAAAAGATGTGTTCGTGCTAAAGAAAAAACAAGCGTATTTACAGGAACAAAAAGTTTTTTAAATATATTTTTTAAATTCAATAATGGTTTTTTAGAATTAGGTAATCAACATTTTCTTTTTAAATGTCTTATTTTTACAACTAAGCCTATCTTTGGTATGCAAAATATGAATAAATCTAAATCCATTAAATTTATGGGTCCATTAGTGAATTTGGAAGAAACTAACGTTTACCGAAACCTCGATTACATTACACAGTATAATAAAATTTATGTAGTTGTGTTATCAGAAAAGCTGGAGAAAATATTTTTCTCTTGGGTGACACGTTTTGGCATCTCTTCCATTATTACGGCTCAGTGAGTTTTCTTTTACTATCCGGTTGTCAAATTGACCTCAATCTTCACATTAGTCCGTTTCTGTAATGTGGAAATAGATGATTTTGTTTTTGATATGTACATCTGATCAAAAAAAGTAAAAACAAAGAAATATCGTAGGAACTTTTATTATATTAGTGTGGAACGTATTCATATATTAATTAAATTAAACGCTTGCCACTACCTACAAAAATGTTTCTTGAGCTAAAAAAAAAAGAAAAAATGTTGAATTCGGATCTACTGTACATAACTGTATGGGTGGCGTGCAACAGTGGCATTCCTGTATAAGTAATTAACAAAATAAAAATCACGTTCTTTTTCGATTGACGAAGTGGATGCCGAAACAGTAAAACAAAAACTTACGCCGAATCACATGCAAAGTGTTCTCAACAGTAAATGTTTTTACATTTTTTAAATTTTTTTCTAGTCGTGAGGATCGATCGGTCAAGATGGTGATAGTTGAGAAAATCAGGTTTTTCATTTTTTTACAGACGTTCGACATTTAATGGGCACATGTTCATGCCCTGCGAGTGAATTACAAAACGTATTGATTTGTAAAAAAAAATACAACACAGGTATATATCTTAAATATCTAAAATACTTGATTTAAAATTTATATTAACAAATTATTATAATATTATTATAAACATAAACAACTTGTCACTATAAAAATCATACCTTTTTTTATTTTTGATCTAAAACTAACTATTATTGAAACAAACACTGAAAACTATGAAAATAGCCTTTATATACATCCAGGAAAGCAGACATAATACAATTCTTTTCAGCTAACTTAGACCAATGAAAAGTATCCATTGTAGGTAAAACAAAAGTAAAAACATCAACCGTAATTAATGTATTAATTTTTATGTAATGTACTTTGATTTAATAAAATTGGCATGGTCAAACAAGAAGAAAAGCAAAATAGTTACACCAGATCTCATAAAACTTTAAATTAACCTAATTATATTTGTTAAGACAAATGTAAACCAATTATTTATTGTTTGTAGGCATTCAAATACGGAAGTTTTACTTCCTTAACTTCGGCCAATAAATATATGCATTGAGTTAAATTGACATTATGACTGAATTCCCATAACAATCCCCAATATTAAACCAGTCATCACTTCTTCATTAAATAATTTTTATTGAGAGATTTCTCTATTGGGTCTGCAGTGGAAAGAACATGTCTCGCCCTACTTATAACACACATTGAGCAGTAAATATGTCGAAATCCTGTTTGACAGATCGACTCAGGGAGGATAATAAGAATAAAATGATCGGTAACGTTTAAATTACAGACACATCACATGTCATATAACCCTGATATAGCTCGTAATAGTTACTTTCGGTATTCCCTTTTAGCAAAATATTTCTACAGAATTTGTGCGAAAAAGCAAAATATTAAAAATGTTCATTTGAAAGTATGTAACTATGAAAATTTAAGAAGAGAAACAACAATTTATAACAGTTTTATGAACTACTTTTCTCAAGTTCTGAAAATAAAATAAAACATGAATCGATTTTTTATTTACAATTTTCATTTCAAACCTTATGAGATTATTTTTTTTACTCCGATAATTAATAACGAGGTTTGGATCCACTGGATGACAACATCTAGATCATTTCAGCCATCATTAATTTTTAATTTTAAACCAACTCACACTCTCACTCACTGTTAAATACATTTTTTACATAGATTTTTACATTCATTCAGGCGGTGTACAACTCGAGAACCCTTTACAAATTGACCCAATACACGTTTGCGCTAATAAATACATTCACTTTTTAATATATACGAAAGATGTTTATCAGTACTACATACAGTAAAAACTCCCTGATTTATCCAAAAATTGGAAGAGGGGATCCAAATACTTGCAGCTATGTTCAGGCAGAATTTTTCATATTGGGTGGCATCCTAATCGCTCTTGAGGCCCGGAGCAAAGGACCCTTCAATTATATAGGAGAAATCGAGCAACTTTCTCTATATGCCGGACACATAAGCGGGCTTTTAATCAAAAGCGGCTTTATGACAACCTCACATGGCCCATTCTTAATCGGGTGAGAATCCGCCTTCTACAATGCTCCCAGACCATTCATCAACAATGCACTTGATACGTATTTTTCTATGCCAATCCGGCCAACCAAGCCACATTCTTTCAACGTATATAACAATAAATAACAATTAACAAGAAAAATGGCAAAAAAGGAGGTAAAATTCGAGAGGTGAGGTTGAGATGGGAAGTTGGTGTCGAAGCGGATCGAAGACACGATAGTTCATGTGGTAGAGAAGCGGCATATTTAGCCGAAGGTCGTGGGTTCGAATCCCCTTATGACACTGCCTTTTTTATCTCAACCAATACCTTTCTTAAATATTAATTAATTAATAAATGTTAAATGATCAATCGAACCACGAACCGTAATGGATCATAACGTTTGATATTTTATATAAGGAAATTAAGTAAGGATTTATATAAGGAAAGAGTGAGTTTTGTCTGCAGAATATTTTCATTGTATTCTGTACTTCACCTAATAATCTGAATACGTTATTAAAAATACAGATTGTTTAATAATTAATCCCCAAGATTATTTGAATCCAAAAGATATTCACTGTAATATTTTTAGACTTGAAAAATAATTAGTTATTTACTAAATTCTTTGTTATTTCGTAATTAATGTTTAATTAAGAGGGCTCATTATCTTCTTGTAGTTTCAAGAAAATGAAAGACAATAAAAATAATGAAAATTTTATATTATTTTCGGTAAATTAAGAGTACATATGAAAACAACCGCAAGAATGTGATTTCGATTCTGAATCAAAATTTATGTTTCTATTATACATAATTAAAACTTTTTCTTGTCAAAAATAGTATTCTTACATAGAAACTACACCCTACTCGATGAATCAATAAATTACACGGCCCGTCTCGATTGGATTTGATTCGGGTATTATACATCAACCATTTAGCCCCTTTCTCAATTACCATTTCTTTGAATACTATCTTCTTGTCATACTCTTGTAAGCATCCATTCGTCGTTCCGTCCTCCTAATCCACTCTATCTTCCTTTTATGCCATTATTTTCCTTTTTCCATTTTACGTAGATGAGTCCAGTATTAATATTAACGCTCTTGTTTTAGAATTATTGAAATTGTGCTTCTCAGGAGACCCACCACCGGTGTTGTTGGCAGTCCGAGGTTAGACCTCAGTCCTGTCCGTCCAGCCCGCAGTGGTTAACCTCTAAGGTTACCGACGGTTAGATCATTTCACCATGGAAACTATAAATTACGTTCAACCATTTTCCCTTACTTGACAATGAAATTAACGCCAGCCAAGTTCTTTGGTTATCTATAATATTATATTTTAATTTATTGTAATCAATTATTTAATTGAAAACCAATTATTCGATTTGAGAAAAATTTATCCTTTTGTTTTTTGTTGGATCATCTTTCCGGTGAAATCACGGAGGTCTACTTGGAACATTAGGTTTATCTCTTATTACTCCCCAATTTGTACTTAGAAATTGCCATCAGGCGGACTGCCTTGGGTAAATTAAACCGCTGTCATACTTAATCTTCGATGTTGTAAGGTCGAACCGTTTTAAGAGCCGAGTTACGACCCCTCCGGTATCCTTTATCACTTTTCCACATAACGTCCCTTACTTTATTTTTATTGCCTTTTCAGATTATCTGAAGAGATTAAATGTTTATGTGTTTTGACGAAGGAAAATAGACCACAAAACAGTCGGTGTTCGAAGCCATTCAACCGTCTCATGTTTAGAAGCTAGAAGTCCTCTTCTGTGGCCATGAAAATCGGCAGCATCATCTCACAAGGGAGAATTTTTACAGTGTCGTATTCATAATCTTTATCAAAAATATTCAATAAATATATGATAAAAATACATAAATTCAAATCAAATTCTACAAGTTATCAATTTTTCTTTTCGTTAAAGTAAATGTATTGTGCTTCAAGGTCCGATTGACCAAATAACTTCTTTTAATTAATTAATATTTATGTAAGGTATTGGTTGAAATGAAAACGCTAGTGTCACGAGCGGAATCACGAAATCAACAGTCACGATAGCTCAAGTGATAGAGCAGAGGCGTATTTAGCCGAAGGTCGAGGGTTCGAATCCCGCTCGGCACACTAGCTTTTTTATGTCAACCAATGCTTTAAATAAATATTGGTTAAACTAAATGAACATTAATCCCTAATTGATTGCTTGTAAAACTTTTAAAAAATATTATTCCTTTATTCGATGATTTTTTTAATAATAAAAGTAACCAGTTTAAATGTAAAAAGCGCTGGAGGAAAGGGTGCCTATCGGATTTGGATTTTTTCCCTTTTCCTTTGAGGGGGATGGGCTGCAAGAGAGCAGAGGGTGGAAGGCCCCTCCATTAGTTTGGCTGTCCAACACACCGTTCCGGTATCTAAGAAAACTGAACAAATTTGCTGTTTGTTACATATTGACTTTGAAAGGTCCTTTTAGTCCTCGGTAAAAGAAATTTTCTATATAGCATTGTGGTAAATAATTTTTTTTTTTTTTTGAACCTTGCAGAAAATGTTTTCTTTTTCTCCCTTCGAACGATAGGGGAAAAATAACAACAAAGCAAGCTATAAATATTGGACTTTATTCGTTCTGAACTGTTTTTATTGTATATAATAATTATTTGCTGAAACTATATAAAATAAAATGTCAAAAGCATAATGGAAATTATTATAAAGGTAAAAGGCCGTCATATTTGTCTATTTGTTCTTATTGCTGAAATTGAAGAACTGAGCACCATTTAAATAATTTCGTACAAATAAAGCCCAATTAATTACCTAGAAGTCTACACCAATCGTTGAAGCTGAGATGACCCACCTGATGATGAAAAAAGTACAAAACTCTCGGCTTTTCATGTGTCCGCATTCGAAAATTCCAACAGTTTAGTATGCCATTAGAGGTGAAGTTGGATTCATCATTCTATAGCATACATGGGTGAACGTTTTCTTCAATCTCCCAAATAGACTTTTGCATGGAAGGTTAGACGTCTGTCTTGATCAGAGCACCGAATTTTCTGGACGAGATGAGATCGGTACAGTTTAAAAGTGTAAGTCCTCAGGACATCTCTAATTTTGTTTATGAAAAACCTAAAACGCTTCCAACATTTCGGAGATACTCGGATTTGCGCGAACAAACAGTGAAATATTCAGCTCCTCATTGTAATTACGCTGCCCGATGCTTGGTGATGGAACAACTACTGATACGTATCTCCTCACATTGCCAGCAACACGAATAAATGGTTTGTAGATTACTATGGGGCGATCGGAAAATTTCTTGGAGTCTATCAATAAAGCAGTCGTACATATCAACTCGCTGTTGGTAGGAAAAATATGCTCTTCGATTCATATTCTTAGAAATACTGGATGTAACGAATAGGTACTACTATAAAATTTATTTACTTCCAGGAATTAAGAGGTGCTCTCATATGAGTTTGGCAAACAATGACAGACTGTAAACAATTAAGGCAAACTTGTGGCCATAATATTGTAATTTATTGACCAATTTAAAATTCCATTGCACCATTGTTTCCAGAGTATAAAATCCTGTAAAATGACCTGTCACGATGTACAGGTTTTCTTCAAAAATAGGTAAAAATGTGAAACTAGACTGAAAATATTAAATATGTTTTTTTTATTATATGGCCCACATTTTCGTAGAGATATATTGTTTATTTTTGAATTTTGAATTTTTTTGTGATGGCAATTCTGCATTCTGCTGAATATTGCGCTGTCAATTTGTTTCGTCAATTGGTTTTAAAAAAAGCTCCGTTATGACGTGCGCCACATTATGCAATGAATATATTATTAGTATAATATAATAATATATTGTGTCACTCATTTGACGATTGGAGAATCCGTCTTTTATTTATGTACTGCCAATTTATTCTTTGGCCCCACATTCAAGACGCCGTTCGCTCTTTTTCGTATTTTATAATATATCGTACGCGGTAAAGAAGAAAAGGAATGGATTCGTTCATTCTTAATCGAAAATAGATAGGAGGGAAATTGCTTTTTCAAGAAAAGAAAAAACGGTATAAGCTGTCTGAAAAACGTCTGTCGGTTTCCCCTTTGATTTCAATGGTTACTCATATTTCTTGCGTATTCTGAAACCGACTTGAATGAATAGTAACGTCTAGACACTTCTTAGGGTGACGTATAAATTTTTACCTATTCGTCCAATGACTTATACATTTCTATTAACCTCTATCCATAATTAAACACCACACATTTTTTGTTTACACTTTATAACACTTGAACTTAAAAAAGAATCTTATGAAAACTATATAACCAAGAAACGTGCCAGAAATGAAAAATAATAAATTTACCGATTTCAAGTTTTGATGTATAAATAATTAAAAAAGATAAAATACACTTCCAGTATAGAAAGCAAAAAACTATTGAAAAAATAAGAAAACAATCTGATTCGGATTAAGTTATCCTTAAAGCCTTCAAATATGAATTTTTATGACCAACAGAAAATAGATATTTTGTGGCTGGATTAGCCCGAGGCAATGTTTTTCACCCATATCTGGTGTTCCAGTTAAAAATTCATAAGGCCTCTGGATTATATTCAACTTTATTACAACCGTTAAAATCCTAATAACTTTTCTTTCAGCCTATGCCAAGAAAGTTTAAAATTTATTTAATTTAAAAAAATCATGGTGTAATCGACAAAAAATCACAAATTTTTTTACATTTCTAATTTTAATATCTTTACTGGCAGGTATTTGGTTCCTGTAGACGATTTCAAGTTAACCACAATTTCGTGTTTTTCGAAAAAAAAGAGGCTTCTCTCAAAAAATGTAGGCTAATCAGGGTATTTTAAGGCGCAGAAAACGAATATTAGCATCCTTTCCAAATATTTTGCCTACTTTGCAACAACACGAAAAGAATCTATCTGTGAGTGAGAAAATTCAAGCTATCTATTAGTAGTAATTTATGACCAAGTTCTGGATTTTTAATATGAAAATCAAATAAATAAAAAAATTTCGGTAATATTTTTTTGTTAATTAAAAGATCGTGTATAAAGCCAACAATTTTTTTGTAAAGAGTTAAATGTGAAAATAGTCGTTAGTAATTAATATAAAAATTACAGTTAGAAATATATCATTTTGATTATAATTTTATTATTTTTCTAATAGGATAACTTGACCATTGTAAATAAATCAGACCAGTCATATAAAATAAAACGTTCGGTCAGTTTTGTTGATTTATATTTTTGCTTTCTCATTTATTATGTAATAAAATCAAAGCATTGTTGATATAGTCTTAAAGAATATTAAATCGTTTTTCGTTCTTTCCTAGAAACAAGGCATTCGGATGAAATCCAGAAGAGTTATGAATATTTAAATGGAATAGCAGAAAACAATAGCCCCAGTAGGTCTAATCAAATACTTAATTTTCGTTTGATATAAAAATTGCCACTTAACAGCTTTCAAGGTTGTTTAAAACAATTTATCTTTTAAATTTTGTTACGTTGGATGGGTCGTTTGGTTTTTGTATGGAACTTTTGTATACATGTACTTGTACTTTAAATTGTAAATATTTTCAGTGTGTTTTTTTACTAGAACCATTTAATAACAACAAAACAATTCAAGTATATTAATAATAAGGTCAATCAACAACAATCAGTTAGAATCTGCACTTTGGATTCGATAGAAATACCTCTGCGATACATCCAGCTAATGCTGTAAACCAATGAAGAGTTCAGTAAATCAAACCACAATTGCTTAACAACCAAAACGCGCGCGCGCGTACATATGTAATGTAGCGTGCTTCGTTCTTCTTTTTTGTTGGGCCCAACCCTGAATTCGAAAATCGAAAACGAGTCCCCGGAGGTTTTTAACGATCGGACCTGACTACAATTATTTCTTTTATTGATCAGGCACCTTTTATATTTTATTCAAACCAAAACAAATATGACACCGAATGTTTGTTGAATTTGAAATTTTAATTATAATTTATTTCACACAACTTTACAATATAATTTATTAATTATTATTTTTAATTTAAAGAATCCTTTTAACATGTGATAAGCTTATCACAAATCTACAAATTTTAATTTTAAAATGAAATTTAAATCTTGTTTTATAGTTTTATAAAGAAACGTAAGAAATTATTAGTGTTATTATTATATTATTATTAAATTTTGACCACTAAATAAAAAATAGAAATAAACTTTGAACACAATTTTTCAACATAAATATTATTTCTTCTGTTTTTCTTTATTAAAATATATTTCCTTTTAAAAACTAAATTACAATTATTATTTTTGTTTTGACGTCAAAGTAATAAAAATTTACTCACATGAATAGTGTGCACACCCAATTTTTCTTTTTTTACGAAAATAACTGTGTATCCATGGAAGCCAGAAAGGGAATTGAATTAGCACTTAAAAAAATATAGCCCTTTCTTGATCCCTACTCCTTGCTCTATTAGAATGAGTGGAGGGGCATGGCGGATCATTTAAATCTGAATGTTACACACACTACCACACAATAAATTACTGGCGGAAGAATTTTAGAACAAAATTGTTTGAAATTTATTCAATAAAGAATCCATATTCAATGAGGAATACATCTGCATTATTTTTACAAACTAAAAGCAGAGGGTATTGAATTTTTCAGTCACTGCTATAAATTTGCACCGGCATTTTCCACCAGAGGTAAATTAATTGGAAATAATTAAACGCACTCCTGGAAAACAAAAGCTCCTTCTCTCTGAAAATGGCACATTAATATATCTATTATGTAGATTTATACAAAACCAGTTTTGAACTGATTGTTACATACTCGTGTGGCTATCGGCTTTCATTTGAAATTTAATTCTTCAGTATTACAGTGAATTTAAAGCGTGAATTTGAAAAACAAACGACGAATTTATTTTTGTCTTTTAGCTTTGTATATTGAAGAGTTAAAATACCAATCTGATGCCCAAAAATATTATGTACCATAAGTAGATTATTGTAAAGACAATGCCAAGTTTAAGATATATCTTTATTTTATTTTTTACTTCACTTAATTTCATATACAACAGAATATGTGGTTTTTATTGACTGTTAGTTGATGATTATTTAGAGATCGTGAGATGCTGTCTGGTGTGACGTAGGTTTTAGAAAAAACATTTTCTTTATCGAGCCAACGTTTCAATCTTTATTGAGATCATCTTCAGTGCATGGGATTTATAAACATTGTTTAAATTTTACAAATACATGTAGAATGTGAAAAAAATGAATGTATACAATACTGTAACATTTTATATTAAAAAAAAATTAATTTATACAATACTAGAAAAACTTAGTTTAAAAACATTAATTTATACAATGCTAGAAAATGTTTCATTAAAAAAATGAATTTAAACAACTCTAAAAGATTTTAGATTAACAATTAATTTGTATAATGTTAAAAGATTTAGATTAAAAAATTAATTTATACAATATTAGAAAATTTTAGATTAAAAAAATGAATATGTACAATAATAGAAAATTTTATTGTCTGTCGTATTGAGAGAGCCAGTGAGAGATTTCTGTTTTTGTATATATCCGTTGTATTGTGAAGGGGCGGGGAAGGAAGTAGGGAATAGAAAGACATTTTTATATGGGGTGTCAGCTTCTTTGAGGCAAAAGGAGCAGACAATAGGAACAAATGGGGAACGGTTCGGCCTGATTAACTTTTCAAGATTATATAGCCGGGAATAATTAGGGAAAGGCAAGCCAAATTATAGATATGTTTGATGTATGGAATGTGATGATTGCTTTATATGATGGATTATACATTTTGTGTGATGTGATAACGATGTATGTATTTTATCGATATCGAAATCTCAGGCCCTGGAGATGATCTCACTAAAGAACGAACGTTGGCAAGATAAAGACGTTTTACTAAAACTATGTCACACCAGACTGCATCTCAAGATCTCCCAATAAAGTGTATATATTATACACTAACAGTAGATCATATTACAATTTGTGATCGTGACATTACTAGTGTTTAGAAAAAGCCATGAATATGGTTTTTATCTACATCCTCCCAATACACTCGAAACTTGTATTTCAGAAAACGACAGATTTTTACTTTAAAGTCTCCAAATGTTTTGAAAACCAAACTTGTTCCGTGGTGGCGACACTTTCAATCAAATTAATCTCAAAGACGTAATTTTAGAAATATTCCTCTTGCACGTCCTTCCTACCTGTAAGGCTGAATAATTTAAGCCACCCTTATTTCTCTCCGCTCTTTTTTGCCCTCCAAAGAAAAGTCTGCCGCCTAATAAATAAAATACAAAAAAAAATTCTTCTCTTAGAGCGGCTAATTAAGGGAGGAAGGTTTGGAGCCGCCAATTACGGCTTCTAACGCTCACGACCCTCCGCCTATTACCTAATTAGAACTACGTATATTAGTGTGCCCAGCTCTCGGCGACTGCCTTACGTACGATATTTTATTAAAACTGAAATTGAGTTTTAAATGGTTGTTTTAAAATTTAAACGAGATGTTATATCCCTCCACCACTTGTAAAAGAATGTAATTATATATTTTCAAAAAACTTTATAATACTTTTTACCCACCGATTTTTTTTTCTCACTGAAATTTTTTGCATATTTTTACAATGGTTTTAATTAAAAACTTGGAGTTTAAAAGATTTCTATCGAAAACGAAAAAATTTCTAGCAACTTTGAATAATTGTATTTTATTGCATATTTAAATTGAATGAGTTATATAAAGTTGAATTAATTTTGTTAATTAATTCGTTCTATTTATGAGTCATACGTAATTTCTGCCTCACCCTTTTTATCATGTTCAATATAGATTTTATTTTACTTTGTCCTTATTTAAATATCTTAAAGCACTTTCCTTTGTAAACGCATTCATTGTGCGATCTACATTTTTTACTGTTTTTACACTAAAAGTTTAAATAATTTGCCGGTGTAATAATTTCCAAACGCATAAATATGTATCTTATATATATTTATGTATCTCTATCTATTTATCATGCTAGGTATCGATCTTTTCTTCTCTCTTTATTTATTTATTTTACATGTATCCGCCTATTTATTTATCTCCATCTATCACTCTCTCCCTCTCTCTCTCTCTCTCTCTCTCTCTCTCTCTCTCTCTCTCTCTCTC
>CM077102.1:22203196-22266919 GCA_039619505.1 Cimex hemipterus
TCTTTCTCTCCTTTTCTCTCTTTTGATCTTTTGATCTGGCTCTCTCTCTCTCTCTCTCTCTCTCTCTCTCTCTCTCTCTCTCTCTCTTTCTCTCCTTTTCTCTCTTTTGATCTTTTGATCTGGCTCTCTCTTTCTCTCTCTCTCTCTCTCTCTCTCTCTGTAAAAAAATTAAAGTTAGACATAATAATAAAAATAATTAAATTATAGCATACTGTAAGATTTATTTTTCAAAAACTATCCAACCCGAAATAAAAATCAGAAGTATTTTTTTTAGCGTTCGCAACAGCAGAAGTAAGCACCCTCGGGATACCGGTGTCTTCGAAAAAAGCCCACTTGTAAATGCAGGGCCGCTGGATTCGAACCCGTGACCTTTACCTAACAGTGTTGATCGTGGTGTCAACGCCTAACCGTTGCGGACGCCACCAACGCCTCCACCAGAACTATTGAAGATACAAAAAATATTGACTGCCTGCCTCCTATAAATTGGTCGCTACTTGAATGATAATTTAAATCTGAAAAGTTGGCTTCTGATAATCTCCATTTCTACCCTAGAAAATGGTTCGTTCGGTCAATAAATCCCACATTACTGTGCATAAAATACAGTATTCATTTCGTGCAAGAGAGCATATTAATAGCTACTAAAAAAAAAAACAGCAAACACTTGGTCGACCACAAATTACTGAAAATCATCTCTCTCTTTTTTTATAATGATTTATGTAATTGCTACCAACATTTTCAATTGCAATTTTATTTTGATAAAATATATTCTCTCTAAAAAATTTTTAAAACCGACGAAATATTGCTTCAACAGCAAAAGCAATCATGTAGTCGTGTGTATCATTTATCGTTTTCACGGAAACAAAACGGAACGTTTTTCATACCGGAACACAAATTAGACAACTGCTTGCCGCAATTTAAAAATTAATTAAATCAATCTAATCAAATATGTCTGGAGAATAAAGGAGCTCACGTATTTCAACAACACTACATCAGATATTGATCATTTACAAAATTAATAAGACTGACCGGCTATCATCACGCAACAATAGAAGTATGATTAGTTAAATTATTATATAAAATATTTGAGAAATAGTAAAACGGGAGGGTAAGTATAATATATATGTATTCCTTATGAATAAACTTACAAAATCCATCGTCTTACAAGTAAGAGAACAGTTTTATATCTGAATATACGATTTTTGTAGAATGATTACTACTATCGCATCTCTTTAGCTTTTTATTATCAAGTTTCACTAATTAGGATATTGAATAATTCTGATCGGGGCAAAAATCCATAAAGATCAATACACGCAAACCATTCTATACATGTAACAAAAAACCTAGACAATAAAACAAAACTTACTGGAAGTAAGCAGGGTTTCCTTTGAATATGGCCAGGCTGAATTTTTCTTACACCGATAACGTTACCGAAAAAGCAAAAACATATATTTTTAGACTACTTTTAAGTATTGCCTTTTTGAAATATTTTTGTTTTGTCGGGATACTTGGAACTTTTAAATTAAAACGTACACTTTTTTACCTTCGTATTTCATTTTTTACACTTGATAACGACGAGGCAATTAGGTTTTAAATTTGTCACAGAATAACAATGTTACGACAGAAAAAGTGAAAAGAAATGTCTTAATTTAGTTTTTGTTGTTAAAGTGAAAGGAAGTACCTTATTATTCAATATTTTCTTAGAAATTTTTACACTCACGAGCTTTATAAACTGAGACAAAATCATATTGTAGAAAAAATTTTTCCCAAATACCACAGATGGGTATGTTCAATAAAATGTTAAATACTATAGGAAGGCTATGCTTAGAAACATTAGAATCTGACTGGTGGTACCACGGGCGTAGGAAGTTTTTGGAAACTGTTTAATTTTCCTTAGCAATTTACATTTTTTACAACTTTTTTCCCAAAGACGGATTTATGAAACATTAAAACAGGGGAAACTTTGATTAGTATTGGGTTGTCCGGAAAATAATGCAGGATTTCGGTATTAAACAAAAAAAAAGAAACTAGTTACTTTAAAGCAATGTTCTTTAATCAAAATAATTTCCCATACTCTCAATACATTTCTCCCAACGTGTTGGTAACTTATTAATTCCGTCTGAGTAGAATTCAGAATTTTTAGAATTGATGAAGTCAATAAATGCATTTTCCAGTTCCGTTTGATTTTTGAATATTATGTGTTGTAAGTAGTGGTCCAGGTGTCTAAAAAAATGGTAGTCAGTAGGCGAGAGGTCCGGAGAGTAGGGTGGGTGAGGCAAAGTTTCATAGCCAAGCTCCAATAATTTTTGTGACGTTACACGTGACACATGTGGTCGAGCGTTGTCATGCAACAAAATGGGCCCTTTCCGATTTCACTTTTCCAATCGCCTTGAGGTGGTCAGCAAGTTCTCGAACAGTTGTTTTGGGGTTTTCTTCCACCACTGATCGCAGAACATCATCATTAAGAGAGGAAGGCCTTCCACGACCTTCTTCATCTTCAAGGCTGAAATCTCCCTCCCGAAATTTTTTAAACCACCTTTGCACAGTGCACTCATTAACACAACCCTCGCCCCAGACTTGGTTAATGTTTCTAGCCGTTTGGGCTCCGCTTCGGCCGAGTTTAAACTCGTAAAAGAAAATCGTACGAAATTCTCGCTTTGACATTATAAGGATGACTGAATTGTTTCCAAGTAGCGGAATGCTACAGAGGTAAACAAACAATATCATTTGGAAGAGGATTAATAAGTGTTGACATTCATACAAATGAGTAATCCTGTAAACGTAAACAGAATATTTTATATAGATTTTTTTAAATGAAAACTTAAAATCCTGCATTATTTTCCGGACAACCCAATACATCAATTCCATAGATGTTTTTAATTATTTCTGAACTAAATCGAGGATTTCCTGATCAAATAGGGAACACGCTGTTCAAGTTATTAACATATGAAGATGACGTATTCCTTCAGACGTCAGTCAGTCATTCTCTATGAAAAATAATCATTATCTGAGAGAATGATTTGATGTCTGGCATTTAGTGATAATTTGTAGGAAAACGCAAAATATAGTTGTTTCGAGGAATGGTAACCAGGTGGCTAGAGAAGATAAATTAAGTAAATAAAAAATATATATTCCGAGATATTCCGAGTGTGATTGGTTGTTTGTACTCATACCCATTTATCAATTTTAAGTAATTAATAAGATTATCTATGAAGTCGCTGTCAATCGTAGAACTATTTTCTGATTAGAAGGTAGGTCACACCATTCTCGATACTCTCCTAACCTGTCATATTCCTCTAATAGGCCTCAATTTTACAGGTCTCTTTTGTTATTTAGTCATTGAAGATGATCTCTGATGACGTCCTGATGAAATAGACGTATATTGTGGAAAAGACCATTTGTTTTACACTCATTAACTCATAAATATAATAAATAGTGTAATAATAGTGATGATCAAAAAGAAATGAGTACTGTGAGAAAGTCTGTTTAAAAAGGTTTACACCGTTTTGATTCATTCCGTAAGAGTAGGCCTGTTTAAATCATGGAAATGTGTGTTTTCTAAAGTAAAGAGTATTCTGAGCAACAGTGAAGAAAAAGAAAGCCAAACTTAAACTGAGCGTAAATCCTTGTCCCTGTGTTTACTAAACGTTTCCGTTTGGGCTAAGAATTACAGGCGAACAGTCAAAACAAAACGTCAAGATATGCGCTATATCAAATCCTAAAAGAGTAATTTATCATTCTAAAATAATAAAAGGGGACGATGAATAAAGTGGAAAAACACCATAGAAGAAATTTACCGGAAAGTATTTTTTATTTACGACCCTGCGGAGATTTAAAATATTAATATATTGTTAGGATTTGATACTAGTGGTACGATAAATATTGAGAGTTGGGTTTGAAAATGTGTAAATCAGGGCGGCATGCTAAATGTAGCAGAAGGACGGGAAGAAAGGGCATGGGGACTAAGATATGTAACAACGGGGAGACACTTTTCTTCCAGTCCACAATCGAGAGAGGGAGCGGACGTGAGCCCACACCAGCGTCACTCTCCCCGATGATATATCTGGCGGCAATACCAACAACTTAGACCTGCCTTTACCAAAACAAACTTTTTTGCCTAGTCCGCTCAATCGCCTAACAGGGATTTTGCGCGCGGCGAGAGTAGCACCTTGAATGGGACCCTTCGGAAAATGGAAAAACGACAAACACCGCTCGACGAGACGACGTTTCGCCGAAAGAATTCGGCGCTCAGCATTTCCCTAATCCCAGTCACTTTCAGACAACTTTTCGTAGCTATGTTATTTATGTTGGAAAACTAGAACAGTCTCGACCGACTGACGCCTCGTGTGAAAAAATACATAATATTTTTTCAAATTTTTCTAATAGAATAAGTTCAAATAAATTATCATCAATAATTTGTCATATGTCAGAAACGTTTGGTCGCAGTCACTATTCACATACATTCCTTTCTCGGCAACAAAGAGGTATTTCGAAATTATTTGAAATCTAATTTTTCCTGACTCTCTTCAGAGCTGCAATTTTTTATTATAATGAATAAAAATTTATTTTTATCAAAAGCTTTTGAATGTAACTCACCGGTTAGCATGGTTACATAGGTTTGGAAAACAAGGTGGTCTCTTTACTTATCAGTAGAAATCAATGTGACATGAACTATACAAATATCGTGAAAATTAAATTATAACATTATTGTTAAGCATTTACAACCATGAATATATTTTTATCGCAGGTAGTTGTATAAAATAGCTACTATAAACATATGTTTAGAGTTACCATAAATCTATAGTATGGTACTACTACTTGCTATCTCAACAATATCATAAAAAACAAAAAAAAGATAAATTAAAAATAAAACATCAATAAATCCAAAATTACGATATCAAGTCCTTTGAATAAATATGTAAAAATAATTCATAAATATATCAAATATAATCTAGGCTCACATTAAATCAAATTCAACAAAATGAAAATTATGTACAAAATAATTTTAATTTATGTATAATCAATAAACATTAAGTCATGTGAAAAACCTCAAGATATGACGATAGCACCAATTTTTTATTCACAATTTAATACTCTGAATATTCTTACATAATATACATACATTGTAATATTCTTTTACAAACACACAAAAATATAAAAGCCATGAAATAAAAACACTTTTATAGAGACTAAATTTTGGCAAGTAAAAATAAAAATAAGTAATACATTTAACAAATATTTATTTCTTTTGAATTTGACACTTTTAAATAACTCGGCATCAAATTATTTAAATCTGTGTTTAGTGACTGTTCGTCAATTATGATTCGGCGATCGTGAGATGCGGTCTGGTGTGAGGAATGCATTGGAAAAACGTTTTCTTTATTGTGCCAACGTTTCGGTCTTTATGGAGATCATCTTCAGGGCTTGGGATGTACAAACATGGTTTAAATTTAATAAATCATGTAGGATGTGGAAAAAATTAATTTATACAATGCAAAAAATATATTTTGTATATTTAATCAAAGTATTTCTCCTCACTTAAAGTGTTTTCTGCGTACCTGTGCGTGTCGTGTTGAGAGTGCCAGTGAGATATTGCTGTTTTATGTTTAACCGGTATATAATATATGATATAATAACTCATCCTTACATTTGGCTATTACATAGCAATTGCCGTCTTCGATAGGCCATAAGTGCTAAAGATGCTTTTAATCTTTAAATGAATATTTTAGTGACCTTTATTTTTCTTCCTCACGGCACACGTTCAAGTGTTTTCGCCATAATAACGTTTGTTGTAAAGGTTTAAGAGTAACATGTATAAGCAAACTGTTGTTCTTTTTCAACGGTAATGATCATCACTCTCAGAGTTTTCTTAATAAAAATATCTCGAGGCTAAAATGTTTTTCCTCTGTCTTATACGGAAAAAATACCCTTCGTGATATATGGAATAATACAGTGAAAATGAGCCGGAAAAAGTGGCTAAACACGTTTCCCCCTGTATTCTTAAACTACTCTCATTTATCTACAGAGTTATGGAAGGGCAGAAAATTAAAGCAAGGAGCTGGCGACGACGCCCAAAAAATTGCGTCAATACCCCGAAGATTAAAGTACGTCTACTTGTAATGTAAATAAAGTATTAACCGGGGTAAAGTAAAGCGATTCGCTGGCCTTGGCTTTGGTAAAATTGCTGTGTGTTATTTTGAGTCGGAATGGTCGGTTTACCATTCTTTAATTAAACCTGTCACCGTAGGAGTGGCAGAAAATCCTCTACCCTGACAGCACACATAGTCCGATTACCCACGGCTAGATCTCCGGACAAAAGTCGACGATGTTTTTTTTTATTAAATTTTAATTAAAACCGACTCATCGGTTGCACAAAGTTTAGGAATTTTTATTCGTTCACATACCGCCGGGGATTGGTACGCATTATGCATTCACCTTTCATAAATTGGATCAAATGGACCACTCCAGGTTTAACTTGATTTAAAAAAAAAACTTGATCCCAGGTTAATGGAATCCTTTAATGAATTGTATTTTGTGCTTTATAATTCAATGTTCGTTTTCCAATTAGAAAAGGGATTAAAAAGGTTAATTTCCATGACAGAATGGCAGATTTAGGTTTACAAAAAACATGTTCCTTGTCCTATATTGTATTCAACTTTTATAATTTACAATAAACTAAGCTGTAACACAACAAAATGGGGTTGCAATTCAATAATCTAATAGCAATATTGATTTTATTCTGTACAGCAAAGGAAAGGAAAACAGAATTCTTGTGATAATACAGAATATAAATGTATAATAATTATAATATATCAATAATAGTTCTGTCTCGCTGGTTGGTTGTAACGTGGAATACGCCGGGGATTGACGGAACCAGGGTCTCCTATTTTTCTCCAGAGATCGGAAGGACATGCTTTCGTCTGAGGACATTTGAAGGCCGACTATCTACTTGAATGCACCGTTTCTCAAACTTTTGTATCAATTATTTGTTTTATCCCAGTGAGGTTTTCCATTTTGTTATTATATTGAAGTATTTTTTTATTCTGGTAAAAAAATATTCTGAAGCAAGGCAAGCCATAATTTAATTTTTGTGTCTTAATTTTAACGTAAACTCTTTTCATAGTTGTACTTAATATTGTTTTATTTTTCCTCCTTTACCATTGTTCTTTGGACGGAGAAAGGTTCTCCAGCAATTAAGTTATTTCTTTACCATTTATGAACAACACAATACAAATGGTTATAAAATGTTTTTTACCCACACTAATCTGACTATTTGTAGATTCATAATCTGCTGATTTTTCAATCAAAAATATAATAACGATTTACAAAAACGTTTTTTGACTGGGCTCCGAATGCGGGGATGCTGTCAACAGCCGTGCCAATTCAGCAACCAACGCAATCAGTACTAGACACTTCGTATTCACGTGCATTCTTAAATGCGTGTTGTCCTATTTACATAACATTCATTAGAATAGAGTGATGGAGTACTGGATATTCTTCTATTACGCTTTACATCTGTTGTTATTTAACCAACATAAGTGAGAGTCAATGGGACTCCAAGTAATTCATGCTAATAATTACATTCACTCTCTACACCCGCTAGCTACACAAAAAATTATAATTACTATATAAAATAAAACAACCCTATTTTTTTCCAAAAATCGGAACAGGGAACCAGATATCCGTCGCCGTGCTTAAGTAGATTCTCATACAATGGTTGGCTACTACGCTCTCTATGTAGAGTCCAGTATACATCGAGAAAACGTTTTAGACATTCTGACCACTACGCGGGCTTTGATTAAAAAATAAGTTTCCCCTTATGGCCAATTCTTAATCGGGTGAGGATGACCTTTCTTTTACGAGTCAGACCCTCTTATGCCAGTCTCTTGACACGTGAGTACTTCTCTGCCGACTTGGCCCACAGAGACTGCCACCGTCTTTTAATTACGATTTTTATTGCGTTTTAGCGTCGGAGAACCGGATCGCGGTGATTAAATCCGGAGGTTGGGACGTTCCAGCCTTAGCCACCTAGACCGCCTTTTCAATACCATCCAAACCTATGTGCTCTGGTAACTAGATAACAACCACCGTTTATTCGTCACGCTGTAGTTCGTGTTACCTCTTCAACAATAGCACAATAAGAGGGAAGGCTAAGAACCTAGCTCTGTGTGGCGCAGGATTGGCGAAAAAGTCGACTTAGCTAACAAAGCGAGATCGTCCAGGTTGCGTACGGCCGGGAGGACCCATGTGGTGTCGGCCGGTTGCCCAGATCGAGTACAGTTCTCGGTGTCATCTTTGCTCACCCTAAGGCTTCACCGAAGCTATTTTATAGGGGTTCATATCTGGATCTGAAGTCGCTCGTGCTTTGTGCTTGCCTGGTATCTAAGGAACACACTTGAAAGTAGCTGTCTTGGTATGACCAAGATCTCACCCGCATAGCTGAGGGTAAGCTGTTCTCTCCAAAGTTTGGGCGGGAACACTTCCAGCTCTCAGCCTGGCTAAAACCGCTCAAAGACTCTGATAGTAGAGCCTATCGAACCTCGGAAGGAGCGTTTTTCGGGCTGACGAATGGGAAATAATCACAAGACAAGGTCAGCATAGCAGCGATTCAAACGTTTTAAGGAAAGACACCGCCTGAAGCGACGAAATTTAATAATGTTCCTTCTCTTCATCTCGACTGCGGTAATTTGTGGTTGCCATCTTAGCTTTTGATCAAACGTGAGGTGGAGTAACCTCGCCGGCTTTACGTATATTATCACCGCGCCCCTCAGGCAGAGATGGGTCACCCTCTGGCTACAAAAGTGGATTAATACGTATACGATGAAGAGAAGGCGAATTCGGTTTCAAGGGCTATTTGAGTCACAACGTTATTGCTGATTGCATCACCTCTTCGACCTCTACTAGGTCTTTCCTCGAAATAAAAAAGCAAAGATCGTCGCGAACAGTATTCGTATGATCTCCGGGGTTTCTATCAGCGATACTGTTTACTGCGATACTTCATGCTTTTAATCAAAGTCGGACGAGATGCTGCTTCTGCATAGTACCTTCCGCGCCTCCTACTGCCGACGATCACCCTGGCCTCGTGGTCTTTTATTTTGGCGGTATTTCACGTTATTCAATTTTTGAATTTCTCTTTTCTTCCTTTACGGGACAGGGTAACGCCAAATCTTTCACGCGCCCCTCCTTCCCACAATTACGGAGATCTTGCGGCGACCAGATGTTCTAACGTTTTCAGTTAAAGGTAAAATATTTAATACATTAATTAACATTTGTAATGAAATAAATGATAAAATCATCGGAAAGACAATTTTAGTTAGAGTTGAATGCAAGTCAATATCACTAGACATCTATTTCATAGTATCGCATTCCAAAGGGCATCAAAGAATATCGACGTGAAAGGGAAAAGGCCGAAAATTGCCAGACGATGGAGCGTGGAAATAAGGGAAAGGGCAGATTTTCGCTGGCATAGTAGTTCAAAGGGCCTGAAAATCAAATGAAGGTAAAACCGTAAAGACAGAAATATTTTATTTCTAAAGGGATTGATGAAGGTCTAGATAACTGTTGAAATTTTCCCTTAGATAATCGTCACTTAATAGTACCATTTAACAAACGGTTCCATGTTTAATCTTCTTGTCATATTGTAAAATAATTTTGAATGTTCTGAACTGCTTTTAAAGTTTGACCACTTTCACTAATTTTTAAAAAATACATTCAAGATAGAAAGTTTAAATTTTTTGACAATATTTTTTTATAAGTGTAAAACAATTTAAACATGCACTCTGGATACGGGTTAAACTAGATAAATTCAAAATTTAATCCATCTCCAGTAAAAAAAATTAATGAATAGGCATTCTTTAGTAATACGAGTAATTTGAATCATAACTTCTACAAACATTTAAAAAGGTTATTTAGTCTTGAATAATTTTTAATAAGGGAAAACACCAGTCAAACACGAAAGAAATATGTTGAAAACCACTCGTCAAACATGAAACCAATATATTTTTTAAAGTAGTTAAAGAAATATATATAGTATGTTGGAAAAAATCAGCACAAATATTAAAATAGATACATTTTTTTAGAGTTTATACTGTAGAAACATTATTTCTTCTAAAACGGAGGAATAAAAAAAAACAGGTCATTTTATCGATTTATTTTACAAAACGGCATCCAGCCAACTCATCGTCGAAGTCGTAAGTAATTCATATTTCAAGGGTTCGGCAATATAAAAAATTATATTATAAAAGTTTCAGAATAAAAGTGGAAAGTTGCGAGATCGATGAAATGTAAACCATAATTCTAGGGAAATTAACTCTTTGTTTACACTGAAGAACGTTGACTAGAATACAAAAGAATTTGAAGCTAATAATGCAAGAATTTTACGAGGAAATGCACTTATCATTGAATTATTTGACATTTTCATCCTGAAGTAATTGAAAATAATTAAACGTTCTTTTGCCGTACAAAGGGTTTGAATGGTGGTCGATCTCATAAAAAGCGGTAAATGCTAATCTAATCCCATGTTGCGCCGGGTTTGTTAAGTCAATTATACTTTTTTATTGTTTTATAAACATAATAATATTAAAGCCGCAACATGAAAAAACAGAGACCGTTCCATAGTCGACAACATCCATTCCAATTGTTCTGCAATTTAATACAAAAACACTGACCAGAAACCAGTAAACAGCACCCATGTTTATAATGACTTTCTCTACGTGTCAGAGTTAAGTAAGTATCGAAGTTCGAGATCTTCGTAATCAATCATTAAGTCTATAGATAAGTGAGGATATTACAAACTAAAATTTATGGGATAAATTTTTTCCAATTAACCCAGCTTGACACATTTTTCTTGCTTAATAAATAATGATTCACATAATACTTAAGAAACCATACGGTTAATTTATATCAAATCTGTTTTGTTTTTAAATTTTTTACAACTTATCTGCCAATATTTTTAAAAGATTTACAATTTGTATTACCTTTTTACTAGCCCGAAAAGATTATGGCATAGGCTATTATCAGTTTAACACTTTTCCTAAAAATACAGGGGTTTGCTAATGTTTATAAACAATAAATAACTTTAGTACTGCCTTGATACGCCGAATAGTTTAATTAAATTCGCATTATACAGAACCACTTCATCTTAATTGCAACGGTAGCATCTAAAATTGTCAACAAATATTCTTATTTTCACTTTAAAAGCAATGATAACCGTTTTAAGGTGTTGATAGCTGGAATCCACTGAATTGAATGCTCGTGGAAAACAGTGATTGTTTTTTTCCTAACAGGGTACTCTCTGTTTATTTTACATTACATAACAATGTATTCTTTTGAAAAATGTATTCGGATAGAGGTGAGTTATATTCAAAGGCTTTTGATAAAAATAAATTTTTATTCATTATAATAAAAAATTGCAGCTCTGAAGAGAGTTAGGAAAAAAATTAGATTTAAAATAATTTCAAAATACCTCTTTGTTGCCGAGAAAGGAATGTATGTGAGTAGTCACTGTGACCAAACGTTTCTGACATATGAAAAATTATTGATGATGTAATCTTGCGTGTTTATTTGTAAATCTCTGGCTCTGATGATGATCTCAATAAAGATCGAAACATTGGCACGATAAAGAAAATGTTTTTCTGAAACCTACATCACACCAGACCGCATCTCACGATATCTGAATTCGATTAATCGATTAACTATTCTCTACACATTAGAATGTATCAATCAAACTTTCTTGTAGAGTAGTAATAAATATTTATTATTTTATTACACTATTTTAATGATTTATAAAATATCAAATAAACCTTAAATAGACGTCAAGTTATAAATAATTCCTCTAACTTTAAAGTCGTACGATTTCCAGATTATTGGTAATTAATTTGTACTAGCTATTATTGTCGTCAGTTTTCTAAATATTTTACCATATTGTTCACCATCAAATCTACAAATGATATTCACAAGTGAATCAATAAGGAATTTTAATAAAGAATAAATACGTGTGTCCCATCCAAATTGACGGCCTTCGTTCGGTTTCAATTTTAAATACAATAACGACAACCACTCGAAACTTCATGTCAGAACAACCCTCGTCTGGTATTTTTTTAGGATCGCCCCCAGAACACGGGAACAGCAATAACAGAGTTTTTTTCGTGGAAAACAAAATTTAAAAAAAAATTTTATGAACATAAAACAAATCGATTCGAATCATTCGATTTTTTTCATTGTTATTTTACGCTAAACCATGTAAACATTGGAGCCGTTAAAATAAACCGCTAACATCTCTAACTCGTCTTAATATATTTAACCAATAATAATACAAATATTTTTAGTATTGAGGACAATGATACACATTTACCTTCAAATAATTTACATTATTTTTGTATTTTTATAATTATTATTTCACACTCTTAGAATCTATAAGTTATTTTTATAGCTATATTATATTATAGCTGTATATAAATATGTACATATGAATTTTTTATTGAAACGTGACTTTGAAATAACACATTTTCAATGTACTTAATTAAATAAAGAAATTTGTTTCCTGCAAGAGCGCTTAACTTTCAACTGCCGCAGATGAATCGTCAAACCACTTTGCAATGTGTTTTCCCTTTATTTCCAATTAAAAGCTGAAAAAAAGGAGGCCATGCAAAAATTCGATCCCTAAACCATGGCGTCCTCGACCACCGGTCCCACTAAATAAATGTAACTATTATTAAATAAAAAAGCTTTATTGGTAAAATTCTTTTGAAATAATTTCATTAATTTGAAATATTTCTTACTGGCTGACAATTAAAAAATTTCGATATTAAAGGGAATTTGTTTTTTGATAAGGGTAATTAAAGGTCAAACTGTTTACTCCTCTTCGTTTTTCATAATTGTACTCACAAGCCAGAATTGTAAGAAATAACAAATACATTTCAGTTCGGGGAAATAATAATCTATGCAAAGGTAACAAGAAAACCCAAATTAACGTGGGTCAATTATTTCGAATTCAACACGTCAGCCAAACCATTCAATTTGATGGGTAAATATTTAAAATTAAGTGCCACGTGTGGTCAAAACTGTCAATTTTAATAACGAATACAGCTCCCAATTTCATGAATTAAATAATCCTTAAATTTTTAACGGGCAAATTGCCATTCGTTCCAGACAATGAGAAATTATTGAGGTATAAAACTTTGTAAGTTGGACGAATGTCCACGGCAAGGCTATTAAGAACATTACATTTAGGGTGAAAACTGAGAATTATATTGAAATTCGATCTATCTCTCAATATATATCCGAACCCATTTCAAAGTAATTTATGTATTATAGTAATTACATTATCGTACGTTTGTATTCTTTTAGGTTTATAGGTCGTGTAATTATCGTGGAGAACAATAATTGTTAACCAATTATTGGTATTTTTAATTTGTCGGTATGGGTGGCTCGAAGTTTATCTGTCGTTGGAATAGAAAACCTTCCGTCGTTCTTCAATGCTATCAACGATCGTTTTACAAAAAATTAAAATCAAGAATGTTATAAATATTATAAATAATTTAAATATCAGTGTACAAAAAATAGATGTAATAACAAGAACAAAACAACGAAAACATTAATATAATAATAGTAGAACTATGTTTTATATAATATTTTTTATATTCGAAGAATTATATTTGATATAATGCAGCCATATTTATTTCAAAATAATCTTTAAAATTTGCCTTTATTAAATGTTTACAAATTTTAGATTAAAAAATATTTGGACTTATTTACTTCTTTGACCTAAAAAATCATCGAACAAATACACAATTTGAAACAAAATATATTACATTTTTACATCAGTTTATTCAATTTCACATTTACGAAAAGATACTTCTAATGTTTATTTGAAATTTTTAACTAAGAAATAAATGCATAAAGTTTCTTAAACTTGTTTTGCTTCGACTTTAGTCACCAATACGTAACACATTTATTGCGTATTTATCCGTAAAAAATTCACTTGCTCCACTCGAATAATGCTTTCAAAAAAGGCATTAGGCAAAACCAACTATTTATATATTTCCTTTGAAAAAGAATTTACTTCGTACGTTCACTGGAAACGAATAATGTATAATTTGAGAAGATTTCTTATGAACTACATAAAAATAGCATTTTTTATAAAGTAACTAACATAACATGTTATATCTGCAATATCTTTGAGCCAATATTCAAATTAGTGTTGCCATTGTTTATAAAATTAAAGGAACTAGATGAATTTCCAAATGAAAATGTAGATTATCAGATAGTCTACACCCTGTATATCTGTATTACAAATATTTTATTTTTAATTTTTTAATTTTGTTTTTTAAAGAAACGACTTTTTAGATTTTCTACTCTACAAATACTGTATTTACCCCTTTGTCTAGGGCTATTTTCCATAGTTCGAAGTTCATTTTTTGTAAACTCAATTCTAGAACTAATTCGTCCTGCTTGAAACCAATATTTTTTTGGTCTAGATTTTTATCGGGCAAGTTTCTGCGACAAACTCCACCTATTTAAACTGTCGATTAATAGCTGGGAAATAATTCAGGCCGGATGCCACCCCTCTGACGATAAGAGGTCATCCCACCGGCCTCGAAGTATGTTAATTTTGGGTCGAGTGATGCACAAGTTAGCGTGTTTCTAGTAATATAACTAACTCCCGCCTTGCGTGACACTTGCTTCTAATTGTTTTAAAAGGCCCCGACCTCCTCGCCCTTTATTCACCTTCTTACAAAAGTTTATAATAAAAATAAATTTAATTGCATTTCTGCCGCGCATTTCCAGGCGTTCTGGAACGTCGTGTCTGCACGAAATGTATAATTTGTTCAAGACGGACAAGCAAGTAATTACACCTATTGTACCGAAAATGAACCAATGTTTTTTAAGTTTGTACAGTTAAACACAACAAGGTTTCAATCAACACTTTTATTTGAAACACACATTTCGCAACCTAGAAAAACATTAAAACAGTATTTTAACTAACTACTTAACGCATCAGCTATAAAAATGGGCATTTTTCAAAGTTTCTTATTGCCTATTGAATGCGTTTCCTATTTCTATATCAGGTTATTATTTTTTGAATAATTTACTATCCTTCATGCTATTTTATTTGTATGAATTGCAATAAAAATAAGTGTTTACATGTGAAACGTTCGTAATATTGCAGCCCGGAGTGGGTTCGACCCCGCCCCGAAGAATAATTGAAAGGCCATATTCTTTGGTTACGTATAGAGCTGGAATATAGCAGTGAATATTTGAGTGCTCTTTTCCGATTTCTGTACGAAAATCGTATGGTTTTGTATATACAGAATTTTTTATTGAAGGTAATTCTATTATTATTCTATATACGGGGCGACTGGCGATAATTGTCGAAAATTTCCGGAGGGGTTTCTACTCACGGTATGGAACAAAAAAACTTCCTATAAACCTGAACGGTATAGAAGTAATTTCAGGTTATGTGTGTTTTTAAATTTTTCGACTTAGTTCTACTAACTTGCTTATGATATTCAGAATTACTGACGATAGAAAAATGCAAATTCCCTCAAAATTTCTCCAATCAGTTAGTTTCAAGTAAATGGAGAATTTTGACGTAATTTGGAAGGCTCCAGTTGTTTCTGAATTTTCTAGATTTTTCATGCAGAATTTTTTCGTTGATTCCGCAATGTAAATAAATTAAAATTAATTACGGTTTTTAGGTGAGATAATAAGGTCAATGGCACGAGCGGGATTTGAACCAACGATCTTTAGCTAGCTTTAGATTCTTTCTTTTTTCTACAGTCAGGAATTTTGAATTTTATAAGCAATTTTAGTGGACCTAAGTCAAAAAATTAAAAAACATACAAAACCTGAAATTACTTCTTTACCGTATGTAAGCAGGAGTGTAAAGGAAGGAGGAACAGACTGCAAATTGTAACTGGATTCCTAACAGGATATTGTAGATTAAATGGACATCTAAAGAAAATTGAACAATCAAAGATGGTACATGCAGAATCAGGAGGCAGAAGAGGCACCAACACATTTACTAACAAACTGCGGAGTATACTAGCCCGCCGAAGGAAATTGTTTGGGATACACAATGTGACCATAGAAGAGCTTCAACCACTGAAACCGGGCCTGTTAATCAAGTTTCTTGATGAAACAGAACTCACCGAGGTGCTTTACTATGAGAACGGGGGATAAAATAGCTCTTAAAGGGCGCAGTATACCATACCCTGAAAAATCATATTTACATCTACATTTACCGTTCAAATTCGGACAGAGATTTTAGAAAGTTTTTGTTGCATGTGATGAATTGAAACACCTCCTGATATTTTCGACACTTATCGCCAGTCACCCTGTATAATAAGCGTGGTTACAGTTGTTTTAACTGTTGTGTGAGAATGTGTTTATGCGTGAATGTGTATGTAGTACAAAAGTGTCAATGGCGGAATATCAAGTATCCATCGTCCCTCAATTAAACTAGGTTTGTATGTTTTTTATATGTGCAAAAGGTGATAAAGGAATATCGAGTACTCCATCACCCTACAAAAGCGAAAAGTATGTAAATAAGAAAGAATGTATTCAAGAATATGTAAAGGAGTGTGTGTTTAGGCTAAAATTGCAATCGTTCGGTGCTGAAATGACCTACTGGTCGACAGCCCTTTGAGCCACCAAACAGAAAAACAAACTATCGATGGGTGTTACGGTGCACTGTGAATCGAACTTATACAAATCAACAAATTAATCAATTAATCCTACTGTAAATTTTATTACAGTGACGGAAAGAGAATTAAAAATCCTATACGATTTGTTTTTTATTGTAAGCTTAAAGAAAAAAAGTACAAAATCAGTTTTCCGATTTTATAACGTTACTGTCTAAACCTTTCGTAAGACTTTCTTATTGACTCCTTCGTACATAAATTTCCATAAATCGACATCAAAGTAAGGATTCAAGAATCCTGGGCTGTCATAGGAGAAAAAAAGTCGGTTGTAAACGTGAGAGCAGTAAGATCTGTCAGAAAAGACTTTAGCGTGTATTGTTTTAAAAGGACTATATTTTGAATATTTAATTTTATTTAATTTTTAGAATGTTTTTGTCTTTTCTTATCATCAATTGTGTACCGAAAAGACGTTTGGTTTACTTTGTATAACACCCATCATTTTCAATAGAAGGTTCAACATCTTAATGATTAATTTTATTAAACTATTTGAATAAAAAAAATTCAATTTTTAACAATTAACCGTTAATGTTACACAATTGATAAATGACCTTTGAGAAATTACAGACGTGTTTAAAGCTCATTAATAAAGGCTACTTTTCCCTATGCGCCATTTCTAGTAGTATTGAAGAAGAAGACGAATCTTAAAGAAAGAAAAAAAGAAAATCTTAATAAAAGGTTATAGAAAAATTTTCTAAGTCGTAAAAGTTTATCAAGCCATATACGCACTTAGTAATCATAATTGATAATATTAACTATTTAAAAATTAAATTAAAATTCGAATTCCTTTCGTGGCAATAAATTTTTAACTCGATCAATATGGTAGACAAAAAGTACAAATAATTTAAGTAAAAGTTTGCTCTAAAACCTTTTGTATTGGGTTTTCTTAAGATAACAATAGAAATATTAATGAACATCAGAGAATTTTTAATCCTCTTTTTTGTTGTAAAATAAAATTTACAGTACGATTAATATTTTATGGACAAGAAGGTTTTATGGGAAAAGTCGTAAAAGGTTGATGTAAAACTACAATTGAAATATTTTTAATCCAATTGAGAATCGGATTTTGGGCATTACAGACGTTTCAGTTTCTTTTCACATGTTGAATATTGACGTCTGGTTACACGCTACATAATCAGTTCACATTTCAAGGGATGTCTAATTTTATTTTTCATTATTGTATTACCAAAATGCTTAGTCTTTAGTGATATTATTTGCTTTGCGAGTTCTTTTCTTATTTTGTCGTACATGTGCTTCCAGTGGTAGGTAAGGCAGTTGACAGTATTTACCATACCATAATTATATATTTTAATTATCATTCAATTAAGATAATTTTTCTTACAAACCAGTCATCTTTCTGTATAATGTGTTGTTATGTTCAACCAATTTTTGAATATATCTTCATATGCATAGAGTCCTGAATGGCTTCTTGAATTGCATGGCCAAGAAATACAAACTGGATTATTAAATAATTAAAATGTTCTTAATTTATATAGTGTCTCTTAGTGGCAAATATTTTACAAAATTGTCATCTTTTGCTTATACATGTTTTACTAAAATAGTTTTTGTCAAAAATAATTAATACTAAAGTCATTTTAAAATGTATGAAATGTTCGTTTTATAAATAACGGTCTGTTATTGTTTTCATGAACTGCGCTCTCATTATTTTAACAAATTAAACGAGGGAGTAACTGACTCTTGTACACGATAAATTACACAACCCTTTGTTTAGAAACCTTTGTTTCTCCTAATTGCGCTTTACTTCTTCTTCGTTCTTTATCTATTATATTCTTTTCTTTAATATCTTTTGTTCATACTTTAAAATGTAATCATCTTAGAGAACAAAAAATTCACCATTGTGGGTAATCTGTGCTAAAAGCATCTCTATTCTTATCGTTTTTTTAAGTGATACAGTCTTTTTCTTCCTTGCGTTCTGAATTATAATATAAATGATTTTTTACTTTATAGTCAAATTGGTTTTAGATTGTCAGACCAAAAGTTAAATCGCCTGCAAACAGTTCTGAAATAATGCTGAATTCTATTTTTACTTATTCCATGATTTTCATATAAAACTTCACCTCATAAAACATATTAATATATATGAATTCGTAAATTTATTCCTTTCCCTTCTCCTATTTTCTTCCTACAGGCAAATACGGTTTTGCCCTTCGGCTCGTTTGGAAGGGCTAAAACCCCTAAATTACTTTTTTTCTCATAGCATCTCCTCCAGCAGACTTCTTGCAATTTAATTTAAAAAACATTTCCTCAAAAGGAAAACACAGTTTTATCAAGATTTTTTAGCGGAGCTAAAATGCTGCCAGCTATCAAAGATCCGACCCTGAATGGAAAGTGAAACATTAAGACTCTAAAATGGGCTCTCCACTCAACAATATCTCTCCTTTGAGTGCTTTCCATGGATTTCAGTGATAAAAAAAAGCATTGTTTTCAGGCATAATTATTTAATTAGTTTCTTTCTAACTTAAATTGATTATTAAAATGGAGTTTATCGTGTGTGTGTGAGACCTTTTATACTTCCTACCTATTGTGGAAAAGACAATTTATTTCCTACCAGAATCATCTTATTATGATGTCCACACAATTAGGCTGAACCCCATGAAAAAACTTGAATTTTAAAATAATCATATTAATTCCTGATATTTTTTTCTAATTGACGAAAAATAATCTTTTTATCGAACTTCCTGAAAAATATTCTTATTCATTAATTGGGTTAATTAAGTATCAACCTATTTCATTACTATCAGTTTTTTTTCAAGCCTTTCTTAACATGAACGATTTGTTAACTTCTATGAGGCTAATTGCAATTTTAGTAATTCCCAGTATAGCTTTTGTGAGAACAAGAATAATGAAGTGGCAATTATAGCTTTTGTTTTCAATTAATGATTTTGAAAAAGACAAACTATTCATTTTCTAACTTCTTGGATTTAAAAAGGGCTGTTCGGGGTGTAATACATCAAACTTCAATTAAAAAGTTGATTGACAGATGAAACAGACTATATTTTATAACAATATTTTAACTGATTTTAAATTATTCTCTCCAGGTTGTGTTATAAGCCGTATTTCATAATTTTCAAAAATTATTTATCTGTCCTTTTAATATTTTATATTATATTTTAATTAAGCTTAATGTGGCTTCTTTTTACTCTTATTCTATTTATTTATTTATTTTTTGTAATTTTACAAAATTGGTCCAAGTTGCAGGACATTTCCTCAAGGGTGTCTGTCTATTCACCTCACAATTTAATTGTTCATTCTATTATATTTCGTGACCCAATTGACCAAATAACTTCTTTCATTTAATTGATCATTTTATGTAAGGTGTTGGTCGAAATGGAAAAGCTAATGTCACGAGTGGGAAGTCGAAGTAACGATAACCCAATTGGTTAGAAAAACGACTTATTTAGCCGAATCGAGTCGTGGGTTCGAATTCCGCTCAGGACACTAGCTTTTCCATTTCAACCAATAACTTATACAAAAAGATTAATTCGTTTGGATGAAAGAAGTTATTTGGCCAATCGGGCCACTAAATATAATGGATTTAATAAGTATATCTTCACTGCTTTCCGTGGCCACTTAATTCGTCGCCGAGAATTGAATCCTGATGATACGAGATTTGAAAAATCGCAAAAAGGAGAGAAATGGAAAGGTAGGTTGGGATGAGGAGTTGGTGTCCGAACGGATCGAAGTTTCAATAGTTGAAGTGGTTAGAACAGCAGCGTATTGAGCCGAACGTCGTTGGTTCGAATCCCGCTCGTCACACTAGCATTTTCATTTCAATCAATACTTTACATAAAAACATTAATTAATTGTAGGAAGATAATTGTTAATGTACTATATATATCTACGTATATTTAAAAAAAATGGGGAGGAAAATATGTTCATGTGTCAAGAAAAACTACAGAAATAGGCGTTCGCGTAAAACATCAACCAACTTCTAATTTAAAGAAGTTGAAAATTATCAGAAATATTCACCAATTTCGGTTCGCGTTAGGGGTAAAAGTTTGTCAAACGGTTATATAGGGTTGAAATGGGCAACAAGCGGTTCGCCGAGTTATGTCAGCGTACTCACCGAAGCATCCCTCATTAATATGGCGTCATTTTGAGCTGCCTGTAAACTGGATGTCCTTATTCAACTGCTGCGGCCAACTACTCTGAACTATTGGTATTAGTTTGCCGAGGATGGATTGGCTTTTAATTAGATTTGGCCAAGTGCTGACCAAACTTCAGCTCAAAATACCAACTGATTCTATCGGCTTTGACACAAGCCGAGAAAAAAGGAACTATTGCTCGATTTAATACCTATAAAATGTTTATTAAACTATAATGAATGAATAACAAAAGTGTCCAATTTAAGGTTTTACTACATTTCATATTCAAACTAATAACTATGTGCCAATTTTTCCAAAAACAGCACCCCTTATATTTTTCCTAAAGAAAAAATAATTAGTACGTACTTTTTTTTCATTAAGAAAATATTACCTGGGCAGATGCCCAGGGAATCCTCTTCTTCCCTTCGGCGGCGTCCTGCTCTGGGACGTCCGTTCACCGGGGTTTTTCGACGCGGTTAAGATCGTCATACTGGGTAGTTGAAACAATATCACTGAACTTTATTTGCATTGCGCTGGATTTTTTTTTTTTTTTTTTGTGACTGAAAGCCCACTTTCGTTCGGAGGCAAGTCGTCAGAGCAAGAAAGACCTAGAAGTTCAGATTAAAGTTTTTGACTTATTCGACTTTCGGGGTTTATCCATGCTCTGATATTTTTCCAAAAAATTTCTTTATATTTTTTACCATTATTTATCCCCTATGAGTGGTATTCTAAATATTTATATTCTCATATTATCAATTTATCTTACGATCGTATTTTTTCGTGACATAATGACACTTATCTTTTGAGGTTAGCTACTAATCCTTATTTCAGTTTGCTTATCGCTTTTAGTTAGAACACAAGCCAAGTCATCAGCAGACTTGGAACGTGTGAGTTATAACGTCCAGTACGTATTTGCTGCCCTTCCAAAACCTTTTATCGCTCACTTGAATAATGCAAGGGATGGACTCGATGATTCACTCTTCTAAATGTCTTGAAATGTGGTCCTTATCTTTTAATGGTTAATCTTGATTTGCTACCATCGAGCAATGTTAATGTTTATAAAACACGTTTTTCCTTTTCTGAGATGTTATAGAAGTTGTAGAAACCATTAAAAAAATTCAGTTATAATGAAATCCTTATAATAAATCATTTTTGCATTTTCTTTCGTCTTTATATAATATTAAGAGGGTAGGCAAAACCAACAAATGTTTAGAAAAATAAACAGGATGACGAATTAGAAAAGGCAGGAGTAGCCCGTCACACCCATCGGACAATAATCGTAAATAGGCACACCCTCAATCAGAGCCGAACAAATTGACGGAGAAAGAAATGACCGTACTGACTGAATGAATTCACTAGGTGCAAAACAACCAAAGAAATTCCTCCAATATCTCAAAGGAGTAAACCTAAAGAAATATACGTCTCTCTCTCAGCAGGCATGAATTAAGAAGAATAATAGACCGTTATACAGGCGAATCCAATTATCGCCTAATAAAATGGAAAAAACCGAGACCATACCCCTGTCGAGAGAATGCAGATAAAACCGAGTGAAAAGAAATTCTGAAAAATGTTCTACTAGCTTACTGATAATGCACTTTTTTGGTTTTGGACAAAAAAGGAGGTTCCTATATATTTCAAGTCTTTAGAAGTTAGCGATACTATACCCAAAAGAGAAAAAATATTCTTCACGTTTTTATCATATAATAGTGTTTTAAAACAATTTGAAAGTACCTAAAGTATGTTTTATTAGTGACATCAACTCACTAAAACATTAGACCGTGGTTCGAGTGCGTTTGATGTCATTTTCAGTGCGTGGAATTTTGTAGACAGCTCGTAGCGCAGGGTAATCGCGTTCGCTTTAAGACTTCGTGACTTTAGCTTTCATAACCTCGATAGAAGTAAACAGAAAAAGTATCAGTTTGGTCAATTTTAAAACATTTTAAAAATTGGATATTATTTTAAAACAAATTATTTATTTATTAATTTATTATTTTTAAATTTCTTAGGGATATTACAAAAAATAAAGTCATATTTATTTATTCATAATTATTTGTAGGATCCTCCAGCGTTAGATAAAGGGCCAGCGTAAATTTCGAGCTTTCTGACGGTCTCTTGTCTGCATTCTTTTTTTGCCCGCAGTCCAATTTTTCCAACTTCCATCACTTCTTTTGAAAAATCATGTTTGCACGCGTAAAATTGAACTTTTCACTCAACTTCAACAACCAATTTTGATAATGAATTTTTGTGAACCAATTAGATAGATGTTTTAAAATAGTTATGGCTAAATATTGCAAAAACAAACAGTTTAAAGTTTTAGAAAAAAAAATCTAGTTAGAATCGACACATTTTTTTCCAAATTTCAAATTTTTGTCAAAATAAAACTACTACATTGGAGAAGTTATGTTAGATATAATTGTTTGGCATGCATACACATACACATCAAAATTTTATTTCGGTTAATTCAATGACTTATGAGGAAAATGGGCAAATGAGGAGTAGGTTCTTTTATATGGAGAAAGCCGGTTAAATAATGTTTACATGAGGGGCGCCTGTGGCCGCAAGGATCCGTCTTTGACACGGCGCTCATCACTGTAAGGTAAAGGACATACTTAGAAATGTTTTTTTTTTTTTTTTTTTTTTTTTTCAAAAACACCGGTACCCTGAGGGTTTATATGACCTCTGCTGTTGCGAACCCTCGTAAAACAAATAATAATGTTTACCATTTCGTAACGTTGATATTATGTTTGAATAATATTAGTTTCCATTTGTGGATATCAAGTAAGAATAATAACTAACAATGAGATGAAAATAATTAAATATTGATAATACATATAATTAAAAATATATGAAAATAATAAATAAATATTTTTGATAAATTTTTTTTAATTTATGATTAAATAGGTAAAAACAATTTTCAATTATTCAGGAAAAAAATTATACTGATCCAAAGCAGAAGTGTATTTAAACAAACATATTTACATTTTTTAAAAAGAGTTATAAAATAATAATAATAATTTTTCAACCCTTGATAATGAGGTTTTGCAAGGTATAGTTTGCTAAACTCCGATTTTTCTCAAAAGGCTGAACATCCAGGGCCAACTTAAAGTTTAATCGAGTATAATCCAGGTACGACTCAACCTTTATCCTGGGCTTACGAAGTGTAAAACGAGCCCGTTGTTTCGCGTTTTCAGAAACTTGGCTCGACTCAAAATTAAAGATATAGCTTATTTTCAAGGCAATTAATATTTATTAACATAAAGCAGTAAAGTCATTTGGTTATATTTAAATAAAGGGAAAAGAGAAATTGCGCAAACAATTTTGAAGCGGGAGTTCATGCAACGAATTCTAGAAACTTAACCAAATCGACCAAAATGAAAAAAAGTGCTTGTTCACAAAATAAATCATCGTCATGTTTATTATTCTTAAGTAAATCCGGTTATAAAAATGTGGATTAAAATTTGTTAATTTTGGTTTGACTTTTTCTAATTTGTTTTATCCACCTGAAAAAATATATCAGTTTAATTTAATTAATTAATAGAATAAGAATAGATTACAAATATCCTTATTCATTTTTGAGTAGTTTATCGCATTCTTTAAAAAGATTGCCTTCATTAATATTATTATTTTCGACTGTTCACAGTTTTAGATTGTGTACACCCGTGAAAATATGCAGTCCAAATATATAATGGATATGTCCTAGTAATTGTTTTTAAAGCTCTGGTTACAAAAATAAAATTTAATATAATGGAGGTATAGCGTACATTGGTTTAAACTCAATCATATTGTAAATATGTTTGTAGAATTTCTCCTTTATAAATTTTGTTTGTTCCAGAGAGGTCAAATTGAAAAAATAATAATTTCGCAGAACGTAATTTAAAGTATCACTGCATGAGAGGAACGAACCTGAAACTCTTTTTACAAAACTGGTTTCAATGAAATTTATTGTAAATAATAAACTTCTTTTCCTCCTGTTTCATTTGTAATAACAGTAATATTCGTTTGGAATAATA
Source organism: Cimex hemipterus (assembly GCA_039619505.1). Taxonomy (NCBI): domain Eukaryota; kingdom Metazoa; phylum Arthropoda; class Insecta; order Hemiptera; family Cimicidae; genus Cimex; species Cimex hemipterus. Next base: position 22,228,010 of record CM077102.1, read on the forward strand.
CATTGTAATTATCCTTCATGCGCAGCCATTTGGTGTCAGTTATGCCCACGTGAAATGGAGTATAATGTATCGAACAACATAATATGCATTAGCGTTATTTAAATCGGCTGTTTTGAGAAATTAACTCCACCTTTTAACGTTTTCCGCATGAAACTCGTTAAAGTGCCACGTTGTAATTTCCATAGGCAAGGGGAAACCCGTTACTTTATAACCTTTTGGATATAGCGTGGCGTAATGGAAGCAAGTTAGGAAAAAAATTTAATGGGGAAATATCTTCGCGTGTAAATAATCATGTTTAATCGCCTAGCGGTTTATTATTAATATCCGATTCAATATGAAACAACCTGAAAAAGCAATGTCGCGAAATAATTACAACGATTATGAATCTGTAATTCTTAATGTATTTAACATTAGTTAATTTTTTCTAGCTCAATTTGTTTATTGAAAAATACCACAAAAACATTTCCAAGCCTTCATGTTTCTGAATTTTTTCTGTTAAATGAGTATAAATAATACAGGGAAAATACACTTATTTCCCAATCACTAATTAACAATGATGGAATTATTAACAATAATTTATCATTAATAAATTGTCATATCGTAAGTAAGCGTCAATGCGGGCTTAATCTACATAAAGTCCCTTCATTGTATTTTCATCATTAAAAACAAGTTTTGTTTTAAAACTATTTGTTAAATCAATATGGTTTGTCCATTTTATGAGACTAAATATAATTATGGCATTTAATTTGGCCTGTTTTTTCAGTTGCTAAATATGTATTACGTTTGGAGGTATATTTATTAAGTTACATTTAGCCATTTGGAAGAATAACAATAAGGTTAAGTAATGTATGTTTATGTTTATATTGCAATATTTGCAATTTTCCATTTAAGCTTCAAATAAAAAATGTTAACAATACGGTCGATATGGGCTATGGTGTGACCTGCAGTATGGTCGATACAAAAAAGGCTAAAAGCAAAATATCAATTGTTTTCCATTTCCCTTGTAATAAGAGAGTAGATGGCGAAATGCCGAAACGTGTCCCCCTTTCCAAGATGCTTTACATTATTTTCAATATATGGTTATTTTTCGATTCGACTACACTGAAAAAAAAACCCAGCTATAATAGATACCAAATTGCAAATATGTTACCAGTTGAGTTAGCGCACTTTAAAGGATAAAGTTAGGTTTTAAATATTTAATTTAGGGGGTGATTTGTTTTATTAACGTTAACACTCGATATGAACTTGTCATTACGTTGCATACGTTGCGATTGTATTATAATAACTTGAATACTGCTCAGCAAAAGAAAAAAAAACCTATCACCAGGTTTTTACACGAAAAAACCTAATTGGGGTCTAGGTCTCATATTATATAAAATTTTACGCTAAACAAGATGGCTTTAGTCATTCATCAGTAAATCCAAAAAATCGGGAACATTTATTTATGTAATTTATGTAAGGAATTCGCCCTGGATCGGCGCTCTACAGCAGTCGATAGGAAATATTAATAAGCTTTCGATTGGTCACCTTCTACTTTGACAGATTTCCCATCCGTTTTAGATTATTTCGCGAATTTTACCTCCTTCCAAATTTTACTGTGCATAAACCTACGGTTTCAATACGTTATTCGAAAACAAACTGAAAAAACACCTGTGAAATGCGGATGGAAAGTTGAATTTTCGACAGCAGAAGCATTCCGCATCCCAAAAGGTCAAACTAAGAAAAACTAAAAAAGCTCGCTTTCCTGGTCACTTTGTTGAAAAAAATCCTCGGGACAAATGTAAAATTTGGGAAAACATGTAGATTCAATATTTATGATTCCTTGAAATTTAATATTTCCTATCGATTGCTAAAGGACGCTGCTCCAGTTTTCGTAAAAAGTGCAAAAATTAACATGTTCCCGAATTTTTTTTAATTTGCTGATGAATGACTGCAGTTAGGGAAACTTTAAAAGTAAAGGAAAAATATTTAAAAATTGAGACCTAGCGCCGGTCTGTAACAAAAGGCAGAGAAAATATGAATTTCCAAATTTGCCAAAAACCAAAAAGTGCCAAAGCCCGTGCCGGTGCCCCTTATGCAGAAAAAGGTTGCTTAATGTGTCCCACATAATAGAGGCGTGTCATGCCTTGGCTCCATACAGAGAGGGTGCAGGCATGCCGCCGGATTTAAGAAGAGTCCTCGAGCACGGAAGCGAGTTTCTGAGTCCCCTGTTCCGCTTTTTAGGGGAAATTGGTTTTTTTTATTGTATATAGTATGTGTTATGTGTCTTTGTGTTTTGTCTATGTGCATGTATTTATTGGCGTGAATGGCGAGGGCTGAGGAACGATGAAAGCGAGTGAGAGTGTGGCGGGGTCGATGGCGGAATATTAATAAAAGCACCTCATCGACCCCAATCTAGCTTAGTTTAATTGTAGGTTGGTGGAGGAATATAAAGTACTCCACCGACCAAACGGAATGAGTGACTGTATGAATGTATTTAAGTGTATGAACGTATTTATTTGTATGAATGATGTGTCTGAACGGGTATAGAATATAGACTAAGTGTGGGGCTGAAATGACCTCGATGTCGGAAGCCCCAGCAAAAAAAAAATAGTCAAGTGGTTGGTGTTTTGTTTTGCAGTGTAGTTGTTTGCAAAGTGGTCTATTCCCATATGTAAGAAGTTAGTTTTTTTGCAATCGAGTTCCCCTTAATTAATATTATTGCAATTGTCTAAGTTACCCTTGGGATTTAGGTAGAACTAAATTTGAATTATGACTTATAACTGTCGTTTGTTAAATGTGAGTTTTGAAAGTGGGCAATTGTTGTTAAGAACCCCACCCCTAAGTCGTTATCTAATGTCAGATTATTACAGCTAGAAATGCTAATGAGAACTCGGAGTTCTGCGAACATCAGTAAAACAAGATGCTTTAAGTTTACGACAGTAGGCGTCGAGAGGGCGCGCAATTGCCAAGTAACATAATTCCGATCGTGGAAAATAACGGGGTGATAATGAGGTTCTAACACGGCCCCGTAGGTGAGCGAAAGGGACTTTCCCTGCTACCTTAATCAGCCCCCGCCCTAATACGTCTAATGGGCCTATTTCATTTTGCCTGAAGAAAATGTAGATGACTGTGTTGGTGTGTAATTGGGAGAGTCGGTGGGAAGGGGTTGTTTACAAGGGACGGGTCTCCAAGACCTCCCCTCATTAAGCCGTGCCACTCTGTAAACAACTTCTTGAATGCCGAGGCACGCAATATTCAAAGGGTCAACTCTCCCGGCCCCTAATAAATTCATAACCGAGTCCGCACAGCTCCCGAACTCCTTCTACCCAACCTCCCCACCGACTCTTCTTCTGCTAAAGAGATACTTCATCTCGTCTATAAAACAAAGGCAAGTTATTTATTTTTTTTCTATATAATGATCGCTTGTCTTGATGAAAGACGTCATTAGTATCATGCTGAAAACATAAATAATTAACTGCGATTGTTGTTCAAATACCGCACTATAACAAATTTAATCACAACCGTAAGGTTTTTCCTAAATTATAGAATATATGTTAGTTTTTGATACGGCTAAACAAATAGTTTGCACCGCGCCTGTCAAGAAGAACTATTGTACTATTGTACTCACATGGGTGTAAGTGCACTATCTTCCGCCAGACTGTATATAAACTTCATAGCCTGTGTCTGCTGAATTGAGATTGATGATTTTTGTAATTAAGTAGAAATCGTAAACATAGGCCTTCAGTTAAGCACTGAAAGTGACGTAATAAGTCCATTTTTTTCTTTTTTAGCCGTGTTACATTGGATTCGTTTGGATTGTTGAGAAGTTAATGATGATTTCGAGATCGTGAGATGCGATCTGGTGTGACGTAGGTTTAGAAAAATATTTTTTATCGAGACAACGATTGGACCTTATTGAAATCATCTTCATGGCCCGGAATTTCTAAACATTGTTTAAATTACACAAATACATGTAGCATGTGAAAAAATTAATTTATACAATGCTAGAAATTTTACACTCAATCAAAATATCTGTACTCACTCAAACTGTTTGTTTTCAGCGAAAATGTGTCATTAATGTGTGTCGTGTTGAGAGTGCCAGTGAGATATTGATGTTTTAAGTTTAAATACGTTGGATTCTGAATGGGGTTGGTAAGAAAATATAGATAGAAAAGCATTTTTATATTAGGAGTCGGCTCCTTTGAGAATCCAATGAGAAGAAATTGGTAATGGCTCGGCCAAATTATCCTGTCAAGATTATATAAACAGGGATAAATAGGGAAAGTAAAGTCAAATTGTTGAAAAATTAGACTATGTAGCAATGTATTATGTGAGGAATGTAATTATTGTTCGTTATGTTATATTATATTTTTTGTTTAATGCGATGATATATGTATGTCATTGATATTGAATATGATTTATGATATTAGCACAGCTACGGCTGAGTTTACATGTGTCCGTTTTGTAATTGATGCTTGTCTTTATCTCTGTTGATGTAAACCAATTCTAACAAGTTACATTTATTTTTGTTTTTGTCTGTTTGTAATATTTTTGGACTGTTCAAGTCGAAGATGTGTTGGTTTCATAATGGTGGGGAGCCAGTGCTATAGGATTTTGTTTATCATATGTGTGTTGGTTCACACTCTATCCAGATATTGGGATGTAATTCCGATGTAAGTTGCCGAACTGTTTAAACAATTGATTTTGTAAACTACGTCAGACTTATTTGTTACTGGTGTGGGATCCTAAATTAAGAAAAAACGTATGTGAATCGTTTTATAGTTTTTAAAAACACAATTTCGACTTCAACAATCCAATGTTTTAAACATAAAACAACATTATCTCACTGGCACTCTCCACACGACACAAAAGAATAACAGATTCACACAGAAAACAAACAATTTGAATGAATAAAATTACTTTGATTATGTCTCAAATTTCAAGCATCGCACAAATGTATTTTTTCACATTCTACATGTACCTGTTTAATCTAATCTGTGTTTATAAATCCCAGGGTCTTAAGTTGATCTCAATAAAGATCGAAAAGTTAGCACGATAAAGAAATTGTTTTTTCTAATCCCACGACACCAGATCGTATCTCACGATTCCAAGCAATCATTATTTTATAAAGAAAATGTTTTTTCGCCATACCGCGATTTGTGCGATTGGAAACAGAATGAACGATGACAGTCGATCTAATGATTCATGATTGCAGGGTCTGAACTATACGGATATTGGAAGGTTTGATTTAGTGCCGTAGTTCTATGCCGTTCTATGTTGGTTTCAGTGTTGAATGGTGTATGAATACCGTGGTCGCTTATTAATCCGGTGCAATTAGGCGAAATATTCTTCGGATTAACTAACAAACGTATAAGTAAAACCTGATACATCGAGGAAAATTGGACGACCATAGTGTTTTCAATGTTGAGTTGAGTATGAGTACTTTGTAGCTGATGTATAATTTAAATCTGTTGTCTAGTAATCTTTTGGAGGTGGATGATGCGATCGAAGTTAAAGTTTATGTTTTAGTTCATTCTGTTTTTTAGTTTGATTGTAAATTTAGTCGACTTTTATGACCGAAACGGTGTAAAGTTGATAAAGAAGATAATGACAGGAGCCAGGATTTACATATTTTCGTAGTTAGGCTTCTTCGTGACTCTACTTGATCCACCTACTATCGCTAGTATTAAATATCATTGATGGTAGCAGAACATCAGTCAATGAGAGGACTCTATTAGATGACATTTTGAAAAAACAATCAAGAATTTGTTGAAAGGTTCAGTAAATAATACAACAGAATTTCAAAATTTATAATAATGAGTGGTGAACTTTATTGCACTATGATGTTTATTGATCTCCGATGGTAACGAACTGGAACGAGTTTACCTGCTCCAGCAATTTATTACGGTCTTCATAGAATTGAACGTATTTACTCTATTTATTAACCTTTCTATTTAAAACTGAAAGCCTATAAATTGTAATGTTCTACAAATAGATAAAACAAATCCCCTTTTATGAAATATGTGCTTTCATAACCATTCGAAAGGATGATTCCGAAGTCTTATCTAAATAAAGCGCCTGAAAAAAAACCGTTATTAAAGAAATGGCGGTCCGTCAGTAGTTGGGAAGCTTTAATGCCCCGGTAAAGAAAAGATAAAAGAAAGGAATTGATGAAAGCGAACTTTCCAAACTCGAGTTGATGTTTCTTTCTAACAAAATTATCCGCTCATTCTGGATTTTTCACGTTAATACGCTGTGACACTTTGAAGAAGAAACCCCTATTGGAAAAAGGAGAGCTCATTGGGTGTGTTCAAAGTTTACTCTTTCTACATAACCTGAAATCTAAAGATCGATACAACAAGTTTGAAGATGAAAAAATTATAGTGGCAAATATAGATGTTAATATATAATATTGACAATTGTGCATCTTGATTTTTCTCACTACATTAGAAATTAACCTTTTAATGGTAAATAATAGGTTGAACTTTCATGTACTCATAAATTAATCAAGGCAAACTTTTGTGCCCTTATACACACGATTTTTAGGTTTCACGTTAAGGGGAAAAACTCTAGTAAAACCGCTCCTTGTCAAAGTTTCTGAGGTTATTTTTTTAACTGGTTTTATCTCCGAAACGGAACAACTTATCGTGCTAATTTTGGACCTATTTATTCACAGAACGTCCAAATTTCTAAAGCTATATAATGTATAATATAATCGTTCATTTTTGGAGAAAAATATAGGAAATCCTGAAAAATGTTGTCCGACTAGTCCTGTTGAGGTTTACGTTTTTTAAAAAGATTAAAAAGAACAAGTAATATTTCAAGCCTGCTTTGTCGTTTTTATTTGTTGGTAAAGTGTTTGAACACCTTTGGGCGGCTTGTGGAATAAACGTCTTTTTTTATGTTTTAAAAATGGTTTTCGAATATTTTTACGCGAAGGTAAATATATAAAAACGGCCTCAAAAATGTAGAACTTCGGAGAATTCTAGAGACATGTAAGGGAAATGTATTCTTTAGAAAAATGTCCGTAGAAAACAAGCGCAAGCCTATATTAAATTTATTTTTCTGAGTTTTTCTGAAATAATTAAAAATTTTAATTTCTGGGAAAAGTTACAAAGATCACCTTTGCAGCATTCTACTACATGCAAAATCCACTGTTATCCATTTTTATCGTACCCGTAAGTTCAGAAGGGAACTTTTTTTTTTCTTCATTTGCTTTAATTGGACATTGTTTTATAAAATATTACCGTTTCAATCACCTTATAATGGCAAGACAAATTATTGTTGAATATGTACCAGTGAATGGTGAGACACTTGATTGATAATGAATATTTAATATTGGTCCAATGATGGAAGGTTAATAAGTGATCACCAGCTGTAGAAGAACTTTATTAATATAGCTACATAAATTGTATAATAATTGACAAATTATGCATCATCAATTTTTTAGCTTTGCGGACAGATACTAGTATTTTTTAAAATAAAAGTGACCAATTTAATAATATACAAACGGTCAACAAAATAAAAACTGGAGTTCATGTTCGAATGTTGGGCTGCTAGTCGAGTTTATATTTTTTGATTTTCGTGTTAAACCGCCATTGGGTCAGTTATTGGGTCCGTCTCCACTCGCGGGTTTGTTGAATTATCGCGCCATGTTTATTAGTGAGGGACTGTTTGAAGACGGGCCTAATAAGTGACCCGATGACCCCCCTCCATAGTTAAGCGTGAAAATAAAAATTATAAATCCGAGGATAGTCGTTATAGACAAAGTTGATATAGCATAAACTCATATAAACTAATGGTAGTACATGGTTACAAAATAAACTTTACCTCAATTGCTGTGAATTGCTTACACTACGTTCTTTACAAAATCTAACTTTCCCTTCCGGCAAATTTATCTTAGAGCGATTTAAAGAAGTATAGTAAAAAGGACTAAAGTTTCTATCCAGGACCATTCCTGTTTTTTTTTTTTTTTTGTTTTTTTTTTACGTAGATAAGAAAGAAACTTACAATTCTAAACTAAAGAAAAAAGGGAAGGAGGGTGAAAAGAAGAGAGAGAGGGTGTGTTGTGTTTGTGTGTAATGGTGTACGCGGGAGAGAAAACGGAGCAATTTAAGTGTTCAGAAATTCTCAACTCACAAACTTACTCGACCATTGGAGAAAGCGTGTTCTTGGCAATTCGGAGTCGAATCCGGAACCGGAATCCTTCTGACTTATTTTATACGTCTATTCATTAAATGTATAACGAGCTGGAAATCGAGAAATCCGTAACACAATGGCGGTGTTTATTTAATGGTGGTACAATAAATATAACTTGTTAGCACTTGGCAGAATACTGTATCAGAAATACGCGTCAATTCTGTAAAAGCTATTTTATGTTATTGCGAGAGGGGCTGAAACGCTATTGTTGCGTTACTCAAATTCCTACTTGGACTTCACGGAATTTCGTAATGTACACAAAATGTATACTGCGATAAGTTGTAATTTTTAAATAGGAAAATACTTTAAGCATTTGTTGTTTCAGTTAATTTGAGACTTCAAAATTAAACAAATTTAAATAAAATTCATAAAAAAAATTATTATTATTTTATTCAAACATAAAAACAACGTCGTTTAGGTTTGATTACATTTTTAACCAAAGTACTTTTATTATTGAAAATGTAAACCTTCAATACTGAATGATTTATTTCTTCGGACGTTTCATTGTTGTACTGTTATCGTTTTATTGAAATATGATATACGAAGTCCTTTTATGAAAAAGCTTTGTTTTAACGGTACAGAGCAAAAAGGGCAAATTTTATTTTAATTTATTACATTTCAAAACTTAATTTTCGGTTTGAAGATTAAACAACACTTCAATTAACAATTCATGAAACCTATTGGATAAAATAAATAACATGATGATAAATTATACCGAAATAAAAATTCTGTTTTAAGCTTCATTCAACAAAGAATCGCCTCGAGGATAAAGAAGCCTCAGATTTGAAATTCATTTGGAAAAATTATTGAAACTAGGAAAAGAAACAATCCAAGAGTAATCGAACTTACTTTTTTTTTTCGCAAATAAGCAGGTTTACTACACTTAATTTTCACTTTATAATAATCCATACTTGCTTAGTGCCAATCTATTGTCCCTAATTGGTTAACCCCTAATATAAATTACACCAATCAATTATTCTTTTTGTCTAATGATTTTGGTTGTGATTAAATCCCGTTCGTGGCACTAATTTTTCATCACAACCGTAAACTTTAGATAAAAAGAAAATAATTGAAAATTTATAATGCTTTCTTACTTTCAAATTATTGAACTAAAGATAAACAAGACCTATGGTTAAAAAACATTTAGGCGAACTATTTCTTTAATTTTCTTAATATCATTTTTTGCATAAATGTATTTTTATCAAATTTCGATACTAAGGTATTTCTTTTTAATATTAAAAAAATATAAAACAATGAAGAATTTAATTCAACGGCGAATAACATTACATCTTTAATAATTTATTAAATTTACATGAACAAAGATTAACACAGCATAATTACAGATCAGACACACGTAAACTCAGTCACAGCTGCGCTAATATCATAAATCAAATTCGATACCAACATACATATAACACGCAAACATATAGTACAACGTATAAAACAACCATAACACTTCACACAGCAAACAATTTTACATAATCTAAATCTTCAATACATTATCTCTCCTGTACCTAATAATCCTGAAAGGCTATCTAGGGCCAAACGTCAAACCAATACCCTTTCTTCCATTTTCGCCCATTTTCATCTCAAATATGTCGACTCCTCATAGAAAAATGAATTTCTATCCCTACTTCCTTCCCCACTCCTTCAAAATCAACATATATTAACGAAACAACATTACACTCACAACACGACACACAATAAGGCCCATCTACCCAGAAAACCCACATTTTGAGTATATTCAAATACTTTGAATAAAGATAAATTTTCTTTATTGTGTACATCAATTTATAAATACATGGTCGTATCATATATGTATTTGTATAAATCAAACAATGTTTAAAAATCCCAGGCCCTGAGGATGCTCTGAATAAAGCCCGAAACTAACACCCGATCGCATCTCACGATTTCACAGTAGTCATTGTTTTACGGTCATTAAATATTCACATTCTAATAATATGCAACCTTGTATGTGTACATGATCATTTCATCCTAATTCAAGTAATAATTATAAGAATTACATACATTCATAACAATTTCACACAAAACCAATTTAGCGTCACAAGAATGGTAGAACATGTTATTCCCTGATGATAAACTGAATAAAGGTCGAAACGTTGACAAAAAACTGGAAAAAGGTTTTTCGAATCTGCTTCTACTTCATTCTTGACCTACTTTCAAGACTCAACAAATTATTTACAAGAAAGACCTCTGCACGATATGAGCCAAATCTCCTTTTTTATCTTTCAAAAATTATACATATCAATTGTTGATAATTATTTTAAAAAACGAAGTGAATAAATTCAATTTATTACAATTTGTAAAATTTTACTAACTCCACCTAAGAATGATTTGATTACGGTACATGGACTTTTGTAAGTCAGAAAAGTTACAAAGCAGCAAAAGGCATTGTGATCTAAAAACGATTAAACATTAGGTAAACATTTCAATTACCAAAAAAGGCTGTACAAAGATCCCAATGATCAGCCCTAATTGCCAAATGCATAAAATTATACATAAATAAACTTAACTTTTGCACAAGAGCAATCGGGGAAATACATGGCACGAATTGGGCTGCAACGTGAAAAATCCAAGATCGATCAGAAAATTGCTTCTTCTGAAAGTAGTATTATATTTTTTCATATTTCTGTACATCTCAAGAACATTTTTACCTATTGAAATTAGTCCTTGTCCGTTTTTTTAAAGGAATAACAAGCGACCAATGGCACAACTTCACAGCTTACGATTTTCCTTCTTTTCCTAAAAAGTTCTAACTAAGAATTCAAAGTATAATTTAAAAGCTTGATATATGGATAAATTGTTAAAGAATGAGAATCGTGAAACTCCCACAAAAAAAACTTCCCTCAAAAGGTAGGTAAAAACAAATAGGTTTTTTTTTTGTAATTGTGTCAAGTGGACAAGTATTTTCTTTTGTTTTTAATCAACACCATAATCTGATAATCTGAAAGCATAAACATTTATTACTGATGAATTACTATGAACGTCTGTTGGCATAATTTGATTGCAAAAATTGTTATCATCCTTTTAATAACAAAAGATTTAACCTTCAGCCATTTTCATCCAACATTTACAGTTCCTGGTGAATATATATATAATAGTTTTAACACTTATTAAATATTGTAGTAATCCATTTATGCTAAGTATGAAGTACATCGCTGATTCCTCCAAAATAATATCAGAAGTGGCCACAACGTTCTGCGGTGCTCAAGCACCATTTTTATGTCAGGTGGCATTTCTACTTGATCCCTATGCGGATTCAAAGAATGAATTTAATAGAACTTCACTTTTATGGTATATGTCGGATGTGAGGATGTAAATTCTCTGCGATACATATCCTGCGGGGGGCCAAATTTGATAAATGTCTGCCATCAAATACCCATAGTTATTTGAATTTTTGTTCTTTCGGTTCATCACATAAAATTTCAAATAAATACCGAAAATTTTCAAAGAATAGCTGAAAAATAAACAATCATCTCCGTTAGTACGTGTTATCTCGAATCGTGTAATTTACTAAGCATTGTATTGTTTACTAAAACCGGTATTTTCGTGGCGAGATGGCGTTACAACATGCGATTCTCAGTGAAATAAAAGATAAATTACTTGTCATGATAGTGTATAGAACAAAGGAAAAAGACTGGCAAGATACCTCCATGGTAAATGATTTTTGAAGAAAAAGTGGTATAGAAAAAAAATCATCCTACACACACACACACACACACACACACACACACACACACACACTGTCAGGAATTAATTGTTTCCGAAGGGGGTGGAAGTTTCTAATTTATTTCCCCCAAAGGAAGCCTGTATTCTCTCACTTTATACACGCAGGTATACAGCCGTATATTATTTTATACCCCTTTTCTCACGTAGTTTACCCAAGTCGAGGCAACACCCCAAACTCGTTAAACAAAGTTTTATAAACCGATTTCGTCCTTTATAACATGAAGCTTGTTATCGTCTAGTAATATCCAAAGGAATTCAGTATTAACTCAGAGTGGGAGCGCGAATCAATTTACAAACGCAATGGTAGTAAACCTTATTGGGCCCCGAGTGAATAGGGTTCTCCTGCTTTCGACGGCAACTCTCAACAGCCATAAATCAAGCCAAATTTCTGATTTGCAATACCTATAAAATTAAAGTCTCAAGAAGTTCGCGTACTTGTTAGTTCAAACACCAAACCATATCAATAGCGTCCGAGTAAGCATCCTCTAATGGAGTTTTAAATAAAAAAACACATGAAAAAAATTCGCAAACCGTTTTTTTTAAAATAAGATGGTCAAGCAAATAATTTTAAATCAAATGTTTTTATTGTTGGCAAGTTAATGGAATATAATTTGAGAATATTGAGCATTAGCAATTTAGTGAAGAAGCATTCTTTTGGAATTTAATCCCTCACTCATAAAAAATTTACACTCTACCGCACTGTGGAAAAAGACAAAAAGCAGATATAATGTTTAATTTGTTTATTTTTGTACAATTAAACGATCAATATCTCATCGAGTATTGATCCAAGACATTCTGGGTCTAACTTTCTTGACGGTAGGAAAGTTTGTAGGTTTTACAGAGGCATTTTATTATTTTAAAAAAAAATTTGCGTTTCATAAAGAAAACATAACCAAGTAAAATAATAGTTTTTTACGGAATTGTAATTTTGATTTTTGTAAACAAAATAACTTTTTTAAAGGAATTAAATGTAAAACGATTATATTCTGAAATGACTTTTTTTTTTATTTTTGTTTCTTGAAAAGTGCAGAAATTTGAAAGGATGTTGGCTCGAATGGAATTTATTAACTACAGATGATACAGAAAGTATTGAATAAAATAAAATTATAAGATTTCACTAGATTCTTACTTATGGTATTGCTTTCTCTAATGTTAAACAATGTGTACTATAATAAATTAAAACATGGCCTTTATTTAAAAAAAAAAGGTCAGATGTATATTTGATATGTTGGAAATTAAATTTCAAAACGGTTAGGTTTATTTGGCGGGGAACTTTAGAATATTAATGTTTCTTTTGAATTAATTTGATAACAACTGAAAATAATATTGATCGGACTCTTAACAAAGCGCGGTGTAATTACATGAAAATATCTTCTACAACGCCAAATAACGTTCCATTTACAAAATAGAAATCTAATCTACCAGTTGGGTTTGATAAATACGTTTATAGATAAATGAAGTAAAAAAATTATAAAGATGATTGACATTGAAATGACAAACACACTAACTGATCCCATTCTATTTTATATATTGGTAATTTAATCGATCCCATCATCTTAAAAAGTAGCTTCGTTGAAGTAAAACGTTCTGAAGAAAGCTCGATTTGACCTTGCATTGCAAAAGTCTAGTTGATGACTACGTGGCCTTACTTGTTTTAAGTTTTCTTCTTATATTTTATTTTATATGACTATTTTTAATAAATATTTTAAATTATTTTTTTAATAATTATTCAGTTAATTAACTAGCTTGGCCATAGTAAGCCTACCGTAGCGGCACCTAAGACCAACACGCCGGTCGTGCAGGTTTAGCATCAGAGGCGTCCCACTTAATACGTCCCATTTGCCCCCCAATTATCTCTTTACGGGGAACATACTTTTGCTACTGTTACACTAATTTCTAATTTACATGGTGTTTACTTACGGGAGCAAGAATGTCGTTAATGTGAGGGCAGACAAAGGTAAGATGCAAACATGGGAATCTTCCTCGCTATGCCACTGCAAAAAGACACTTTGGAGAGGTCTCTCCCTTTCTTCTACTGCGTCCTAAAATATCTATTGTGATAGTTCCGCATATGGATATCCTTAAATGTCGTACCGTCTCTGAGGCTTTGGAGTCGTATAAGATATTATTTTCCTTAATGCTTGCGTGCTAAGAAAGTGGTAGAGTTTTGTTTTCATGTTTGGGAAATGGAGAAATTTTTTAAATCGTTTTGCGCCTGATGAAATTTATTGGTCATTTTGTTCTCCGTCCATGTCCAAATCTATTTTCAGCATGCTATAAGGCATGCCAATTTGCTTTCCGGCCCAAAAGGTATGGAAAGCTGCTACTGTTCGTTTGTAAAGTCTGTTCGCTGCCTTGTGTCCTGATACCGACATCGGAGTAACCGAGTTTTAAAAGTATGTTAATTCCTACAATTCCTTTCTCAATCGTCACATCTAATTTGAAGGATTCACGATAAGAAAAATGAACTATTGGTCGACGACTTTAAATGATGGTACTAGGAGTTTCCCAAATTTATACGACCGACTGAAAATACATTTATAGATCTAAAATCATAACTACGCCATGTTACCCCTGCAATAACATTTCATAGTCGATTAATTACATTATTTTCGACTATCAAAGCGTTTGAAAAATTAACTGACATAACATCTAAATCAACTATATTATGACCTATTAGTGGAATTTCTTACCTGTTAATAGCTTAGGTTAGAACCAATTTTAAAGCATAGGGGAAAAACCTTAAAGACCTCCAACTAGACTAATTTTATATTAGATTATTGTTATACATGTGAATATATCTTACGTCTCTGCGACCTGAACCACTCTGAATGGTTCCAGTTTAAAATGTAGTGTTCTGAATGTTTGTATTTCAGTTTGCAAGTGATATATTTCGCGTATTGGGTCATCTTAACCTAAAATTTAATGTATGCTCGTAGAAATCAAAAGCAATTAATGTACGATGTATGGTGAATTAAAAATAGATCTTTTTTGAAAACCCTATACTTTTTACTATCACATTTAATAGCGACAAGATCAAACCAGATAACAAAATTAATTTATGTGCAAAAATGGCCGAGAGACAATGTGTATTTGAGGTTATGAATGGATATCGTTTTTTTTTTTTTATACTAACACGAATGTGAAATTATATTGATTATTATCTTTATCTTCATGACATTTTCATATAAATGTTTACTATTTATTTATTTTTTACAATTTGATTTAAAATTGAATTTCCACTTCGACCAACATTCATTTCTCATTGATTGGTGAGTATGCGGAAAAAACAGCAAATTGTTTAAAATTTTCGGTTCATCTCCGCAACATTGAAGCTACCTAGTTTGATTTATACATGACGGGAGCGTTTTCCGAGAACAGCCCCGATAGCACCCTCAGGCCCTATATGTCTATTATGGATGGTGGCTCTGACCTTATTTCAACTTTTAAGTTTTACATTTGTTTAACCACCAGGGCATGTATTATAGGAACTTCCGTTAACGTGAAGTTCATTTCTAAGTATCTTCTTTTTTTAATTCGATTAATAATCAAGATTATACAATTAGATTGTACTGGAATTATTGTGCAGGTTTTTAAACTTTATGAACAAAAGACATAATACCGCTAAAAATTATACATTGCAGCTAAGATATCAACGCGATTTATTTTACCATACTCTAAAGAAGTAACAGTGAATAACAGTTTTAATTGTTTTATCTTATTTTATTCTGAAGAAAGGAAATTGTTGGACAAGTCTGATCAGACAAGAATATTCGTAAAACGTATATATATTTATAAAACTCTTGTTATTTTTCGTCAACACCTTGAAGTTCGTATTTTCTCAAATCAGTATTTCTAGAAATGATGAAGGTGCGGTGAGTATGGAAATTCACTTTTTCAAAATGATGGTTCTACTCACAGATTTGTTTTTTACAATGATTCGGATTCCAAACACTAAACTCTCATCATCAGGTTCAAGGAGTTGCAAACACGTCTCTCGCATTTGTACGTCAAACCAATAAAACCATAACCACCGATAAAAAATATTTGACGTCGAAGAATATACAATCAGAGAATAAATATTTCGTTTTTTATTATATTGTTTAATAAAATTACTTAACAAAGTTTTAACTTTACTTTTATATTAGTAGTTATATTTAAGATCTCATCTTCCCCATCTAATTTTTTCTTCTCTCAAATTTTACACAATAAACGACACCGTATAAACTGTTTACATATACAAAAATATATAATAAATAGCCGTTTTAAATATTCATTTTCGACCGACAAAGCTTTCGGTAAAAACATAATGAATATGAAATTATTTATTTATATAGTCACCACTTTTTTCTAGGTCAAATACGAATTATACGCTTCACTTTCCTCTCTTCAATTTAATCTGAAGGAAAAATATTATATACCCATCCCGAACCCCTCAATTATAAAAGTACAAGAAAAAACGACTTATTAAAATTCCATCTCGTTAACTCAAGAACATTTTGTAGTCTGCAAGCTTAGTTTCATACCGGCGAATGTTACCTTGGCTTTTTCCAAGAGCGATACTCCAGGGGCATTTATGAAATGTATATAGGTTTTTATAAAATCGCCAATTATGAATGCGGAAAGGAACACCTCAGGCTAAGAGGATAAAAACTATTTTATTTATTTAATTTTGACTCGTAGGCCTTTCGATCATAACGCATACTTTTCAATTTTCACTACTTACTTTATAGTATATAAATTTACATTTTTGACAGTTTCAAAATATAATAAAACTGTAATTTTGCCCATTTTTAAAATAATTTTGTAACACCCAAAGATATAGATAAACGCATACAAGTTGTAGCTTGGAATACTGTTTGACGGAAGTTATCCGCAGAATAGTGGACAAGAGGATCAAATTAACAAGTATATCACGATGCTCTAAAATATATTTGGTCGGAGAGGATTAGGATAATCATCAGGAATCATCCCCTCTCCAATTGGTTGCATCAAATAGAAGTCCCAAATGAAAGTTCTTAAGTGAGAGCCCTCACAGGACAAGAAGGAAATGGCCTATGAAATAGCTAAGAAATCAGCATAGGGAAACAAATCTTCCCATGCGCTACTGGCTGACAGAAGAAAAACATCGACAGTGGAAACGAGATTGGAACGCAACAATCTTAAGAGTCCATACTTTCCAAAACTTCTCAACCGTCTTGTCACGCCAGGTAATTTGATGAAGAAAGTTGCCTTTATCAAGTCGGTGACAGCAGTGTAGCAGCAAGTGGCCATCACCCACAAGATGGCTGGTATAAGAAATCGGTCTATATTTTCAAAATTCGTACAGTAATTGATAATTCAATTCTTAATTAGTTAAAAATAATTAATATTAAAAATTAAAACATTTAAATTTAGTTTCAATTTACAAAATATAAGATGCCGCACTTGTCAAAGTAAGACAAGGAAATTAGACTGTTTTTGAAGGGAAAAGCATTAAATTAGACGACAATACTTAGGAATTGGTGTTTTTGGCCCACATAATATTTTTGGTCTATAGTTTTATCGTTTTGAAAAATTCCAACGGTGATAATTTTCTACATGCCCTAATTGTGATAATCTCACCTGTTTTGATACAGACGGAAAAGGTTGATCATTATGAAGTCACCAAAAGTTTTCCGATATTCTATTTCCCCAACAGGAGCTTAAATTTTTCGTTAAAATGTTTTTGTGAACAAGAGAGCTGTTCGACCAAAGAAATTCTCGTAACGAGCACCGTATCATTTAATGATAAAGGAAGAAAAAAATTTATAAGAGCAGTTCCTCACAAATGTTTTTTCCCAAACATGAAAATTTTTTACCTGAATTATTAAAATGCTTAAATTAACAAAATCGCCATTTTAAAATATACATTTTTTATAGGTAGTTTATTGTTCCTCCTTTAATTGCTTCTTTAAATTACGTTGGCAGCATGGTATTAACATATTTAATTAAGACTCATTTTTTAACATCCAAACAGTTCAAACCTAAATAATTAAAACATAAAATAAATAATTTGTCCAATAAGTATTTAAATAATTAAGGAAATGTTTCTGTGATTTCAAACCATATTTTGTAACGTTATGTTTCTTTACTGCAACATGGCTTCTTTGGGTAATAAAATAAAGTTTTTTTTGTCTACCTTCAACTCTTTTTCTAAAACGTTTTTGTCCAACTTTAGGCTTTGTTTAACTTTTTGTCTGATCAAAGTTAAGCGAATGGCCTGACGAGGACTAACTTTTCATATTATTATTTCTATGCTTAATTTTCATACCGATCTAATTTATAATTTACAAGCTTATCAATAATTGTAGCATGGGAATTTTCTTTGTATCTTATTTCGATTTAACATAACTGAATAGTAAAAAAATTGTTGAATATTTACAAGTTACAAGGACAAAAATACAAGACAACGGATAAAAACCATTTATTTACATACATAAGCGAAATTCTATGGAATTTTACACTTTGTCGTAGAGGATTGAAGGAAATCATTTTTCTGAGGGACGATATTAAAAAAATTGATTGATTTGTTTTCTATTTAATTTACATATCATTCTATATAATGATAATAAGATCCGCAGTTGACACTTATAAACATTCAGAAGAGGGCTAACGCTGCCGCTCACACACCAACTTTAAAATAAATTGTCTTTTACTTTGTTTTAGTAAATAACATACATTAATTATCAATAACATATAATATTATAGGTACTCATTGTATTCTAATATATATAATATATATATTTATATAATATATATATTTTTTTATAATAAAAATTCTTAATATTTTTGTATCGTCATACACACACACAATTGTATCAAGTCTCTCTCATAACTTACACGAAAATTTATTACCGTCTCTATGTGTGTTATATAACGCTTTTTTTCTCATTTTCCTCCTTTGTTTTACAACGCCTCTCCTTTCTGTCTCACTCCCATGTTGTGTTTAGTGATTATAGCGAAAATATTTTGCGCACATTGTTGGTAAACTTAAAAAATAAACGGTGTTGCACTTGGACACTTAGACAAAAGAAAGTTTGTTCAGTTTTCACCAACAGTAGACACTCAGCTCACCGCCTGAATCCCCTGTGTGCCGCCATGTAGTCATTCCCTTCGCCTGGAGCTGGAAAAAAAAACTACCATAAGCCATTTCGAAACAGACCAATAGAAAAATAACATACGCTACGTAACTTTTAAATAAAAAGTAAATTCGATAATATTCACTTTTAAAAAGGGCAAAAGTTTAACGGTCAAAGAGAAATTAGGGACTTTTACAAATTCCAGCAGGGATAAATCGTTCTATAATATTTCTTTCCTAAACAGAGCACATAAAATTAAACTGTGATGATAAGAGTTTAAAACAAATGACAGCTTAATGTTACACAAGAGACGGGACTTTCTGTAACACCATTTTGCAATACAAGTTTCGGTGATGGATATTTGATCATCTTGGGATCGGCTTGGTCTCAAAGGTTTTTTCAAAGTCATCTCAACCGTATCCAATAGCAGAATCAATTTTAACAAAATTCAAGTAGTGAAAAACAGTTGTTAAATTTTAAGCATTAACAAACAGCAATTTCTATTAAATAATTCTTTGGAGGGGATTGTTCTGAATAATTTTTCTGTTCTATTTTAAAATTTAGGTATAATTATATCAATTTCAAAGAGCTTGCGTGACATTTTGTCATATCATTCCAAAAATGGAACATTCTCAAATAAAATTTTTGGTAGCCTATCTTCTTTTACCTAACACATTGTCAGCCTACAAAAAGCAGACGACTTCTTCCAAAAAATGTAGTAAATATACATGTAGGAAAACCAACACAATATGTACGCGTGAAAGTATTTATATGCGTGAATGGTTAAATGAATGTATTTAGACGATTCTGTGGCTTAACATACAGACACAAATGTCTGTCTAGTTAGATTGATAGATTTGATTAAATAGCGCATAGCATGACAAGCCGGGAGTCACCGCGTAATATTTTATACGCAACAAAGTTTTTGGTAATTTCAACATTTTTATTTTAGGTCTTGTTTCAAAGGTATTACCCGATAAGAATATTTATGGACGTGAATAATGTACATCGAGGGTTCGAACACCAACGGTAGTTTGGATCTTTTAGATTGGTTTTAAGAGTAGGTACAATGTAGCATTTTTGATTCTCCCAAAACCTAGCTTAGCTTATGATTACGACCTTATAGCTGCGTGGAAGGGTTAAATATCGCAGTGAAGAATCCACAACTTCTCACCCCTTCTACATCGCTTGACCGTTTTTCGTACGGACCATTCAGCGGTAACAAGTAATTAGGAAATATGAGTAAGATGGTAAAAAGTGTGAGAAGTAGGAAATGACTCTACCAGACAGCCGGCCGGAAAATAATAATGTATATCCCAACATGAGTTCTTTTAACTCTGCTAATATTTTTAGATAAAGAGTTCGTCATGATCACATTTTGCATCTTTGTATGACCAGCTTGTAAATTATTTTTTGATGGATTCAATAATACCGTTACTTTGGAAATTTTAAGTTCAATCGTATCTCAAATTGGAACTACATAATTTTTAATTAGTCGTCTAATCGAAAGTCCCCGAAAATGAATTGCTGGATGAATATATTTTTTGATTTATCCTAGTTACTAAGATTCTATTAATTAAGGTTTTAATTTGAGATAAAAAAGTCAGTGTCACGAGCGGGATTCGAACCATCGACCTTCCGCTTGATACGCCGCTACTCTACCACTTGAGTTATCGTGACTTAGATCCCCTCGGGCACTAACTACTAAGGTTCTAAATTAGTATCACCACTTTTCATTTTACATCTGAAATATATTATACTATATGTTTGTTGGAATTACTTTATACACTACGGAAATTAAAATTAACACAATAGTTCATAAGACATTTCTATGAATCATTTGCTCAAACTGTCTGCTTCAAAATGCTACTTTATTTTTATAATCGCGTCTGACAGGTCAAAACAGAAATAATGTAAAATTCGATAAAATTACGATATATATAATTGTAACAAACACGTGGCAGAATACAGAAAGAAATTATTTATGTACATTAATATAGAATATAAAATATACAAAACGTTTAAAGGATGATGCTCATATTACAAAAATTACAGTTACAGCTCATATGAAACGGAGTAACATGCCGTAATCTCATGGTTTTAACTCTATCATAAAATCTGAATTTTCTCCTCTCTAACGTATTTTTTGACACTATTTCCAGATTCGGCCACGATTTCCTTTGAGATTAGTCCGCTTCGATTTCAAAAATTGCCAATCTACTTGACGTATTGCGAATACGAGGTACGAAAAATAGACGCAGGTTCTAGTAATATTGGTAAACGGAATCATAATATACCTCGTCCACACTACTAAGCAAAATTTATAAAATTGTTATGATTGAAGCAGGAATTTCGAATGTTCATATTTTTTAATCGTTCAAATCTTTTAAAATATTTTCAATGTAATGTTGATGTAAGGAATCCAGCTTGACAAAGGAGCTTGGTGATTCCATCTTTTATATGTATAATAATAATCATCATAAGGATAAGCTGACGTAAATAATAGAAAATGATAAAATTATATTCTTTAAATAGAGTGAAAATTAGGTCAAATCAAATTCCAAATGTTATTATAGTTGCCACCTAATTTTTAGTGGGGATACAAATTAAATTTATTTCAATTAATAAAGGTTTTTGTTAATTTAAAAGGACCATTTCGTTGGCATTTCATATCTGGCTACCCAATAAATTTGAAGCATATCTAAATTGAGTTACTACAAATCAATAACAATTACAACATATCAAAGATAATTAAAAAAGTTTTTATCTGTAGAGATTAGTGACCGTTAACGGATAATTATTCAGATATCGTGAGATGCGGTCTGGTGTGATGTAGGTATCAGAAAAACATTTTCTTTATCGTGCCAACGTTTCGATCTTTTATTGAGATCATCTTCAGGGCCTGGGATTTACAAACATTGTTTACATTTAGAAAATACATACAGAATTTGGAAAAGTGAATTTATACAATGCAAAAATTATATTTTACATTCTATCAAAGTATTTCTACTCTCTCAAAGTGTTCTTCTGTGTAATTGTGCCATGTCGAGTTGAGAGTGCCAGTGAGATTTTACTGTTTCATGTTTATATATGTTGGATTTTGAAGTGGTGGGGAAGGAAGTGGGCATAGAAGAGGAAATTTTGCATAAGTCGTCGGCTTCTTTGAGGTGAAAAGAGCGGACAAAGGGAAACAATGTGTTGGTAATGTTTCGGCCACTTTATTCTTTCAGGATTATATAGAAAGGGATAAATGGGAAAAGGAAAATTAGATTGTTGGACAATTAGACTATGCGAAAAATATTTGATGTGTGGAATGTAATGTGATGATATATGTATGTTATCTGTATTGAATTTGATTAATGATATTGGCGTAGCTGCGACTGAGTTTGCTCTTTTCACGTCAAAGAAGCCGACGACTTATACAAAATTGTCTCTTCCATCCCACTTCCTTCCCCACCACTTCAAAATCCAACATATATAAACATGAAACAGTAAAATCTCGCTGGCACTCTCAACACGACATGGCACAATTACACAGAAGACAAACACTTTGAGTGAAATAAAATATAATTTCTGCATTGTATAAATTCACTTTTCCAAATTCTATATGTATTTTCTAAATGTATACTATGTTTGTAAATCCCGGGTTCTGAAGATGATCTCAATAAAAGATCGAAACGTTGGCACGATAAAGAAAATGTTTTTCTGATGCCTACATCACACCAGACTGCATCTCACGATATCTGAATAATAAAAAGTTTTTAATTGGATGAACGGGAGGATTTTAAAATTCAGGACTTTTGATTGCACAATATTACATAAACACATTGTTTGAAACGAAAAACTGTTTTTAAGCCTCGCTTCTTTATTAAAAAGACAATGACACAGTTATAAAGAACCGTATCACCTCTTAACGTCACCAGCAACGTAGAGGAAAAATAAGGGCGTAATGAGAAAATAAAGTACATAGTTGATAAAAGGGAAGGCGTTGAGGGGTGCTGAGTGTGTACGCGAGGATGGTGGTGTGTAAGTGTAGGGGGTAGTCTAGTACAGATAGTAGGGGTAGGTCCATGGGAGAGAGAGCCTCAACTATTGATTGCCCCCTGCGCCCCCCCCCGCAACATACCAACACCGGGTACCAGCCGTTTATCCCACCCCCTACCACAACGCCTTAAATTGTATCATTGAGACACACAGCTTATCGCTTCCTTTTATACTTTCTTTCTTATCTAGTATAGCTTTCGAGGAATTTTGTTATGCGATTAGCCTAGTTTCGTTAGACTTGAGACGTTTCAGAAAAGTAGCCCCTATTTAAACGCTTTAGTGGGAGTCCAAATTTAATTTCAAAGCATTCACGTATGACCTTGAACTGGTACATATATTAACTGCCCCGTTAAAGAAAACCCTGCAACTTCGACCAATAGCATAAAGCATTCATATGTTACCCTAGTGGCGTTAATAAAGACAAAGTGGATGAATGAAATTCATTCCAACCCTCTATATAAAGTCATTGATTATAATTTGTTGAAAAAGTCATACCAATCAGATAAATTAATTATAAAATCGACATATTTAATTATTATTGAACCCCCATTTCCCGGAAGTTATAATCCCTTCTGTAACCAAGGCAAATCCAACAAAGTTTTATCTTTTAGATATGTGTCAAAAGCGCGACAACGTTCCAACCGAAAAAAACCCCCGAGAGAATGGAAAAGCCAGGATGCTGGGACACGATGAAACCTCGCAGATTTCAAAACAATTTCCAACAATTTTTTTCATATTTTCTTGACCGTCTACCATTAAAGAAATTCCATACAAACAGCAGTGAAATTTAAAAATACTCCATGAAATAGTAATTTGTAATTATCTGACGCATAAGACGGTTATCTTTTAGGGCATCTACATTTAGACAAAGTTCAAAAAATGTTTTTAAAAAGTACTATCAGAAAAGAGACAGACGTGAAAAAAATAAACAAAAGGCTTTGGTTCTAAGCTTAGCTTATTAAATAGCTGCTAACTAAGCACTTTAAACGATTATCAAATTATTCAAAATAAATCGAGTTGGTTTGTTGAACTTTCTAGATCAATACTGTTGGAGTGTTTAATTATACAGAAACCACTTTTCAGAAATGGTTCTGGATCACTTAGAAAGGAAATCATATGCTGAAAATCTATTCCTTTGAATTAAACACTTTACGAGATTTGTCATCCAAATTTCGAGAATCACTGATTAAATATATACATATCATACTAACGATTGTATTGTTATCACATTTGCTATATTTTTATACGGCTGGACTGATGAAGGACTTATCATCCGGCGGTTTCCTGTATCGTCTATTAGATTTTCCCCGATGCAAGCCGCAAAGGTTGTTATTTTGTATGTTTTTTTTTACAAGTCATCAGCGAAAAAAAATTAATAATCCAGAACAAGATCCAGCTTGTTTTTTCCGCTATTCACTGTAAGCAGCAGGAAGCTGTTGATAGAAAAGATCGTCGATGTGCACCTCACTTGTCTTATATGAAGTGCGGTAAACCAACTTCGTCTGTGCTTCGCTCACAGGGAAGCTGATCTCTTCACTTTACTCGAACCAACGCTGATGCTGCTTGTGCTCGAAGATCCACGCTGTCCTACCGCTAATCGTGAGTAACGGAAAATACGAAGAATGTTTGGAGCTTGTGGTAGATTATTAAAAAGAAAATCAAACAAAATTAAATAGGCACATACATTTTCTGTTGACGTCTTGTCAAGAGTCAAGCTTGTAGTACGGACAAAATTCAACGGAACAGGCAGGAAACCGGCGGATGATAAATACTTCAGCTAACGCTCAAAATACAAAATGTACAACGTTATGTTATTTTATATACAACAGCTCATAATCATATTACCAGTGACTGTAATATGTTCATTTCTATAATTTTTATTGTCGTATCAAACAAACAAAGTTATATACGATCCAATGCAAAGTAAACCAAACTATTACATATCCCCATAAATAAAGGTTGTTTATACGGAAGCCGAGAAGAAAAGAGGAGCTAGGATATTCGAATGTAAATATAAAATATCGCTAAGATCATATAGTAAAACAGTCGCAGTGTTCGAAGCAAACAAAACTATTTGGTATTCGCTAAGCTATTCCATTTGTTAAAATTGTCCATCAATTTGTTTTTCGTTGGTTTTTTCTCATCGCTTCAGATTACTCTCCTATGCTTTTATTGCTCGGACGTGATTTATACGAGGTTTCCTCTAAATGAATAACGCTTGCTTCCTCCATCGGGCCCCTGATCCCTTCCCCCACGAACGGGACTTCATTCATTATTAATGTTCGCAGAAACTTTGATTTTATTTCCTTTACTGGTTATGCGCCCGACCTTTTCGCCCCTAATGGTTATACATTTGGGAATGTTCACCCGATGGGTTTACATATTCAAGTAGAAAGGGGTGAGAGAAGGTTTCGACAACAAGCTATCAACAATTTCTATCAAATAGCGCTTCCCCTCAAATAAATGAAAACAGATCATATAATTGAGATAATTTATATATTAATAAACTTATTTTCAAATAAGTATTGTTGATGTCTTACATTTGGCAATTCGACGATGTCAGCTTTGATTACCTGCAGTATAAATAACACTGAGATGGTTGATTGATTCTTTTTCTATTTATCGTCGTTCTTCTACTTATTAATGAAAATATAATTTCTTTGCAACAGTATTGGTGTCGCTAAAATGTACTTTGCTTCACTATCATAAAATATTTATCAATAGATTATATGTATAGAAGGCTCGAATTTACAAGCCTGTAAATTGATTATTATTCTTTTTTCCAAAGTTGGTTTAAATACTTTTTTATAGCAAGAAACACAGAAGATAAACACTTTGAGTGAGTAGAAATACTTTGAGATAATATAAAATATAATTTTTGCATTGTATAAATTCACTTTTCCAAATTCTATATGTATTTTCTAAATGTAAACAATGTTTGTAAATCCCAGGCCGTGAAGATGATCTCAATAAAAGATCGAAACGTTGGCACGATAAAGAAAATGTTTTTCTGATACCTACATCACACCAGACCACATCTCACGATATCTGCATAATTATCCGTTAACGGTCACTAATCTGTACACACGCAAGAAACAAAGTTATTCATTTTCAACACCCTACAAAGCGGTCCGAGGGATTCTAATATTTTGGTTTACAAATGTTTATTTTCGGAAAATCAAAAAATTTTGAATACTGTGAAACGACTTCACCGAACTAAAGCTTTGGCACTCATAAATAAATTAGAAGTAAGAGAGAACGTTTGCAGTCTTTGTTGATTTCGTTGATATTTTTCTCACTTGAATGAAATACAATCAAAACCTTGCTAATAGGTTGTACGAAGAGAAAAATACACCTGGAATGCCTGGAATCCCCTGAATCTAGTCAAAAAATGTATAATGTTTTTATTGCAGTGAAAATTTATATTTAAGAGTATTAAAAAGTGCTTAAAACGAATCCTATTTTTTCAACAAAAAAGCATATTACTCTACTGGTAGCGTCTTTCAGTTTTTGTTGATATAGGCCTAATCTCATTTAATAATGACTTGAAATGCATGCACAATAAAAACCGAAACCCACATTCCCTTTACGAGTATAATTTTGAATTGAAGGGAAAACTTTGCTATTTTTATGGAGCAGAAACAGGCACCTGTTGATCAAGGAAAGATATAATACTGACGGTTGACAGTTGTTCGTCTCCTACCTATCGCCAGTGAAATTTAGCACACCAATGGATCATGCTGCAATAATCTCTAAGTTGAAATATCCTTTAGATACTAAGCGTAGTTACATGCTTTTACATTACGTACTATAAAACATCGACCGAAGAAACACAGAAAAGGAAATAACTGTCCTGCTTTCAACTTTCAGTCAGCCCCTGACTAAGTTAGAATCTTAGTAGTGTGATGACTAATCTAATCAATACATTTTGAGCCAAAAGAAATCAACGCTAACGAAAGTCAGAATTTTGTAGGTCCAAAACATTATCACTATCATGGGCGTTGTCAAAACCAAATATCAAATATCAAACAGAGATACAAGATACTTATTTAAAGTGATCTAGTGATGCTTAGCCTACCAACAGATAACTTTTGCTGAGTAGTGACAGTAGAAACAACAATTATCTACACAAAATCATGTAATTATTTCTATAGATTATCGAAAGGATTGCTATTGGCCACAAATCCATTCCTCAAATCTTTAGTACCATAACTATACCTACGATAGCTATCCAGGGGTGTGCAAAAACACCATTTTGGAATAAAATATCGACGAAAGTTGCAAATTAAATAGTCAAATAATTTAATCAATCTTTACTACTTGAACAAAAAAAAAATTTATGAATAATCTAAAAAAAAAAGTGTTTGATGTTTAGGCATAAATAATTTTAATATAAAGCAAACACAAAGGGAAAATATGTTATGAAAGAAAATTATGTTATGTGTTGAAGGTAGTGCTCCATTTCAGCCATGTATATGGTAATTTGGTATGTTTAAGATGCTGTGATGATGATACAGAGGAGAAAGGGCGCCGAAATGAATGTTATCTTATGCAACGGCCCATGAATATGCATTTGGCACATTCTGCCAAGTTGGCACATTATACGGACAAGTGGCCTTTCTCATTCACGTTTAATCGGCCTGATATCTCGCGCAAGGAGGGAATCCCGTCGGGCAGAGTTGGAAACACGGTATACGGGAAACATTGAATCGTCCGTCTGGGTGGAGTCGGTACTTAATGGCTCGGCGGACTTATTTACTAATTTCCTCTTCTAAATTAGTCTGTTAGAAAGTGAGGGTTAAGTGAAAATTCGACTGTAATCAATCACGGTATCCCTTTCAACGGAATTGCCCAAACCTAATGATAACTCTGCAAACAGAGAATAAAGAGCACCATTTCAACAAGCCTTACAGGTAATAAGCAAAATGGTTCCATTCAAATATGGTAACTCGTTCTATTGAAATATAATTTATGGGCTGAAATCAACCGACGCGTTAAAAAAAATTGATAAATAAAATAAAAACAAAGTTAACGTTTATAGCTTCCATAAAAGCAATTATATTTATAGACATAATTATTATTGTATTTTCCTTTGTACCGCCCTCTCTGGCAAAGTTCTATGACAGCTATGATATATTGGAGTCCTAATATAAGAATGTATTTCTACTACGAAGAATAAAATAAAGAGTTTTACTTTGAAAGCATCAAAGGGCGTAATGTAATGGAAAGCAAATTGATGTATCGATAGCATCTGGCAGGCTGGTTTGCTATTGCATAAATGCCTAATTTTTACTAATACCCGATACCTATAAGCATTCTAATTAATTTCATTTTGATATATTCCAGATGGAATTTTACCCCAATTATTGTTGGATTGTTTGTCCAATATCAATAAAACTAAATTTAAAATAAAAAAAGTTACTAAGTGAATAAATTTAAAGAATTCCTGTCTCTATCGTATCGTGTTAAATGTGATATTGAGATATTCCATATCGCGAGGTAATCTGTTTAGGATGATTATTCATGAATTATCATATTTCGTAGTAGTATTTTTTCTTGGCACTTAACTAGTGTCGTTTCCATTTAAATTCCAACTACAAGAAGTCTGATTTGTGCGTTATACAACTTGTTTCTTCCTTTCTGTTGCAATACGTAAATCAAAGCGTACCCTTAACAAAGTAAACAAAATAGACAATTTAACAACCAAACAACTTTTCTTTAGCAAATTTAACACGTGGAGAATAGCTTGCGAGAATCTATCGAACAAATAAATGAAATAGGAGAACTGACAAGTAATCTAAAGCTGTGCAAGTAGCAAAAAAACACAAGTCAATATTTTACATATCAACATATCAATCGAGAATTTTGAAAAATAACGTTCATAATAACTGTTGGAAAATGGTTAGTGAAACAATCTTGCGAAGAGAGTATATATTAAGAGAATAAAACAAAAATGCTAGGGCCCCTAGCATTTTTGTTTTACTTTTATTATAAATTGCATTAAAATTTACTAGAAATTATTAGGTTTTTATTATATAATTTTATCTATGCCATACCATATTTTTTTAAGCAATTAGTACCGGTATGTCCACTGTTAGGTAAAGCCTCTGTTCATTTGTACAGTCAATAAAATCGCCATTAATTTCATAAAGAATGTCACTCCATAGAAGTTGCACCGCTGCCACAGCAACTGGGCTGTGGTTGCTGAGCGAAAAGCTTTCTCTGAAATGCACCCCTCATGTATTCAATGGGATAGAGGTCTGGAGACAATGGAGGAAGGAGCAGATGGGAAATTCCCAGATTTTCTAAATAATGATGAACAACGCTGCCCCTAGAAGTCAGGCGTTGTCAACCAGAAATCGAAAATCATTGCAAGAGGTTTTGGGGATGTATTCCTCGATAATTTCTTGGACATAACGGACTACGGTGAGGTTGCCTTTAACAATATGGAGTCCAATTCGTCCGCCAGTGAAAATGCCAGCCCAGACCATTACAAACCGCACTGGAAGGAGCACGAACTTGCCCCTGCTTCGGCGCATCTTAAGCTGCTGAGTTGCTGGTGGCGGGCTGTTGCTGCCGGTCGTCTCAAAAGGCCCTACGATGTGAGGTCAACTTCCTGTTGATAAAGGCCTTGCCAAAACAACTTGTATTTCATTTAGGATCTGGTGGGCACTATGGAAAGGGTTTGGGGGAAAGGGGTCTTGAAGCAAAGACAATATTCCTCTCCTCCCACGTCGTAAGCTGAGATCCACTACCAGGATCCACTACTCAGAGAAACGCCAATTGCCTCTGTGATATACACTTGCCTGTGGCCCAAATAACTTATTCACTCTATAATACTGCGAAGTCTTGTTCAAGATGATGTTTTCCATAGTTAATGAGAACACGACGGTATGAAAACAGTGAAAAGACGAGAATCGTTTTATTTACTTTTCTTAAGATTCAGTTATTAAAAATGAGGAATAGCATTTTTCTGTTTTTGGTTTGTATTTTCTCTTTCGTGTTATCCACCTAACAAGAATATATCGGTTAACTTACTTAAAATCAATATAATCGGAATAAATGACAAGCATCCCTATTCGTTTTTGAGCAGTTTATTTTAAATCCTATTTTAGATCACATTTCCCATTCTAATAATAGCTCAATATATTTTTTCCCAATTCTGACAATATATAATTTATAGAAATGGTAAATTTTTGCAAAAGGATAGGTCCTACTCACAGTTATTACTACGATCCGGATTTTAAACTTATAGCTCATAATCAGGTTGAAGGAATTTACAAAGTGATGATGAGCTTGATACCCGGATAATTCCAAACAACTGTGAGTAGGATATCTTTTTATAAAGATATATAATTTATGGATATTTTGAAACTGACATTCCACATTAAATGCTCCAAATTATTAAACGTTTTATAATTTTGTCTTTATCAACACAAGCAAATATCAAATTTCCCTATTTGGTCATAGCTAGGTCGAGCTATTATTGTACAAAGTTGTTTGTAAGTAATTACGTAGCATACCGTAGAGTGGCTAAGATTGATTACCGGC
The DNA here is from genome assembly GCA_039619505.1 of Cimex hemipterus. Taxonomy (NCBI): domain Eukaryota; kingdom Metazoa; phylum Arthropoda; class Insecta; order Hemiptera; family Cimicidae; genus Cimex; species Cimex hemipterus. The sequence goes on from CM077102.1 coordinate 22,258,636, forward strand.
ACTTAATGACTGCCCGTGTAGATATGAAGGCTACACTTTCCCTTTAATTCACAAACGCCCACACCCGAGAGAATTATAAAACCCCCTCTAGAAATAACTCGGCTCACATCTTTGTGACATGTAATATCGCCTGACCCATGACTAAAGCATCCATTTTACCCTTTGACAAATACCCAACGGCTGAGGGGCTGTATTTCCCTTATTACTTTCTTTTATTTCATAATTATAGGAGTCGTAGCGTAATTTTATTATTTTTATTTTTTAGGAAGCGTGGCTCCCGAGACTCCTTTTCACGCACGAAAGGTCATTCTTATCGAACGAACAAACAAACAAAAAAGACACGTACCAAAATAAAAATGATATATAGGGTAGTATAGGTTTTTCGGTCCTTAAGAAATTACATCCATTTGTTTTGCATGCTACAAATTCCTGACTTTATTTCTTTCTTTAAAAAAAGTTAAAACATGTCAAACTGAAATTTGAGCTAACTGCTTAACAATTGATTGTAGGCAAAGTTAGGCTTTACCTTGTTTTCTTTAGTAGAACGAACCTAGAAAATAGAAAAGATGGTAGCACGGACTTCTGGATCAATCACACCTCGACGACGCTCGAGAGACTTCAGCGGATTTACCTTGTTGCAACTTCGTTGGACTTCAAGGCTTAGAAACTCTCTCTTACATAAACTCCTGGATCAGGGATGTCAGGGGGATTTGTTAACATGTCAAATGTGCCACATTTCGCAGAAGACTGAATTAATCTGAGCCATTAAACTAATATTGGTTTTCATTTAACTATACCAAATATTTCACGTAACTATTTAACACATATCTTTTCTTGATAATAGCAGGCTTCTCTGCCAAGGATTCAAGAGTATGTAAAGTTTGTGTGACTTCTCAGAAATAAGTATAATTGAACGAAAAAAAAGTAATAGGAAAAATGGTGGATCATACGATGTGTTGAATTGTAAGAATGTAATCGTGCTTTGCCAACGCTCTAGGGACTTCGGTGGATTAACCTTGTCGGAACTTTCTTTGTCTTCGAGGCTTAGTAATGAACGCTCTTACATAAAAATCCAGGATCATACGAGTCAAGAAGAGTAGTGAACATTCCAAATGTGTAGTACCTGGTTTTTTTTCCCAAGGAGAATAATTTTAGTATGGATTATCATATTGTACGAAAATCGTTTTATCAACATTGGCAATAATTAATTAACGTTTTTAGTTGAAATAAAAAAGTCAATGGCACGAGCAGGATTAGAACACACGATCTACGGCTAGATACGCCGCTGCTCTACCACTTGAGCTATCGTGACCTCGATCCACTCGGACATCAACGTCCCATCTCAACCCCACCTTTGGAATTTTCCCTCCTTTTTTTATCTCAACGAAAAACCTTAATTAATTGTAGTGTATTAATTGGTCAAGCGGACCACGAGATGAGAGAATTTAATGAATTGAAAAGAAGTATACTTCACTAAAGCTCTCCGTGGCCATTTTATTTGTCGTCGAGAATCCAATCCGATTACACGGCATTTGAAAGATGCAAAAAGGAGGGGTTGAAATGGGAAGTTGATGTCCGATTGGATCGAGGTCACGATAGCTCAAGCGATAGAGCAGCGACGTTTCTAGCCGAAGATCGTGGGTTCGAATCCCGTTCATGCCATTGACTTTTTATCTCAACTAAAAACCTTACTTAATTTTAGTGTACTAATTAGTCAAGCGGACCACGAAATTAGTGAATTGGCAATAATTCTGCTTGGAAAAGACATCATGTTTCCCCATAATGTACAAGGCACAATCTGTTGATATTTACGAGACATATTAACGTCATACGAGCATAATATGTTCATGCATAAATCATCCAAGCCAAATTAATAATCCATTAAAGATGAATAATGTATTTACTTATATTTCATCAAATAAATATAATTGCATTAGCCGAATTAAAATGGAGAACTATCTCCATAAAACACTTTATTACCTTGGCTTTTTAACGTGTCTATGTGGTCTCTCCAGTCTTTTTCTTTTCAAACGGAATAACTATGGTAATATTTTATTTTATTTTATTTATTAACTATGGTATAATTGATAATTTTCTTGTGACAATGTCATTTTAAAAACACGCAAAAACCGAACAGAAAACATAATATTATTGTAAGGTTCAAAAAAACATTTTTGTAGTGTATTTCAACGAGGCTATTTGAACCCTCGGCGTTTTTACAAAAAGGCCTATTTGTAAGTATGACGGGTTCGAATGAAGGGCCACTGGATTCGAACCCGGGAACTATACTTTATAGGTCGTCGCATTAACTGTTGCGGCTCCCGACGCCCCTTTTATTAATAATCATTTAAAGTGACAACGTTTGGTTTAACTCTAATGATAAAAACGCTTTGCGAGCCTAAGTTGTCACAGATAAAATCGCCAGTGAGGGCTTCGAGCTGCATTTGATAACGAGGGTGGGGCCCTAGGGTGTTAATTAGTGAAGAAAATGTAACCGTGGAAACCCAAGGGGTGTAAATTGCCTCTACAGGAATGTATCTCGGTTCGGCACCTCCCCGACGATCTTCTCCCCCCGAGGAATTAGTTTAAAGAACGGAGAAACTGTCATTAAGTTATGATTGGAGGAAATTACGGTGTAAGAAGATCTCGGTGCGGACATAGCCGCCTATTACTCAGAAGATCAGATGCTAACAGCTTGGCACGGGTCCCACCCTGACACGTAGCCAAATATCCTTATAGTCCAACTCGGAATGTAAACTCGGAGAAGAAGGGCCAAAGAAATAGAGAGCGTGCAAGAAAGAGAGTGTGAGAGAGATTCTAAATTGGGCTACGTCATTACGTCGGCCATGAGAAGGGGGATGGTGTAGTGAAAGCTGAGTGTTTGTTGAATGGGATAGTAGAGAGGGTTGAGGGCATGCGCCCCTTTTCCAACCTGATTCGGCTGCTTTAACACTACGGTCAATATGCAAGACTCCGAGGCAGTTCTACTCCCTTAATGTCAACACCTCACCTATTACAATGGCGAGCAATTACTCCTCCCAGGGTTCAGTACTAATATCCTCTTGTGAGTGAGGAAGCTATTACTGAGCCCAGCCCTCGTTTGTACCAGCTCACACGCGTTACAAATCCCTTCAAAATTAATTATCCCGTACAAGAGGCGTAGCTACAACAACAGATTGACTATTGCGCAAAAACCAGGTGCATCCGAATTTAAGCGTTTCCTATCATTAGGACATTATCTAGGAAAGGCCTCAAATCTCAAACGACAGGAAGCATTTCCTGCATTAAATTCGAGGTTCGTTCCAGTTAGGGTTTTTTAAAAACAATCTTGAACTCTACGATCACAAAAACATGATGAAGCACAAAAAATAAATAATGAGTTGTATATGCCCACTGTACGAAATATGGAAGTTGATGGTGCTGGTTGAACTAATATACATAGATCATTTTACACGATTCGTCTATTCTCAAAACACCAAAACTTGTAGCAGATGTATTAAAATAGAAACTAAAGCTTGAAAAAGCTCGTTTTACAACTGGCGAGGCAGTTCATTAGCCAGTGAAAGGTAAAAAACGAATATTATCCATAGAAACTTTGCTTTCCGCAAAGAACAATTCAAATTTTAATCAAAAATGTTGACTTTTTAAACAAGCTTTCCGAGGGGGTCAGGTAGAAAAAAGAAAGACGGAAAATTTTTAAAAACCACTGTAAGACTAATTTTGTTGGGCTAAACCTGAATAAAACATTCCTTAAAAATGTCTAATATAATCTACAAATACATGATTTGCAAACTTTGCATTGATTTAAAATGTATAATATAGATTTTTTTCCTAGAAAATATTTTCTTATATTTGAGTTCTAATCCAATAATAACTCGTTAACGTTTGGAATAGCGGTACATTTGAAAGACATTAACGTAAAATTTACAACTAATTTAAATGGTTTTAACAACTTGGGATTCTTTTTACAACAAATTACTTAATCTAGCTAACATGTTTTACACTTTATAAAATTGAATAAACTTGTAATAAGATCAATGCCGGTGGAAACTACAAGGACCAAGTAGTTACGTTTTTTCCCTATCTAAATATAAAAAGTAAAGGTAAAATTGCGATGTGAATAAAAGGTTGATTTTCAAATATAACAAGCGCGCAAGAGCGCAAAAAAAATTCGTTAAATGTTTTCCCAAATTCAATAACCTTAGGTTATAAAAGGTTGGCAGGAGAGCCGACGGGCGTCATGAAAACGTAAATAAAAATCATGAATCTTTTAACAAAGCCGTTATAAGAGTTTTACAAAACTGGAAGGCCGACTTGGAGATTCCATAGAATGCATGATGAATCCTTTATTGCAAAAACTTCTCTGTGAATTCTAGAAGCCATTACTCCATTCCTACGTTTTAAAAACATACATAAATAAATTAATTATTAAACAATGTTAATAATGGAATTCGTTGTTTTTTTAAAAAAGAAATATTTCACTTTTTGTATATTATTTCATACTATGGAATGGACTAGATCGAAGAATAAAGCATAAAAATGTAAATTATTTTTTACACGCATTATTTCTCTTTAAGTTGGTTACTTCAACAATTGTTAGGCTATATTTTAATATTTGTTTTACGAAAATATTATTTAAAAAGTATCACATTATTATTATTATTATTATTATTATTATTATTATTATCATTATTATTATTATTAATTTTAAGGGCGTTTTAACGGCTAAGGACATTTCACCCCCTAACATCCAAACATTCTATTTTAGGTTAGCTATATCTCTTCTGAGTGCTATAAAGCTCTGACTCCAAACATTCACTCGTAATCTAATTTATCCTATTGCCATCCAAGCTTCGATTTTCTTTATAAAATTCTTAATTCGGAAGGCCAAGTTACATTAAATTTAATAAAATTATAAAATCTCTTTCTCTCTTTCTTTTAAATTAAAATTGTGAGTTTTTCCATAATTTAATATTTCCCCATGGGCTTGTGTGGCTAATAATAATAATAAGGGAGTCAGACTAGCAACAGGCTCAGCGTGATTATAGGCTCACCTTTATCCTTTTATTCTTCCATTGAAGTATGATTCTACATAACAATAATAAGAAACAACATTATTGTTATTAATAATACCATAACAGTAACATAAAATTTATTGCACTTTGACAAAATAAATCAATCATAAATCAGTTGGTTGTATACTTTTTCTCTACACACATATTAGATTCATTAGATTTCGGGGTTCGAGTGACCAAACATTTTTCCATTAATCAGTCTTTATGTAAGATATTGGTTAAGATAAATGACAAAGAGGATTGAGGTGGTAAGTTACTGTCAGAGTGGATCACGATAACGTGGTAGAGCAGCGGCGTATGTAGCCGAAGATCGTGAGTTCGAATCCCATAGTGGCACTGACTTTTTTATTTCAATAAAACCTTCCATAAAAAGATAAATTAATTGAAATACATATTATAGTCAGAAGAATAAATCCAAAAGATAAAACTTTGTTTTATCTAAAAAAATTTATACGTCTTGCGGTTTACACGCGCACTTTTTCTTTATTAATATACATTTAATGAAAGTTACGTTTATATATAATTGAATGAATTATTATTTACACGCCTCCTGAGATAGTTCCTATAAAATGTTGTCAGCCGGATCGATACAGCCAATTTTCCAGTGTGAGTCTCGGTTGGGTTCTCATTCTGTCAAACTCAAATTCAGAGACATCACGCCTTAAGGGGTTTTGCAATTGTACCGGGGGAAAAAACACACCATCCCCCGGGGAAAAGCAGTAGGTTCCCCTTCTTTTTCGGTACCCTGGGTTTATTCGCCGGCGACTACGCTTCATAATATATTCTCGACACGGAAACAGATAGATTTCGGAAAGAAGTTATTACCGGAGCAAACAAGTGGGTAAGAGCCGTTTGCGACAGGATTGACATATTTTTGAACCTGTAATATAGGCACTTCGCGGAGCACATTCGATCAACGTGGGCCCCTTTCTACAATCTGTTCAATATTGAATCGTCTGTAATGCCTTACCCTTCGTTTATTAAATACAATGAATCACTACGTAAAATCAATATTTTCCGCCTTCCACACTGTCGAATATTTCTCCTCACTTTATTGGGTGGGGAAATTCCGATTCGATGTCAAGTTTTATTTCATTTCCTACCTTTACAATACCATCAATGACGAATTTAAAAAAAAAAAAGTAAAACTTTCCTTCCCAATTAGCTTAAAAACATACGGAGAACTGGAGGACGTGGTTGATCTATTTACAAAAACAGTTCAAAATTGAGCGTGGAAATCTTCATTGCCTTGCACTCAAAAAGAAAAAACTTCCAAATTATCCTTTCTACATAAGACAATTAATAACCGAAAAAAGAAGAGCTAGAAACCTTTGGCGACGTACTGAATCAGTCATTGACAAACAAAATAAGACACTTAAAAAACTATCAAACACATCTAAAAATACGTCATACCAGCTCTCAGCTCCTCTCAGGAATGGTGATGGAAAACTTGGATCAATTCTGATAAACAAAAGACCAAAATATTTGGGAAACTTCGTAAGTTAGTCGATAATGAACATGATAAATTTATATCAGAATCACTTATGACATCTATACTCTCGACCTACACCAACATACCCAAAACAAGTATTTCAAGAAATACATCTTCTTTACATAAAATACATCAGAACTTGAACAGCAGACGTTTTTCAAGGAATTCCCAAAAAGCCGTTGTTTTCTGACTCCCTTATTATACGCAATTTTGAGAACTACATTTTTTCCATACAATGGAAACTGCCTTACATTAAAATGATCCCAAAGCCTCATAAAAAATACTGTAAGCTCCCAATTACCTTATCGTTCTATTAGTTTGTTACCCGGTCCTTCTAAATTATTCGAAAAATTCATTTATAAACGAATTATATTTATTGTTACTTCAAACAACATGTTACCAGACCATCAGTTTGATTTTCGAACCCATTATTCCACTTCACAGATTAATTCATGTATTTCTATATGTTTATCAGTCCTTCTACAGAGTACGGCATAAAGGATTATTATAATATTAAAATTATTTTTACCCCACGCCTATTATCTGATTAGACAATCACACCTTAAAGACAAATTTTTCGTCGTATACCAGAGATCGGAAGGACGGGATGGAAGAAGTGCTTGCAAGTGGGCCACAAGGGTCAATACTCGCACGGATATTGTTCACTATTTTTACTTTTGATAATGCCTACCAATGGGAATGCCCTTACCCCCACATGACTCCGCCATGTTAAAAAGTCATCCCTCTTCTACACAATGTTAGTTAATGTTACAAAACTATATATCAAGAGTTGAAAAATTCGCTCTTTGGAAGTTAAAGTTACAACATCATTTTTACACCCCGCCGGGAGACTTGTCTGAACATGTACAATGAACTTGTTCGTCAATCCGACAAAGTTATAGACTATTTAGAACTTACCCTTGATAGAAGGCTAACTTGGAACCCACACACGATTAAAAAACAGACACTCAACAAACGATTTAAATTGCCTTATTACCAAATTCAAAATTATCATTAAATCAAAACATTCAACACACACATACTTAGTCAAATATATCTGGATGTACGGTGCCAAATTTACGAATCGGCCACGTATTTTAATATACAAAGTTTGCAAACTTTCCAATCAAAACTAATTGTTTCTACCCCTTCTTACGTAAATAATATCACATTTCACAGAGATTTATACGTGCCAACAGTTTTTCCACCCATCAAAGCATATCATAGACGTTTTCGTATAGAATTACAACATCACATTAACCCACAAATAGGATTACTCCATTCCCCACAATTACCACGTCAACAATTGTAAAGAATATGGATAAGAGCTCTCTTAAATTATTAATATAATTTTATTAGTCCAGAGCGGATACCAATGGGGGTAGTTTTATGGCATACTCATAAATTGAAATCCAATCTGCTGGTTGTACATAATGCATATACAGTCGTAGATAAAAATAAATGAAGACAAAAAAAGCCAGTCATCTAGTAATAAAATGCTTGCATGAGGCTAGATGGCAATGATCCAAAATTTCGCACGAAACCCATTTTACTCTAAGAAGACTTTCAACTGGTAATTATTTAAGCTGCTTTCGGACTAAACGTAAAATTATAATAAAATTTATCACACATGATTTTTCGAAGTGAAGTGTATAATAATAAGATTCCTCTCTCTCTCTCTCTCTCTCTCTCTATATATATATATATATATATATAT
>CM077102.1:22267339-22283101 GCA_039619505.1 Cimex hemipterus
TATATATATATATATATATATATATATACGCGTTTCGGCATTGTTGTAAAGAGGGGCCCAAAAGTGTCTGTCTTCCGACAGGGACACCTTCCTTGTGGGCCCAGACAAAGTCCGACCATGAACCCTGGTGCCTGGGGGTAACCAATAATGAAGGCAAAATTCCCTATTACCATCCCTTTCCCTTTTCCCTTCCACTCCCTTGGCAGAGGCTTCCTGTGTCACCGAATCCGCACCTCTCAGGCACTGGGTGTATCAGGTGGGAGCACGTACGAACTTCCGGGTGGGCGATGTCTCACCTTAAAATACTGAACCACGGGAGTAAAGTATCCAAGCGGCTCTACTAATTGAGGCCGGACTCGTGGTGGTCGTGGTTTTTAAACAAATTGTACCTTAGCTGGAGGGTACCGGCCAACCGGAGCCAGAAACAGAGTGCCTTCTCCGGGGGTGATGAAAGGCACGGCTGAAAAGCTTTGCCAGAAACCACAAAACTGGAAATTTTCAGGGCACTTCTGAACGTGGCTAGCATTGTACCACCTCGCAAGCTAAGGAATGTGACAAGTCCATGCCTCATGTCGAGAAGTCCGGACGTTAACGATCCTCGTGGGTCTCAACACCCGTGAATAAAGATGGGACCCAATAAGTGACCCGATGCCGATTCAGTATTAGTTCACCTGCTCGCAAACGTACACCCACATTTACATAGATTTTCCGTCAAGTAGGATTATGAGTCAAAAAAGTACTATAAACTGCAAATTATTATTTGACTGCAACAAAAATTTGCTTCTATATTATAAAAAAATTCATTTATGTGATTAGTAGCTTTGAGAGAATATTTACGGAAATTTTGAAGTTGTAATGAAATGTTTTTTATAGAGTAACAGTAATTTTTACTAAGGTAACGTAATTCCTATCATAAGAGGACTTAAGGTTGAATTGCCCGTAGGGTGTCAACAACAAGTGTTCAGAACCATTTTTACAATAAATACGAATTCAAATTCATTTTCAATTAAAATACCATGTGATGTGTTGGAATTCGAACCCAGAACCGCTGGTAATGCAAATACAAAAATCTCGCCCTAACGAATCAGTCTCTGCGCTTCTGTAGTATCCATTAGTTCGCGAATTTTTTGTCGTAATCAGCAACGAAATGATTCGGTTACTTTGAAAAAATTAGAAGTGGATAAAAACGTTATATTGAGCTTCCCAAGTGCCTACATTAAAATTGAATAAATTGTCCTTTTAACCCTTCTATGAAGTCGATCGATATATTTACACTTTGAAAATAAATTACAAAGAAACGTAAAATAGTTAGTAAGAACTGTTGTTTTAAAATTGCTTTAACTTTCACACTTATAAGACTTCTCAAGAAATTATTCCATGGTATACCATGAATCGTTAATAAATTAATAATTTGGCCGAAGTCAGCCTCGGAAGTTGTAATATAAATATGTATACATTTTTGTTAATTAATTAATTAATCATTTCCCTCTTTCCATAAATTAAATATAACATTAACCAGACAACCGACGAGATTCATATTTCAAACATGAAAATTAAATTACATTTTAATTAAAATGAAGAAGAAAGGTAAAATAATTTTCCCTATGTAACGTCAACACTGTCATAGACTCAATTGATCCAAGTCAAAGAAAAAATCGGGTATTTTCTAATCAACCTATATTGCATTTGCATAATGTTTAAGTTCATTAGAGTGCTAGAACGATATTGCGCATAGTTATACATACTTCGAAGTTTGGCCCCGTTTCATCCATAATGTTTGAGTTAATCATACACAAGTTGATTTGAGCTTGAAAATGGAACTACGCTGTTCTGCTACGAGACGAAGGACGAGAGTTTCTAGACTAAACTTAGTGCGTTTACACGAATCTCTTCGTCGTGTATTGACATTTAGTCGAGGGGTGACACTTATGGCACATGTTAACTCTGCAGTTTATCCATGATTCCAAAAGCAGTATGCTGGTATGATACCATATAATTTTTTGAGACCTAAAATTGACAGGCTGTATATCGGTCTTGTTTATTTTCATCAATAATTTAACTATCCCCAGGCATATAATTAAAATTCTAACTTAAGAAGCTGATTTTGTAAAAATATATTTCGAATGGTAATCAAAATATCTTCATTCCCATTTTTACTTAAATTTGCTTTAAAATGCTCCTGATTTAATACAATATTGATTACCTCCGTAATATCATTTATACATTTATCCCTAATTTAAAGTAAATAACGTTGTTGTTAAGCTTATATAACAAATTATACTCTACAACTTATAAATTATTTTAAAAATATTCCGAGATCATTGCTGATGGAATATAAGATCTTTAAAATGTAGTACATAATATTTGGGTGCAATTTAAATTTACATTGAAAACAATTTGATTTCCATATCAATATATAGACCGAAAACAACATCAAAAATTATCATTATAATCCTAATTAATTATATAAAGAAGACCATTATCGTCGTTTCTTCCCCTACGCTGTTGTCCATCAGCCTTACGTTTTTACAAGGCGTATAATATACCCGAAATGGTTAAGCGCCTTAAAAAAGCTTTTTATTATTTTAGTGATTAAGGTTAAGAAATTTACTCCTAATTAATAAGTAAGTAAGAAGGCATCCAACATTATACATTCAACAGAATCAGTACTAAGTTGAGATAAAAGTTTAAAAAAAAAAATGAAAACCCTTTTCATTAATTACATTTCACATTTTGTAAATTAACAAACATTTCTCTGTTACAACGTGAAGGGGGACTAAAACGAAATAACAATTAATTCTTAAAACTAGTCCAGTGGAAATTGTTTAAATATATATTTCTTTAAATCTTTAGTTATTTCTTTAACTGAGGAGTTCCATTCCGTGGTTTCACTGTTTTTGAAAATAAATTGTAATTTTTATCTTTTTGTTCATTATAGGTTTTAAAAAAGAATCCAAAATAAATTTAATGTATTAATGTCTGTACAAGAGGTTATGTGGTTTTTCAAATATAGTCGAAAAAACTTTGAGTGATCGCCTGTCTTTTATAAAAAAGTGATGAAATTTACTAGTTAAATATGAGGGATAGTAACTGAAAGTCATGTCTATTCACATTTTTCACAAAGTAATGAGCTAGTGCAAAGGTTAAAAAAAGGAACGGAAAACTCTTTTCTTTAATTAGGTTTGCTGTCCGTCCAGATCTTCTAAATTAACAAACTTTTCCATGTTATAAAACAGGTTTAAAAAATAAAACCAAAAGGTAAAACGAAGTTGGGGTTACATACATTTTAGAACCCTTTCAAAGTAAACCAATTTCGTGTTTTTCGTTTTGTTGTATGGGCATTAAAATGATTCTGCACAAACAAGTTTACGAAATATTCTCTCTCATCTCGGCAATGTTAGATTTAAAAACGTAGCAAGAAGCACCCGGAGGTCACGGTGACGTCTGACGTGATATTTTATTTACGTGGAAAATTTTTTGATCCCGACCCAGACATGTTATATTGACTTTGTATCCGAGTAAAGCCCCATACCACCCGAGGGAGGACCGCACACTCTTTTATAAAAGAAAAATCGTTGAATAAAAGTGCGGGCTCCGTGAGGGGCTTCCATTATAGTGTCAAACAGGTCCACCTCACTTGGAAATAAGGAAATTCCCGTCAGGGAGTCCTTTCACCGTCCCTATCCTTTATACCGTCAACTGGACATTGCCAAGGCTAAGAATGTCTTCGCTTCTGTCTTCCGGTTGATTTCACGACAGAACTTCCGCCGATACCCACCCCCGACACACATACACACACACACACACACACATACACACACAGAGGAACAAATGTATTACACTTTCGTTAGACCTTATATTTGTCCCGGCCGACCCTTTTTATATCTATCCTCGTCGAAACCTTCATTCAATTTGGAGCTAGCCTTTTCGCTTAATGAACCAGCAGGCACAATAACTAAATTTAATAGGAAATACTAAATGCATTACACTTTCCAATTAGGTGTTAAATTGTCACAATTAAAAGATGTTTCTCACAGACCAAATAAACCAACTTTTTTCTTTCTTTTTTCAGCCTTTAGGTATATCATCAGCATTACATAACAACCTTTTGCGAAATGTTACTTAGTTTATTTACACTGTACACCTCAACACAATCATATATGAGTTTATTTTCAAAATAACCAATTAATTTTTGCCAATTTTCTTTATTGTGCCAACGTTTCAATCTTTATTGAGATTATCTTCAGGGCTGAAAGTGTTTGTTGTCTGTGTGGATTTTGAATTATACAATAAAGAAAATCTCTGTGTCAGGAAACATTAGAAATAAAACAGACGTCGGAATATTCATAATGGCATTCACCAAATTTAGAAATCGATCGCCTCCTGGTGTATTTGATAATACCTTCTCATTAACTAACACGAAAACAAGCAGACCTAAAAATGATGTAATAATCGTAATGGGCAAACATTTGACATGCTCCCAACAGGATAGCAAACTGTTTTATTATTTCAAGTTGACAAGTTAATAAATTTGAAGAGAAAAACCGACAATACCTTCATTTAAATATTTGTACTGGATTAATTCATTAAAATAAGACGTTTCTCAATTTTTAGTAATAGTTCTAAAGAAGCTATGCAAAATCGATTACAGATAAGAAAGCAGTTAGGCTTAAAAATTCTCATGTATCCACAAAAACTATAAACAATGGATAACGTATTTAATTTTGGGTAAATGGGAACGTTGTTTGACAGAAAAACTCCACTTATCCGAAGAAAATCTGGTTAAAATTATAATCGATGTTTGCTTTTATTCCTTAGCTAATATGGATTTTTCAGACCAAACTAAAACTAATACATCAACAACAAGAAGAATGTTGAAGCATGAAGAAAGATCCAAATTTTTATTTCCAAAGTTGTTCTAATCTCAAATGACATCTTTCGACATTGCTGGAACCAATATTGTTTATATTGTGTTTCAATATCTGGAAAAAGGACAAACGAAGCAGGCGCTATGCTCCATTTCCTGTGAGGAAACAGGCGAGGGGCAGAAAAGAAATATTGACATCGGAATGGAGGAGGGTAGAGGTGGGGCTGCTGTAAGATGGGAGAGCTGGGGGTGCTATCAACTGTGATTGCGCCACCACTCAGTAATTATCAACAACGGTAAACTTCCGAGGCTGATTACACACACCCTCATCACATTCTCACCTCTAATGGTTCCAACTCGAATTACCGAATCCATATCGCCTGCAACCCATTAGCCGAAAGCAATTTATAACATTTCCTTTTATCTAATTGAATTTTCAGAAAAGCTAGGACATCCGTCTTGTACGACATGGCAAATATACCAAGGAAGTGGACGTTACGTGGGTCTTACTCGGACTACTTCGAGTGTCTATCCCGCGTCATGTTAAGAAAGTCATACACGATATAGAAATATTCTTTTTAGCTGTAAGGTCGTTAAGTAAACCAAAAAAACGACCAAAACGATTAAGATGTTCTGAAAAAATCTTATAAAATATCAACTGTTTAGAGGTTTGATTTTTCATATACAACGATTGTTTTGATGGTCACCTCTCACTGATGCAACCACAGAATAACATAAAAAATATAGTTAATAATGCAAAATAAAAGGCAAAGAATGAAACATAGTTTATTATATTTATCATTATATCATTATATCAATCTGTGGTTATCGAAGGATCAATATTAATATTTAAATTTGAAATGCAACTGCAGAAAACCCAGAAAATAATATTTATTCTTTGTGTACGTCGTTACGGGGTTAAATGTCATACTGCCATGATGAATTCACGAAATAAACCGAAATTCAATGTCTTTTGAACGTTGATTCTCTCTGTGATATTACTCTAAAATCAAATTTTTGAAAATAGAAAATCGTAATTTCTCAACTGTAGCACCATTAAAATACAAATCTGAGCTTTATTGCGAAAAAAAACTACGAAAACTTTTTTTCACAATAAGTATATCTTTCAAAAATAAATAAATAATAAAATAAGGGTTTTCCCAATTTCTAGTTTTCAGTGGCGACTGTGTATTCGGAAGCGAGAATTTTTCAACGCAATTTATTGTTATACTGTGGAAAATGTAATGTAGTTTGCGAAATAATGGTCAGATCTGTGTTTCAATTACTCTAAGGTGTCAAAAAAAATGTTTCTTCTCAGGGAAGAGTCAACCCCGTCCTGGTGGCGCTGAACTTGTTTAATTTAGTGAATCCACCATCGGAGTATTGACATTTTTCACATTTAACCCTGCATCACCCAGTAAATCGAAATATTAAAATTGAAATTTAAGACTTAGGTCAATATTTTGAGTGTAGAGGTGAGTTAGGAAGGAAGATAATAATGGAAACGGTTGAAGAGGAATACCTTTCGTATTAAAAAGATCCAAGCTCCTTTTTTCAATTTTCCTGTTGCTTATTTTGTTACTCAACAAGACTTTTTTTAAACGAAACCCAGATGCACGCTGTTTCAAATGTACAATGCTTCTTAAAACCTTTTCCGTAGGAATCGTACGGTTTAAGTAAATGAAATAGCTATTTTACAGAAACCTTATTTTCCCAACGACGTACTTACGGATAAATTTTATTATCTACTTTTATTTAAATGTATTCTGTTTTATGCTTAATTGTAATAAATTGTAATTCAACTATATTCGAAGGGTATATTTCGACCAAAGCGAATTCTTTTCGATTTATTTACAAATGACTTACATCATAATTTTGAAAGATGTATAAATATAAGTGAGAGGCTTAACATAAGCGTGTTTTTCCAGATGAAGCCCAGGGAAGCGCGGGCATAACTTTGTAGTCTAAGAACGCTATAAATTTAATATGAACCGTGTTAAACGTAAAGGGTGGGCTAAGTCGTGTGTGTCGGCTATGGCCGAATATGAAATAGGAGCCCTGGGAGAAGTATGGTTTCAGATCCCTCCCACGAATAAATTGGCCCTGGCAGTTATTAAGGGGACTGATGCTAATATAATGCCAGAGACCGGTTTTAGTGTGAATAAGGAGGCCTAAGTTAATTGGCGAGGGATGGCTAAATATATACTCTCTCCGTAAAGCCCGCTCGTATTTCCGAGGAGTTAGAGGGAAAAATGGTAGTCAAGGCCTAAATTAAACATACAATAAAATAAAATTACCCATACTTCAAGACCATTAGAAAAAATTGTTGTCTTCTGTAACAATTATGACCCCGCAGTCTGGTAGAATATCCTTCGAATAAACGTGACGGAGTCTCTTATAATTTTTTCACACATCTTATTAGCTCATTTTACGCGGGATTTTGGTATAAGAATTTTTCTTTAAAAAAAACCTCCTTAATTACAAATTCATCATGACAATCATGCATTTGCATAACAATCATGATTGATATTAATTCAAAGAGACCAATTGAAAATCAGGTTCATCCATTGAAAAAAGTTTCGCTTTGTTCATTTTTCAAAAGAGCTTTTCGACAACGCTCAAGTGTCGTGGCTAAAGGTCAAACACCGGGAATCGAACGCGGCGAAACACGAAATTCCGACGACATAACGACCTAACTATCTACATATTATTAAAATTTAATAAAATACCTTAATATGCATAACAATTTGTGATAAAGCACGTCTCTAAGCTGATTGTTCTCCTAATATATTACTAAAAGTTATATAAAGTTTCTATTTTAAATGGTAAATATTTTTTTTCGTCAAGTCGAACCACCCAATATATATCCAAAATGTATCAAGGAAGTTGTTGATGTTTTATATATTGACTGAATTTTTATAAAAGTTAAAGTTTTAACAAGAATAGTATTTAATTCACTAGTTTTCGTGGTCCGTTTGACCAAATAATATCTTCCAATTAATGAATCTGTATTTAAGGGAAAATTCAAAAGTGAGGTTGAGAGTTAGTGTCAGAGCAGATCGGAGTCACGATAGCTCAAGTGGTAGAGGAGCAGCATAATAATAGTACTGTTAAAACTAGGAATGATCCTAGCTTCCTAAAAATATATACCTTTACTATCATAAAAGTTCAGTCAATAAAACTACTGGTTCCATTGATATCTTTTGGGTATATTATTGAGTGTTTCGGTGGGAAGAAAAAAATATATACTATTTAAAATAATATAGTTGGTGGCTTTTGAGGCATTGGGGCATGTGAATTGTTTAGAACATGATAACATTCTCTGTCTGTTTTAAAAGTTTTCTTTTAGCTTCCAAAACGAACGAATCTGCTGATCCTGAAATACGTAATGTTTGTATATTTATTTTACTGAGGAATAAATTGTTGTTACTTATGATCCAAATAGTATGGTTTTATCGGCCACGTGAGTTAAAAGATTCCATACAAAAATTTTGTTTTTTTTTTACATAATTCATTGGTTTTTTAAAGCGAGGTTATTTGACAATCTTCCCTTTGAGGACGTATTTTTGAATATGTATTCCTATTTCGCTGTTTCAACAGAAAAAAATTTAAATGGTTGCCATCATATTTTCATTTTGACGTTTGTAAGTCCTCCGGCCAGAATGGGAGTTAATTAAAACAAACCATTTTACGTTTTTCCGTGGTTTCCTTTTCATCCGGCCGGGCTAGACGTATTCGACAAAGAGGTTTAAAACGTTCGAATTCGTCAGAGGAAAGCATCACGATCCAGACCTAATTTGAACTAATGGATGTGACCGCTGGCCTCGTTTGTGAACCCTGCAGACTTCACATTGAAATTCTCGAATTCCTTCAAAAGGAAGCGTTCGATCCTTGGAGTAATGGGTGGAAAAACATCGGGTAATCGGAAATCTCACTAATTACTCCTTCTATTTGTAAGACAACCCCACTAGAAAAGTTAAGACATCTTGGTTCCCAAAGATACTTAATTTTAAATACTACACCGCAAAGGTAATAGAAATATAAGAATAGGCGCAGGTTTCGAAAGAATTAGTACAAGTCACAAATTGGTATAAAAAACTGGTATTTTACTGAACGTACGTGGCATACGTAAGAAGGCTAAAATATTGCTACTCGAATAAATGTGGATAGCTAATTTTTATAAATTTTACTCAAAACACTCTTTATTGAGTACTAATATGGACAAAATTCGCATGATTTATGTATCTTCTGGCTTCATCGAAGCACGATTAAAGGGGTATAACATGGTATTTTTAATTATTTCCTTTTCACTGTTTTTAACCTGAGGTAGTATAAATACTCCGATCAACAAAGTACCAATTCAACCCTGCCAATGAAATAGAACATTTAGTAATGATTGTAGGGCAATATAATCAGATGAACTTAACGTTAATTGAAAAAAAAAAGACGTCATCATCAATGTTTGGTGCAATAACATTTATATCAAACTGTATCACTGAAGTAAACCTGTTTAAATTAATCGAAATAACAAGTTAACAAACACAAGTGTGTATTATGCTGAATTAATTGTACAGAGGATAAATCGTAAACACCAAAGTTACTGAACGGATTTGTAAACACTTAAGTCCTACATGGAGCTTTTGGTTAAACTTTAATGCCATCTGAGAGGCATGATCTTATAGGTGCTTAATTAAAAAACGTATACATTTTCTCTACATATAAATAAATAATGAATGAATCTTTTAAATAATTGAAATAATACAGGACCGAATGTTCCAGGCAAATAAAATCAAATGCATAAATTTTTCCTGTTATTGAAAGCAAACTCGAATGAAAAAAAGCCACTCAAAACCCCCTCACCATAGTGAACTGTGTATGGATATTTTTATCTTTTTTTAAGATTTAAATTCATCCCGCAAACACGCCACAATACCATCAATTCGTTTTTAACATGGGTTCTTCAGATATGTGGAATGAATTTTTTCTTTATACTAATTGACAAAATGGTGAAAAAATTGTTTGTTAAAACTGATTAAATTAGTACAAAAATTAAAATTAATACAATGTGACCAATTTAATCGTGTCG
Source organism: Cimex hemipterus (assembly GCA_039619505.1). Taxonomy (NCBI): domain Eukaryota; kingdom Metazoa; phylum Arthropoda; class Insecta; order Hemiptera; family Cimicidae; genus Cimex; species Cimex hemipterus. Next base: position 22,277,293 of record CM077102.1, read on the forward strand.
ATAAAATAGAACATTTAGTATTGAACTATGTTGAGGGCAAGGTCATGAGTTGCAGTTATCAGGTTAATTGAAAAAAATTAAAGACAATTGGCATTCGGAGGACCAGACTCGTCCAATAAGGGTTACTTGGAGAGCTGAAATGATAACTATTTGTACTCCTGGATCTCAACCTCGACCACTGGACAAATAAGACAGTTGACTCAAAGTAATCAAGTACTGCCTGAATAACCTTAAAAAATTTGGATGTACACATGGCCACGCTAAGGTGGATCCCAAGTGATGAGGGAATCTCAGGGCAACTTGACCGAAGACATCCTAGATAACGATGAAGAACTAGAAGCTAAGATTACTAAAGAATACATCAAAATCGCGAAGGTATGCCAGCCATGAGGCAACCAACAAGATCACTCATAAAAACAATCTCATCTTCTCAACAGAACGGGTCTAATCCCGAGGAAACTGAAATAATTCCACCTTAGATTTTAAAGGCCATGGTAGATCGGAAAGCCATTCCTGAAAAGGGAAGAATTCAATATCATACCTCTGAGAAGAATTATATACGATATTAAAGAAACCGAAAATGTCCAGGAAAATCAGCAGTAAATTTCGGACACAATAGACGAAAGTTCAAGTGAGTAAGAGCGAAACCCTTTACACTACAAAACAAAATGAAAAAGTTAACTGAATAAATTACATTTTTCTCTTTGATAATGGATAAAATTTTATACAAGATAATAGACAAATCATGTTTCATAAGAAATGGATTGAGTTATAGAAGTTTTTCGACTGTGAATGCATATACAAGTTTTTTTTTCTTTTTGGCAGCAATGATCTAAAGTAGAATGCAAATAAGAAATAATGTGGTATCATTGTTAAAAAATAAATTAATACTCTTTAAAGAAATGAGTTTATTAATCATTTAAAAATGTGATTGCATTACTTTCAAATTATTATATATTACTTTTGTATAACTACAAACCTTCATTTCACACGAGATATAAACAAAAAAGCATATTAATATTATTATCGTTGGACATTTTTCTCCTCTAAATCTACCCCCCCGTAAATATAGTGTCCCTGGATTTTGAAATGTAACATAATGGATAAAGTGAAGGCTCGAGTAAGGGGGCGTAAGTTCTATTTATAATAAGAGGTGCCGGTGGAGTCGATAAAGCCGTGGAATATGCAACCAGTGGCACGGCCCAGTTCTGCGGGTTTAGACTACACTGCTCCCCTTACGCGATCGGCTTCTGCTTTTCTTTAAATTTTCATGTCCTCTCGCAAACGCTCCTATATAACTGGAATACTTATTATATTAAATAATATCGATCATACTTTACAGGAAAAAAATTAATCTTATTAATCTTATCGATTAAAAAAATTAATCCATACAGACCAGACAAATTCAATAACAATATTAAATATACTAAAAAATTGAAATTAGTTTAAACAATGTTCAAATTTCCTCGTCTATTCGGTTAAATTGTAGTCAATGAAACAAACCATTGCATTACAAAGACATATCCATCATTATGATTAGAAGTTGAAATAATACGATTAGTTACACTTCTCTGTCATGAGCAAATAATCTGTTCGCCGTCATTTCAAAACATTACCAGGGAAAATGTATCATGAATTAATAACAAATGCATAGATACAAGTAACTTTGTATCTGTGATCATAAAGATTTAGAATGTTTAGCAAGTACTGATTCATTGAATAAGTTTCTACTACTACTAAACAAAAAGCAATGAATAGTAAATATTTAATAAGTCATAAATTATTAGCAAATCCATCAGAAGAAAAATTATTATACACCTACACTTATCACATATAACGTTGAATTAATCATTAAGGAATGTAATATATAGTTTAAGTTATTGAACTAACTATTATTTATAAGATGATTTAATGTTTTTTTTTAAATTATTTCATAGTTGTAAGAAAATCGTTATCTGTGCACATTTTTGATACCAGTATCTAGTCTATTTATATTAGTTCATCCATTATGTAATATATTTTTCCTCCATCAAAGTTGAAATAATAACAAAAAATCACATCAGAAACGCATCACACGTATTTTTATATTATTGTGTAAAATTATAAACAATTGGACTGGGGATTTATCTTTCTTCAGTAAGTTTCAAGTAAGAGTACTAAAAAATGATCCATCACAGGTATTATTTATAAGTCTTGATTATGAAAAAAGTAGAGAAATAAATTTTATACGATTGGTAAAAATTTTCATGCAATAAATATTACATAAAAACATATTTATGGCTTAACAGAAATATGTGATCTTATTAATGATAATGAACAGTTGAAAAGTAACACTTATTTTGACTGAATGTTCACTACTAATAATTTTTTGAAAATTTTGTTGAACAAAATTTAAATAAATTGCCTCCATCAATGCTTAATTATTATTTCGACAATTCGCGGTTTTAGCGTAGATATGTGAAAATGTACGGTCTAAATTTCCCTGTAATTGGCTTCCCCCGGCTGAACATCTGGACTGAGTAAATAATGGAAAACAACAAAGAAACCAATTTAAATTAGAATACAATGTTTTTAAATCATTCATACGGTAAATATCCTTGTAGAATTTTCTGCTTTATCATTTTTTATATGGACGCCGTAGTCGAATTCGACAATAACAATGTTGTAAAATATAATTTATTTAAATTTCCAGGAAATGGGGGAACTAACCTGAACCTCATTTCACGAAACAGGTATGGAATGGAATTTAGTTGTTTGATGTTGCAGACATGAGCATTAGGTGGAAATGGACGGGAATTAATTAATACAGTACAAATGACCATTATAACTATATAGAATTCAATCCACTTCAGATATTTGCAGCAAAGAAAAACGATAATTGGCAATATGCAAAACTAAACTTTATTGGAAAGCGATATGGTTTTGGTCTGCTTGCTCTTTGCTGCAAAAGATATGGTTTTAAACTGTCTGTTTGGTAAATAAATACAATGTAAATATATAATATTATATCCATTATTTTATAAAACTGAAGATTCAGAAAGAAGATTAAACATTACAGAGAATAAAAAATGTATAAAGATATCTCAAAAAATAAGATTTTTCGTCTTATTTGTGCTAAAGATTTGATCTTGCATCTTATTTGTGTTAGTGTCTCAGTTTCCTGTTGGTTGGGGTTAAAATATGAATTTCCCAAAATAGGCTACAAATCCTTTTTTTTAATGGTGAGTAGCCAGTGACTGTGCCTGGAAAAACCCTAAACAAAATCCTACAGCACTGGCTACCCGCGATTTTGAATACCAACAATTTCTATATTTCAAAAATATTGCATACAGAACAAAGCAAACATAAACCTAACTTTTTAGAAATAGTTTACATCAAGAGAGATAAATACAGCGTCCATTACAAAATTGAAACGTGTAAACACAGTCGAAGCTAGGCAATCATTAATCAAATTCAATATCGATAACATACTTATTACACACGAAACATATAATATAACCTATAAAACTATCACTACATACCACACGTCAAACATTTTTACATTGTCTAGTTCTTCAACAATTTGTCTCTCCTATCCCTAATTATCCCAGTCTATATAATACTGGGCTGAACCATTACCCATTTTTCCCATTGTCATCTCCTTTCTCCCCACCGAAGACGAATCAATCCTCTTTGAAAAACTTTTCTATTTATATTTTCTTACCCAACCCATTCAGAATCCAACGTATATAAACTTTAAAACATCAACATTTCACTGACACACATTAATGACACATTTATCCAGAAAAAAACACTTTAAGTGAGTACAGATATTTTGATTGAATGTAAAATTTCTAGCATTGTATAAATAAATTTTTTCACATGCTACATGTATTTGTGTAATTTAAACAGTGATTAGAAATTCCTGGTCATGAAGATGATTTCTTTGAAAAACGGATTTCTATCCCTATTCCTTCAAAATCCAACGTATATAAGCAAAAAACATTAATGTCACACTGTCACTCTCAACACGACGACAGACAGTATACATCTGTAAAGAAAACAAGTAATTTGGGCCTAAAATTTCTATCATTGTCTCATTTCATTTGTATTTGTATAATTTGCATAATTTAATTAATTTTTAAATCCCAGGCGCCTGAAGATGATCTCGGTAAAGATCGAAACATTGGCACTAGAAAGAAAATATTTTTCTAAACCTACGTCACACCAGATAGCATCTCACGAATTCTAAATAATCATAAATTAACGGTACTAAATACTACATATTTCTAATTAACAATTAAATATTTAACTTCCTTGATAAAATTAGGAAAAACTAAAAAAAAAAAAAAAAAAAAAAAAAAAAACAGATTTTGAATTGCAACTGGAATTTGACCTGTTTTAAACTGCCTGCAAGTATAGTAGACAGAAGGGCCATATAACATCCTCGCAAATAGTTTCTGGATTATCGACAATATCATAAGCCATATCCAAGCAAACATGGAACATCAATTAAATCATGTCCATTTTCAATAGTAGCTTTATGGTGTTTTTTTCCTCAGACTAGTAGCCTTAGGTTGAAGGATTTCGTTCTGCCTGTTTCCTTCAAAGATTTACAGACAATCATTTATATTTTTAAAGAGAACAATTTGGTATTAGCTATGATATTATGAGCGAAAACTGTTGCAGCTGCATTAAATTATTTCAAGTGAAACTTCCTTCAAAAACTTTTGAACCCGTTTAAAATCGCCGATCTTTCGCCTTTATATCAACCTTCAAACTAATTTCACGAGTCGAATAATTTATCATTGGGAGAATAAAAAAGCGAAGACGGAATGGTCGAAGTACCTCAGGGAGATAGATAAGGCAGTTGGAAGTGAATAATGAAAGTAACTTCCACATGGAAACTTTATAACTTGTCAAAGTTGGTCGAGTAGAAAAATTAAGGGCGGAGTGTTGAGGTTGGAAAGAGGAGTGGACACAATTCTGTCGATCGGTCTTCAAGTTGAGTGTTTGTCGACAGGGCTGCCATAGCTCTAATCATTTCTCTTACTCTCCTTTTTCACTATAACAACCAATTAGAAAGGCAATCAATATCTCCTCTCTCCAGAAATTATCCTACCAGTTCTGCCGGCTAATGGAGCGATAAAACTGTCTGCGAGGTCCCCTTAACCAACATCGATTCTCGTGGCACAATACCGCTACCATTAACCACCCCCTCTGGAACGCCCTCAAACTACGCGCACACATAAGCATTCTTCACTCGACCATACAACTTATGCATATACGTGTCATTATTACCAAGCGAAACACCGTTCATGTTAATAACTTACGTATACACCCAACGGTCGTTTTCTTAGCGTTTATCCAAATTTGCACCGTATTGTATATAAAACAACATAAGCAATATAAACTAAACCTTGTTAAGAAAACATGTAAAATTTAATGGTATTTAATTCTCAAACGATTAAATAATTATTGGTTTCTTTGCTTTGGTCTGTGCTATAAACACAGATAACCAGCGCAATTCGAATATTTTGCCTTTCCATTCTTACTATCAATAAATGTAAGATTATTTAAAAAGGGATAGGTCGAACCAAGTTAAACATATTAAAACGTATATTACCATACCGTGTTTGACATCAAAAAATGACAAGGCAAAACAGGCAAGTAAAATATGAACCCCATGAGTGAAACAATTAATTAAATCTCTGAGCACAAATCAATTAACTCCATCACTAATAGAAAATAAATTTAATTTTGCTTATCAGCTTATAAGCGCTCTCTCTCTCTCTCTCTCTCTCTCTCTCTCTCTCTCTCTCTCTCTCTC
>CM077102.1:22283111-22296603 GCA_039619505.1 Cimex hemipterus
CTCTCTCTCTCTCTCTCTCTCTCTCTCTCTCTCTCTCTCTCTCTCTCCCTATCTCTATCTGGCTATCTATTTGTCTATCCGTATATCTATCTTTATACATCTATCTATATCTAACTCTCCAAGTTGGCTGCAAGAGAGGTCAAAGAGACCTAATTGTATGTGGCTAAATAAAACGATCTTAATCAATCTTTCCGTCCCTCTCCCACCGAGCCATCATAAACTAGCATAACGGAGGCAAATATGGAATAACCCAAGTCAGCTATTGTTTCTATTCAGCCATTTTTCTGCATTTCATTTTTGTCTTTACATTTTCATTGCTTTGTATACTCAAAATTTACCGCTAAAATAGTTCTATCACGTTGAAATTTAACTAATTAAATTTCACAAACAACCTTATTAAAAAGATGTTACAGTTGAATACTGAAATTTGTGGAACGATGTCCACCCCCAAAATGTGGCTAATGAGGTAGTTCATTTATCTCTACCCGGAATCTGCTTTTCCTCCTGCGTCACAAATATTCTAAGAAATGGATCGTTAGACAGCGCTTTTCGAGGCAATTCACAAACAGAGACGCTGTTTCTTAAATTTCATTCATTTAAAGAAAACAGAAAATACCATTGTCAATGTTTGTTTTTATAAACTGGACAGTACAAAGATAATCACAAATAGAAAACAAGCAGGAAATAGATTGTGCGATTTTAATGTTTGCGGGTTTGCCGTTGGACCTACTCTTCCAAAAAGAAACTTTGCATACTATCGCCACCATCTACAATATATCTAGCAGGTTTGCTTCGCCATTATCAGCTCCGGTCCAATTTTTGTTTAAATACCAACTTAACAAACCAACAGGTTTTGTCTTAAAAAAAGGGTGAAGGGTATTTTCGGATTTAATTTGCGCTTAAAACATTAAATAGGTTGTGTTTTAATTAATTTAAAAACTATATTCTTTTGTCAAGATACGATTAAAATAGAATTAATTACTTTCTTTCAATTTATGAGGCCGCAAGGACTGGGCACGTTGTCAAGAGGTCAGTTATTAGACACTAATCAACGCCACCAGGTTGCCACGTAGTCACGGAAGGGTTTTATATGGTATATTTTAAAATATATATTTGCAATTTAACCGTTTAACTAACCATTTTAGCCCTCCTGATAAAGTAGTATAGTTTAGTTAGAGGATTGCTTGACAATTAATTTTTTTATGAGGTCATTCAGTTTAACAAATCATAACTAATGTCACAATTAATAGTATTGCAAAGCCTATTGAACTGCTAAATTTGTTTATTGTTTCAAAAACTAAATTTTCTTTTAGTTTCATCAATTGAAACGACACGGTTCTTTAATTTTCAACCGATTTCGCTTCAGGTATTACAGAGCGATCACGGAGTTATTAGAAATTCGATAAATCCCGAAGGGGCGAGGAGAAAGTTATCAAAATATTCATGAGCCCCCGGAATGAAACGACATTTTCTAAATAGTCAAATTTCCAAATCAATAACGTTGAAACCAATTAACATAAAACAAAATATTTCGTCGAAGGAAAAATATTCAGATTTGATATTGTTACAGAAGACTGTCCAACGTTTATGTTATCAATTATAAATTTGTTTCCTGTGAATGCATGAATACATGAGAGAGATTCACCGTACACTGTTACAGAAATGAACTAATGAATAATTTAGAACGACAAAAACGATTTTGTAGACGTGTACTTTTGCAGTATCCACAAGAATAAGCCTTACAACGGCAAATTTTATAAGCATAACAAAATTGAGTTTTGCAAGCAAATCGCCAATTCAGATTGATCAAGGTTTAATTGTCTGCACTACACATGTCAAATTTGGATGCACCGGCATTTAATGCTTGCGTATAACATAAAGTAGCCCTTACAACAGCTATAGTTTTACCACTCTATTTTCCATGTTTTTTTTCTTTTTTTACGTGGGTTTGCAACGGCAGTGATCATATAAACCCTCACGGTGACGGTGTTTTTTTTTTGGGGGGGGGAGCACATTTGTAAGTGTGTCGGATTTGAATGCAGGGCCGTTGGATGCGAACCAGGGACCTTTACCGTGACAATGATGAGCGCCGTGTCAACGCCACCGTTGCGGCCACCGACGCCCCTTCAGATTTTGCCATGAATTGTAGTTGATTACGTGAAGATAGAGGAGGTATTTTATAACCACGGACAAATCATTATTAATGAAGAGAAATTGTTGAAATTCAATAGTTGAAATCACTGAGAGATATAGGAATCTTACTCGCATACTAATTTTGTTGTGCAATTGTTAAGACTTGTTAAGTTGTTGTATTGTTCGCATTGACAAACACTTTCAAGAAAATTTACAGCTTAGGTTATTCGCTTTAAATAAAAATATATTAATTTCAGAAAATCTAAGGCACCATGGTAAAACCAAGAAATAAAATTTAAACATCTTAAAAGCTAAATGCACGAATCCATCTATCATATAATTGCAATTCTCGTAAAAATAGCTTTATTATAAAAGCATCTCTTTTCATTTTTATTCTTTGCAATTGTTAAGCCTTGTTAAATTGTATTGTTAGCATTGATAATTTTCAAGGAAATTTGCAGCTTAGGTTATCGCTTTAAATACAAATATATTAATTTAAGGAAAACTAAGGCACGATGGAAAAAGCAAGAAATAAAACGTAACCCTCTTAAAAGCTAACTACATGAATTAATCTATCATATAATGGCAATTCTCGTACAAATAGTCTTATTATCAAAGCATCTCTTTTCATTTTTATTCTTTTATATACTGTATACACTAATTTGGTAATTGGTTATGAGAAAGTGCAGGAATTTCATAGTAAATCTTTCTTTGTGGATAATTGGCTTATCATAAATAGTTGTGTAAGAAGTGCCAACACTAATAAAATCCTTTCAACTACTTTTAATAGTGCAACGTCGCAGTTAAAATTAATTTAATCTGTGATTTAATTAAACGCAAGTGGAAACGCTGGTTTTTCCAGTCTGATTCTATTGGCTATTTAAAATTACGATTAACGATCTGGGGGATCGCTTCCTTTAAGTGTTGAGCGTTTGAAAATTAAACTCACCCCTGGGATGTGTTGATGTGGCATCTATCGGAGAGGTTTTGGGCTGGAAGGGGGCCGAGTGAACAAACGTAGCTGACATTTATTGATTAGCGCAGAGGATGAGAAGAGTAGCTCTCCTTCATTCATTCCGCCCTTTCCATTTCTACGAGAACTCCGCTGGGGCCGATCTTACACACGGCTCCATCGATTATTAACGTAGCAAAAAGGCGATTAGTCATCATAGTCGATAAGGGAATGAGATCGCTTGTAAATAGGCAGGGTATTTCCGATGAGAGCAAACAACGTCCTGGGAAATGGCACGGTTCAAACGAGAAGGCAAATAAACGAAAGTGCGAGTAAATAATCCCAAAAAGCTGTTTGCCAACTTAATTTTACAACTTAGTATTCAACAAATAAAATAACCCTAGAAACCAGAATTCAACTTACGAAAAAGTAAACTATTCATATTCATCGACCTAATGCTAAAACTGGAATATTTATAAATTTTAAATGTTCAAATGTCATCTTTACCAACAGGCTTGTGAATATGTAGTAATAAGTAATAATAGGGTTTCTTGTCACATCGTAATATTAAATGGTAAATGTAATATTTATTTATAATTACACAAAACCGAAAAATTTGTTACGTTGGTACTATCTGGTACTACTACTAATAACACACAATTTCCAGCGGAACATTCTTTATTTAAAGAAATTAAAGATTGAATTGACCATGTGTCCACCAAACCTCTTTTAAAATATGTGCTGTTTGATTATTATTGGTATTAAGCTTTATTAAATACAATCATTTGAGAACGAAGCATACCTAAAAATTACGAATCTTTAAAGTAAGTAACGAGAAAAGAATTTACAAAAATCTTAACTAAAAATTACCTGATTTAAAACAGAAATGAAGCTACAAAAACAATAAAATTAGCATACTAGTCAACAATAAGCCAACTCCATCACAGAAACTCATAGACTTCAAGAAACATTATGTATTTAGGTCAAATTATTAGAGAGAAAAAGTTTAATTTGACAGATACTAAGTCAAAATTTAACTAACGCTGACACAGCAGAAATAATTCATGATTTTCCGTCCTTTGCTCAAAATTTGCATTATTTTGTCAACTCATTATGATGAGGTGATTCACCAAAATATTATTGACCTGATAGTTTTTAGTAAAAAATTGGAAAAAATTATTTAAAAAGTTAACGGTAGAGATAAAAAATTCAGTGCCACGAGCGGGATTCGAACCCACGACCTTCGGCTAAATACGCCGCTGCTCTACTATATGAGCTATCGTGACTTCGATCAACTCGGACAATGACTTCCCCTCAACCCACCTTTTGAATTTTCCCTCCTTTTTGCCATTATTTTCATTTGTCGCCGAAAATCAAATAGATGACACTACGTTTGAAAAATGGCAAAAAGATGTAAAATTCGAACGGTTGTAACTTGAGATTGGGAAATGGTGTCTGAATGGATCGAAGTCACGATAGCTAAAGTGGTAGAGAAGCGGCGTATTTAGCCGAAGGTCGTGGGTTCGAATCCCGCTCGTGACACTGAATTTTTTATTACAACCAATACCTTACATAAAGATTAATTAATTGAAAGATTTATTTGGTCAATCGGACCAAGAAATTAATTGAATTATTATAATTATTATTATAATTATTGATTAATTATTAATTATTAGAATTATTATAATAATTAGTGAATTATTTGAAAACATTATATTAAGCATTATTAAAAAATTATATATGCAAACTAACTCTGATATCTTTTTAAGCAAATCTATAAAATAAAAGATGAAATTGGATATTTTCAATTTAATTAACAAATGTGCCGATGCATAAAAAACATATTATAGGGTGTATAAAAACGATAAAAATACGAGAAATAAAGAAATAAAAAATTCAGAGCTAGTACCCTTGAATCATATAGGTTTAAAAGTTTTCGCACTGCTATTTTTCCAAATGTAACAAAGAATGTTAGTTGAATAACGCATTGCCTACAAAGCCGTATGTTTTTGTAAATTAAAATTTCACAAAGTATCACAAGTTAATTACATGGCAACACAGGGTGAATAATATTTACCTTATATAGAATATCTTGAGGTTATCAAGGCATGCAAAACAGTGGAGGACAAAATTGAATGAGGATAAATAGGAAAGTGCATATCAACACTGAACAACCCTCCACTTAGGACATCAACAACTAGACTTCCGTATAAATCAGATGCTTAGGGACTATACGTCTGCTATACTAGACAGCAGACTGACGTGGATTCCCCACAAGACTAAAACTTAGCACAAGACTTTGAGAACTACGGAGACATATCAGACCTAAACCTTTCTTGACGTCAAAACTTAAATAACACTATACAAAAAGGAAAAAAATAAATACAACACGATTTGGCGATCACTTTCGACATACGGAGTGGGAGTGTGGGATTCCGGCAAGCCATATAATCCAGCACATCCAAACCTTCCGCTGAAAAGTTCTCTTGATAAATTGCCAAACTTGCACACTACGTCACGAAGCTAACTATCAACCACGACCTTTCTATTCCTTTTGTCATCGAACGGATCCGATCAAATATTCCACACCACCTCCCCCATCATATCCCTGCTGCCCCAACCCCTTTCTACATTTTCTACCCTGAAAACACACCTCGGGACTTTCTCGCCCTTATTTTCTCACATTGAGTGGTACAGTTGACTGATTGGCCGTATCAACTATCCTCCGAGTGCAGTGCTGGTGGCCTTAGTATCAATGTTTGGGGGGGGGGGATACGGAAGTGACATACGTACTCGTAATGTGTACTGTTATACAAAGGCAACAATTTTTATGTTTGTGTTTTATAATAGATTTGATAGTCAAGTAATGTAAGTCCTTTCAGACGGAAGGGCATAACTTGCCGTTGGTAACGCGGACGAGGGTCAAACCACTTCACCCTACTTTTCTCACATTACTTTCAATTAAAGTCTTGAGTTATATAAAGAATCTAATTAGAATTCTAGCGTAGCAAATCCTCCCACTTTGGCAATAAACGGAGTATAAAGAAGACATTTCGTCTTCTTTTTTATTAAATTTCTAATAACGATAAGTAGTTATTTGCGTAATGGGTACGTCCTGAAAGCGTCAAAATATTGGATCTCTGTTGCAAATGGCAAGGGGGTTTGAAATAAATTTAAATTATGTTATATATGTATTCGATAATCCATGGCAGTATACACTGTTCTCGAATTAAATAGAATTGATTAAAAAACAAACGTAAATTTAAATATTCTAGTGCTATTTGCAAACATGTTTACTGAAAGTTTAATTCAGCTCGAAGCCCAGTGGGCGGAAATTGTTAAAGGCCTAATTGGACATAATATAAATAAACAGCTTTGCTAGGTCAATATTTAAAAGTTTCCAGACCCCGGAGTGAAATTATAAAACTGGAATTTCACCCTCGTTTCACAACTTAATAAAATTGGATGCAAAACCTAGTGGCGCGTGTTTCGCTGGGGAAAAAATAGAAGCCCTTCACTGGGTAGAACAAACTTCAAAGTGCACTGACGATCGTTAAATGGAATAATAAGCTAATATGCGTTCATAACTTATAATTTCATTTTCCATCGATATTTATACAAGTTTATTCCATCGTTATTTAATACAAATACAACATATATGAATACAAGATACTTACAAAATGTAAACCACCGATGTCAAAAATTTAATGTTTGTTTTAATGAAAAATAATCATGATGGTCTGAAAACAAAATCACCAAAACACCTGAAAAGCATTTAGTGATAGCTTAGCAATAAACTAAAACTAAAAACACTTTTTACCTAGTTTTGTTGTTAATGTGTTATTATTAAGAGCCAAACCTAGTTACAAATTGTTAGTTAAATTTATTCTATCAAAATGATTCTCAGGTGTTTTGGTGACCTTTCTTTCAAACCATCATAATATTTATTTTTAAACTCATACGTTTTGATTCGTTTAATTTGGTTCGCATAAAAATATGTATGTTGTAATTAATGTAACGATAACAATTAGAAATAAACAAGAAAGTATGAGTGTCCGGTTAGTTTTATCTTTGAGAATAAGGAATTTCACCTTATGATAGGTAAATTCGATCAATAAACTTTCGACCATTCGAAAGTTAAATCTATCAATACGTGCACATTATTTAAACAACGCCTGACGTTTACGGTTGGATTTTCTAATCTATGGAAAATTCCACAATTGTTAATAGATTTTTTCCTCGCCGAGTAGCCAGGTGATAAAATTTAATTCTTGAACAACTCAGATAGCATTTATCGGAGTGGGAAGCCAAATAGAACAATGCTGACTCCTTCCAAAATTATCAAAACTAAGAAAAGTGGCAAAAGTTGAACCCATATCAGTTAAATTTCTGGCTAAAGTTTCAATTATTTAAAATAATATTTGTATGTATGTATTTGTATGAATGTAGAGTTTGAATGGGTATAGAATATAGAATATATAGATAAGTTAGGGGCTGAAATGATCTAGATGACGGAAGCCCCAGCAAAAAAAAAATAATAGATTCAAATTACTTTCCTCAAAAAGTATTATTACATTGCAGTGTTTTTAACTTTACATTTACAAATATCAATTAAATAAAAAATACTGAACCTCTGAAATTAAATAAAGAATAAAAGACGATAGAACTTTTAGGAAAAAGAAACGTAGGACTACGCCCAATCTGTTAATAGACCAAACCAGGCATACTCATAATTCAAAAGGAAAAAAAGTTCTATTATGTCATCGATGTATAGGCGTGGAGAACCCTTTCTTCTGACGGGTCCACCATCACTGGGAGATATCAAAACTTGTTTGACGAAGTTTTATTCTCGAGAACGGTTTAAAGAAACTTATTCCGTATAGTAGCTATGGTTTCCCTTTTATTTCTAATAAAAATACATTAGGACGATATAAAAAGCGCTGTAATTGTGTAATAATAATGAAAACGCGAATTTTCTTCAGACATATTATTAATGTCCATTATGGATATAATGAAGACTCACAAGGAAGTTTTTTTTGCTTGTTTTCTCCTGTTAGGATATTTAAAAAGGGACGTTTACAAATGAAGAGAACTATAATTTTTTCCCACATTACTACAAAAGCCATCAATATTTAGCACTAATAAAAAGTAGAATTTTGATAAAGCTCGGCCAAATTATTAAATATGGGTATGAACACTTTTTCATGTGTGGCACAGCACTAATTCAAATATTAGGAATACAGTAAGACTAAAGTATGCGCTAATGATCACGATGATGGTAGATGCAAGAATAAATATACTTATACATAAAAAACTTTATTGGCTTTCGTAGGTGAACGAACAACCCAGAACTCTTACTTCTTATATTAATTCACATCGTGTTGGTTATGAATATTCAATTATTATCCGATGAATCATACGAAGCATGAACGGGATTAGCATTTACATCGAATCGATGACGAATTCGGGCACTGAATGCCAAGAAAATTGATATTTTAATTGGTCAGACGGAACACGAAAACTATTGAATTGATATTTTAGCCGATTTAGCCGACGTGGAAGCTTTGTCAGACTTTTTAATTACACGTTGGTGAACTTGAAATGAAGCTATGTAATCACTAATCTACTTTGTAGTTAAAAACCTATATTAAACACATTTAAATTATTCTTGTGAAACATTTAAATTTAAGAACAACAAGATTTGCTAGTTCGGTTCTATTGTCACATTGTTTTACTTCCAAAAACAAACCATATACTGCCGAGCGAGTTAAGTTGAATATAAATAAAATCTAATTGGATTTAAATAAAAATTTATGATTATTCGGAGATCGTGAGATGCGGTCTGGTAAGACTTAGGTTTTAGTAAAACATTTTCTTTATCGCGCCAACGTTTCAATCTTTATTGTTTATTTATAAACATTGTTTGAATGTTGCAAATACATGTACGATGTGGAAAAAAATATGAATTTACACAATGCTTTTATATATATATATATATATATATATATATATATATCTACTTACATGTACTGCGCATAAATGTAGACGTTTGCTGAATTTACTTCATAATAAAAGTCGTAATTGTAGGTATATTATAAGAGGCAAAAGAAAGAAAAAAAGAAAAGAATTACAAGACACAAAAATATCCAATGGGAAAATGATATTCATTTGGTTATGTATAATATGAATAAAAAATAAAGGAATACATGAAAAAACAATAGGACGTAAAAGAAAACGTAACGTCTTGTGTACTAATGGTTATATTAAAAACAAAGTATAAAAGTAAATGTTTAGTGTCCACATTTATTACTTATCCAAAAGCCATTCACATCTCACTTTTCAGGCGTGCCGAGCGAAAGGATGTTATCGATGAAGTAGGGTTTTTTATTTAAAAGAAATTCCAGTATTTCAGCTCTCGATAATATATGCTTTCCTAAGTAATTTAAGTAATTCTGTGAGGAGTGAGCAAACTCGAAGAAAGTGATGCTAATCTTCCCGGGCATTAATTTTACAGAGTGGACAGATTTCATTGTATGGGACATTTACAACCCAGAGTTTGAATTTCAAATATAGCGATTCTCTTCTTAATTTGAAAAGCCAATGAGAATCTCTAAGGTTAAGGTCCAAGAGGGTTGAGGTTATAGGAGAGTAAGTGCACATCGGAAATTGGTTTGTACTATTAAAGCCTCTCTGTACGTTTCATCCTGTTGACAGCTTTTTCACGACATAGTCTATTTTAATGGGAAAATCTAAAAGGTCAGAGAGAATCTTCTGAGCATCCGAATTTTGAACGAATATTTTTTCGCAAGAGATGGTAACTGAGTGAACCAGATGTTCTTCCTAATTATCTGTAGACCAATAATCTCAGGTAATCGATCATCTGGGAGGCCCAGAAGTTTAGACAAATACTTCAGGTCAAGGGGAAAAGGTATACGAAAATAAAAGAGGCAAACAGGATTCTAGGGTACCCATGTAAAATGAAAAATTTGGTAGACTAAGATTTTTTCGATAAAAATTTTTAAACAATTTCCAAAACTCATAAGCCTGCCCCAGACTTAAGCGCCATAACTATAATAGAGCGCAGGACAATGTTGAAAACTCTTATTTTGGCGGCAAAAACGCCAAGATTAATTTAATAGAGATTTACCCAGACGGAGGTTAAACCTGTTTTAGTAGCGGAAATTCTAGGTCGTGAAATAGGGAAAGATAAGGATGAATATCCAAATATTTGTACCACTTCGATTTTATTAACCTTACAAAATCAGAGAAATAGTGATTCATTTACATAACTGTATCCTCAAAAAGTACTCACCATTAGCACTCAAAAAAATTGTTTATGATCAGAGACAAATTTAAGTTTTTATCTTTAAAAAGGCAAATCTATTAAACGTAAATAAAAATAAACAAGCCTACAAGAGATGTCAAATGTACAAAATACAGACATACCGATAACTGTTTATGTCGCGAATACAATTTGTCGACGAGAATTTTTTCTTAAAAGTTCAATAAAGTTGGTAAAAATAACAACTGAAAGAGTTTGATATTCTTCGCGACATTCCCGTTTTTATTATTTTTCAAAAGTTTGGTAATTCGTAGATAAATCGGATGTACGGAAAAGCAAAATGTAACATTACTCAGTTTTTTGATTAAACAATCCTCAAGTAAACGTGAGATGAACAAGAACGTACCAAGTGTCATATGGAAACTTCCAATAAGTTTTTTATAAATATAAAAAGAAATTAAACAAATATATAGTAAGAAATGTATATATTAATCGAAATCTCAATTTCCATTTAAATTCTTCTAAGAGATAGTAGATGATGGGGTTTTTCCCTGAAGATAGCGCAATACCGAAACGCGTATTAATCAAAACCCGCCAGTGAAGACATACCCAGAAGTAGAGGATTTTAGTTATTATTTACAGTTATAAAAATATGGCAAAATCAATATTCATTGAATTGTATGTTATTTATTTTTGAAAAATGACAGAAAGCCCTGATGCACTGATAAATCGTTATGTATCCCCCGCGTTTATTTCACACAGTTTTATCAATATTAAGTTTTTTAATAAGCCGAAAAAATATCTCCAGCAAAGTTTCAATACTTTTCACGCTAGCCGATAAATTAATATAAATTATCTTGTTTAATATTACTTTCTTGTTACCGAACGAGAAGGTCAACCGAGTTGCCAGTGCTGAATATTAATTCCCGGTTTAAAAAAAAAAAAAGAAGTCTGGATTTTCCACAGTATAATAACAGCGCAGAGTAAATATTTTAACTTGTATTATTCAAATAAGGCTGTATTTTATACGATTTTCTTTTAGCGGGCCTCCTATCCTAGGATAAAACAATGTTAGTGGTTAATTTCAATGTTAAAAAAGAATATAATAACAATTGTACTTATTGATTTTTAAAACATTACAATTATATAATTTAGAAATATATTCACGATTTGATGTACATTTAGCCTGATGGGCTGTAGCATAAAAACATTACCTTGGAAAAATAAAGGTGAAATATTGTCATGGCCTACGTTTTTCATATTGTACTTTCTATTATGTATTATGACAACTCCTAGGCCTATTTTTGAAATCTTAGATTCCTTTTTTTTTTAATATAATCCTTAGTTTTCGTGGCGTTTCAATATCTTTTATGCGAAGTTTATTCAGGAGCTTTTTTCACTATATGACAGGGAAATGGATGGGTATGAATATTTCTACATAACCTAAAGAAAAAAATAAATCAAGATCGTGTTAATCGATATAAATCATTTAAACATAATAATAATTTCCTAACAAATTAATCTATAGATAACATATGAATATCACGAAATACACAACGGAAATGAAATGTATTTATTTTGTATTGTAAATTCTACATTTTATTTCTGCGTTTATATTAGTTGACCGTAAAGTTGTTTTTTATAAGACAATAGTACAAAAAAAAATTCAGTTCAACATTTTCTTCAGTTGGTAATAATTTCAAAGGCCAAATGTTGTCACAAGGCTGTTTTTACCGTGGATTACGGTAGCACTGGTTGAACGGCTGTTACCACCGATGACACAATTGCCGTTAAGCCTTCCCACATCCCAGCCAACAAGCTTTCGCCATCTGGCGTGGCTCGCTCGATCTGCCACCGACGGACAGAAAACAGGTTTGTTCCAACTCACTCACCAAATCGTTTTGCCACTGACCGACGCATGCGCTAGTGCTGACTATTTCCGACCTACCAAAAACAACAACTCGTAGTTAGATGTTCCGGCTTGACTTGGACTGATTCATGAATCGATTGGTAGACGAGCCGTAAAAGTGCATGACCTAGGGAGACATGTAAGACGCAACTTCGAAAACGGAAGTATAAAATTGCCAATGACGAACATAATTTAAAACATTTTTGATTATAGCATGCTTAACCTCGTTCAACTGGCAATATCAGAATCCTCGAAGATAAACGTAAAGGATTTCGACATTAAGTACATAGTCGATATGCAGCACTAAGCAAAAAAAATGGAACGATCAAATGTTATTGGCCAACGTTTCCTCATACAAAACACAAGTTTCTGATCGGAAGAGTTATGTAATAAATGCATTACTATAATTTTTATATCACTGATTTGTCGAATATTAACCAATCTTTTAAGCGCAGAATTTACAAGTTAAGGTCTTAATACAGTGAAAATCAATTATCGTTTGATTTACCCGTTCAACCCTAGAGTATTTAGCACTATGCATGCGCTGTGAAGTCGCATGGAGATAAACATTTTCCCAACAAATTCAAGCCGAATCAATAACAAATAATATACGATTATTGGAAAGAAAGAAAAAAAAATATATATATAAATACGCTTGAAAGGCATAATTCGCTAAAATTTGTAAGGAAAAAATTTATTTCCGAAAAAACCCAAAATATTCTCCAATGAATATTCTACATGTATAATCACAAAAGAAGCCAAGATCATATGAATGGATACTACACATAAATAATTAAAATTTATAATTCAAACATAACCCAAATCAACATTATAAATTATGTAAGACTTATAGTAACCAAATTTGATCAAACGTTTCTTTTGTTTATTTTATTTTTGAAAATTATTTTGTCGAAATTTCTTTTATTTTAATTATTTATTTTTATAAATTCAGTTGTTTTGTAGCATATTTGTAATGTTTTTACTTCAGGGTGCCTAGCATTTACAATTTACAAAACTTATATCTGTATGTAATTCCCTGGTCTCCTAAGGAAAATTGTAAATTTCTCAAAGTTAATAAAAACAATAATACAAATGTATAAATCCAATAAGAAAGCATTAATGAGACCAACAATATTTATATATATATATATATATATATATATATATATATATATATATGTGTGTGTGTGTGTGTGTATATGTGTGTGTGTATATA
>CM077102.1:22301603-22325203 GCA_039619505.1 Cimex hemipterus
TTTTGTTTAATACCAAAATCCTGCATTATTTTCCGGACAACCCAATACTAATACTCGAGAAAACGCATTTCAAATGAAATTTGAGAGTCATAAATAACCTTGTTGTAAGCAAATAAAGCCAAACGAGAGTTAAAATAAAATACTGGGCAGAACAATGTCATGGTCTTAATTTTTGTTTAACAGGACTATTGAAATTGTGCTTATCGTGTAAATTTCTACGCAAGAACGTTTCACTAGTATAATAGCAATTAAAAAGCATATTATTTTCAGGTATATCATAAATAAAAACTAAAGTTGCCACGGGTTCCACTGTATTGTGCCAAGTTGAAGCGTGGCGAAAAATATTTAAACGAGACCTTTTGATCCTTGCATAACCACTGACTTCTTCAACATACACGACTCTTATTGTCTAAGAAAAATTTAACTCCTACAAGCCAAAAAAAGTATTTTCTTTTTAAAAACGCGAATTCTCTATATATAGAAATAGAATAATTTCACGTAATACTGCATGTTTAAGCAATAGGATTGCACTAGATCTGGGAGAGCTTGAAATGACCTTAGACTACTGGTTTTGTTTATTTTTGTTTTACTGTACAATTATTTTCTTTCCAATCATTTTTTAATTTATCAATTATTAAAAACGGTTTTTCAATCATTAAACGTTATATTCATTAAAATGAATTTGTCGTTTCTTATTGATATTTGAGCGATTAATTTATAGAATATTGAGTCGATAAAAAGCCAGACAACGGCTTACTTACGACATATTTTAATACGTTCAATTAAACTGTGTCCTATTACTCTAATTTTTCATGTTTGATCATATAATAAAGCGTCGAGGACACACGGAAGAATGGATTATTTTTCATTTGCAATAATTACAGTTAAATTCCAGTGATCATATACTTGGCGAAATTGGGGTATTCCTGAGAAATATTACATGCAATTAGATTAGAGAAAACGTGTATTCATTCTTTTCCATCCTGCAGATTGTATAAGAAATATTTAAAAAATATACAGCCGGATATGTAGAATTGTATTATTGGTATATTAATTTCGATAATATCAATAAAATATATCATACATTAAACACAAATTATGAATCTCCACATGTGGAATTGAGTGTTTTTCAATATTAAAAATTTTAAACTGGCAAATCACCAACATACATTTCGAACTAACACAATCTGAATAGAAATTAAGTGCAATTATACAAGAAATGTCAACCTTGGTGTATTAAAAAATATAATTACATCTTGTTATTAATTAAAAGTATACTGAATAACTTAGCAAAGAATACGGCGAAAATTGTGAAATTGGATGGATTTTTCAGTACTTACATCATTACAAATTTAAACGTTAATTAGCTTGGGAAATTAATAAACCAATTATACCGACAGACTTTATAAAAATTAATATCATCCGTAACAATATTACATGGAAGGGCAAACGGGGGAGGGGGGTTGGATTTTTATCTATGAAATTCAAAAATCCAGGGAAAAGTTATTTTTTTCCGCAATAATTTTGTTGATAGGCTTTTCAAATAATAATTAACCTCGCCCGGAGATATATCGTTTGCAATCATGCCGGAAAAGCTTGCGTCATTCCTGCCAAATGTTGCCCAACAAAAATTTTATTTGGGATAATATATCAAAGTGTAAATGGCATCAAATGTTAACCTGGATTAATTTTCATTTATTACAATTTGAAAATAAAAATTCCCGTTTGTTTAAATGTGCACTGAAAATAATATTTAACAATAATTATTACGGCAACAATACGTTACGGCAAACATTATACGAATTACAAGGAAAAGATCTGATTCTTTTTTGAAAAAGTTCAAAATATTGTACGTTATACAAGAACTATACCAAATACTGATTATTTATACGTAAGACTGAATTATTTTTTATTTTAATATTTATCCAATTATTTTAAAGGATGACATTTACTGCTATTTAGTCTTTTAAATATAATATACTTTTCCAGAAATATTGCAATAGTTTTAGTAAAGTTTTAGGATCTCCCTGTTCGCATTTTCCTGCAAATGGCCCTGTAATTTTTTGGTTCGTTATTTATCCCGAATAAACACAAGCAGCCGGCATGTTACTCGCATGTTATTTACACTCCTCCACTTGACAAACTGCAACTCCTTGCAACAAAAATACTGCAGTCGAATATTTAAAAAATAAAAGTTCTTGTATCTTGACACTTTAATTATTTATGAAACCTTACAATAATTGTTTTTATTTATATCCCAACTTGTTTATGGATCAGATATCTGATAACATTTACTCTAAAAAGTGATATAAATAATTCCCCTACGCGGGCAAGATTGAAGAAGATTAATGTTAGCATTTATTGCTAAAATACAAATTATTACCAGACACCTGAGTCTTAGTTAGTCTTAATTAGCTGGGTGAAGGACCGGAAGCGGCATCTTGGCAAGATCGTAAATCTTGTCAGAAGCAGGAAACAGCTATGTAAAGATGTGGTCCACCACGGTGAACAAAACCGTTTTTATATCGATGAAAAAGGCATTAGAAGTTTTTCTTACGGCATACTTATAAAAGCGATTTTTTAAAGTTAAATAGCGTTTAAATCCACGGCTTTAATCTCTTTTTAAAATGTTTTAATGTACTACTAATAACAGATTACTTTCTGAAATAGGTAATAAATTTGGTTGAAATGTTTTCTTTATTATCTTTTTCTTTTTCCCTTTTTTACTCCTACATATGATACATTGCACAAAAAAAATATAAATGGCAATAAATAAGCTGGCTAAACAAGGTCGGCGTAGTTCTGAGTTTGCACCTAGGATTATGTTTTCTTCCGAACTATACCGAAGAAGGTAGGGAAGCCTTGTAGGGAATACTACCTACATGCGGGAATTCAAAAATATTTTTGCCCTCCAAAATCATTCCAAAATTTCCACTCGAAATTTGCGTTTCAGACCATTTTGGACAAGTTGGGTTCAGTATGTGTCTCTCTTTTAGTTAGTCTGTCTGTGGTCAATTCCTTGTATTCGCCAAACTCCGAAGACCACTTTTTATTAAATTGTCTGAGATTTTACGGGTCGGTTTCTAGATGGTCCCCTATGAATTTTACAGCAATCTTATCAACGGTGTACGCATGCTCATACGTAAACTCGTGTCCACAGCTATATCAATGCTTCGATTCTTATGCAATTTTCTGGAACTATGCTGGTTAACATATGTGCATGCGCATCCACAAATTGAGAGGAAGCTATACTGCCCACCCACTTGGCACAGACGTTTTTATCCTATAAGAGTATAAAATGTAAGTATTGATAGTTTTCTATAAACATTATTTTCAAATAAAGCAAAATTTCCGACTTTAATTATTAAGGGAGGGAAATTAGCAATTTTGCAGTAATAAGTTAACCCAAAAGTTCCATTTTTCCACACTTTCCCGGAAAAACTCCACATATCTTTCACTAGTACATCTGCCTACAGTTATTACAATTTTTTTAAATAGTATTTATTGTTCAATACGTGAACCATCGTTTGTTCATGTTTGAGACAGTTGTCCTGCCCAAGTTGAAACGAAAGGTTGACATCATTTCTATAATTTTAAACTATACTAATTTCGTAATGGTAGTTTATGCTTATTTCATGTGTTTTATTAGCTAATAGTAAGAATTTACACTGACCTGTTGCATTTTTTCAAAGTCGAGGCATGGGCGTGGCGGTGCAGCATTCCTGTGCCGTTTTCTAGGGGACGCTTCGTGGAGTGCAGCCGAGTAGGGCCTGTGGGTGCCTCTTGGTGGTGAAGTCCTAAACTGCACAGGTGCAGTCATTGCAGCGACCAGGCCGACGACTTCCTCGTCCGACGAACCGGAGCTGCCGCCCTCTGTTCTGCATCTCCCGGGCCTTCGGACACCCACGTTTTCCGGCGTCACCTAAACACCAACCCCATCATCCATTACATATCTACCTAGGCAACAGGAAGAAAAATTCTATTATAGTTTCCGACGTAAGGTTGAATTCCTTCCTTCCAACTGATTGATCTCGAACAATTGAATTGCCCGTTTATAGAAAAAAAAAGATCTCCCGATTCGTGATTGTAATAGAAGATAATCGGGGATCTGTATTAATGGGCCTACATAAAGACGAACCATGTTCAAGAGACAAAGGTTTAAATCAAAGAGAGGCAAAGCTATCGGATCGGAACATACTTTGAGAAAACCGACCACCTCAGCATTATTCCATTTCTTTTATCCTTGGGTTGAATGAAAATAGAAAACGAACCAGTAAAATTGATAAGATAAATGTGTGAGTGTGGGTGTTGTGATTTGTGGTATACCAGGCATTTCCATATTTATCTGCTAGCCAGCTTCCGCTATGTTGTAGTCATATTATTAAGTCAATTATTAACAATGACTGGATTAATATGAATCAAGAGGTTACATTTTTAATATCATTCAAAATACCCCCTTTCACTTTGTTGATTAAAAAATCAAACTTGTCTAAAACCTTACAGGAATGTAATTATAATCCATTAATGTCCTAAAAATACATGCAAGTCGTAAAGTGCTTTTTAAATCCTTTAATCATAAGACTAATCTAAAAAATTATGTTCTTTATCGCTTATTATTTATCGATTGATCTTGTCTGAACATTCATAAGATTAAAGCATTAGATGGAAATAAGTACAAAGTTAGATTTAGAGTTATAGTTGCATAGAGGGCGTCGGTGGCCGTAACGGTTTAGGCGTTGACACGGCGCTCATCACTGTAAGGTGAAGGTCCATTGTTCGAATCCAGCGGCCCTGCATCCGAACCCGACAAATGGGCTTTTTTTCAAAAACACCGGCACCCTGAGGGATTATATAACCTCTGCTGTTGCAAACCCTCGTTTAAAAAAAATAACTGCATAGACTTTAGAAGGACTACAAAATGATCTTTATGCACGTTCAGCGTATGTACTCTTTTCCCCCACAATAGATTAAATAGATATACATAGCTCACTTTGAAACTATCAATATTATATATTTTTACCAATGTTTTTATTTTACATTTATTCACGATTCGAAAAATGAAAGCATAGATGAACGTTTGGTAAAAACTAACTAAATGGTTGGTGGCGTTAGAAACATTTATTCAGAATATTATAAATATCAAAAGCTTCAAATGAAAATTATTTTTAAAAATGTTACAATATTTGCATTTTGCCCGTAAAAATCTTCTTTTACATTAAATAGACGTAACATTTAAATGTTTTATGATATAGTGAAGGCCAAAAAATCAGTACATCATACATAAAAAGTGCTAGAACTATTACGTTAGTAAATGATAAATGAAATAATTGCATATTATTATAGCTGGTTATAAGTTTTACACCTTTCAAATTTCAATATCGCGATAGTATAATTCTTCCAATGATTTCCCCAAGTAGTACCCATATTTTACGGTTTATGTTCTATAGTATAGATTATTATTTCGAAAAACTTGAGTACATTTTGACAATTTTCCAAGTCTGACATTTGCCAGGTTCGTTGGAAAACTCATTCCCTGAAATCATCACAAATATAATTGTTATGAATAACTTGTTTGTTCAGAAGATCAAAAACTCGAGGTACTAAAAGTATGGTTGCCCTCAGAAAAGACCCCAATTCCTTTTGACCGTTGTGAACTGAGTAGTAGGCAAAATATTGCATTTTTCGCCATTTTTTTCAAACCCTTATTACGTCTTGTTACGGCTTGAAATGGACTTTCGGGGACAAAAGGTCAAATTGAAATAAACAAGAGTCCAAACCTTAAGGGCTTCGGTTGGAAAGGTTCCTCCGAGTTAGGTTCCGATCAAGGACCCGAGGGCTTAAGTGGACAGAGAACAAACCCTGTCGACGTTTCCTATACATAATGGGAAACCCTTTCTCCTGACAAGGGTGTTCACAGAAGAGAGCCTAATAAGAAAATTCAAAATTCATTATCAAGTTTCGAAAAATAATGGTTCAAATTTTTTTTCAATGATTACTAAAAGTTAAGTGTTCATTTGAATTGATTAATATTTAAATTTAATGAAGGAAATTATAATATTAAAATAAATTCTGTCATAAATTCTGCCCCCTTTATAATACAATAATGATTAGATTTACACTCAATTTAATTAATTCTCTCAGAAGGCGAAAACCCTCAAATGACTTTAAATAATCAGTTTAATGACTGTTTCTAAAAATATCCCCGATTGCGATTTCTCTCTCGGACGGACGTGGCTCTTAAATGTCAATGAAACTGTAATTCCTCGAAGCCCGTTTAAAAATGTACAGAGCGCGCAGAAAGCAGTCAGCACAGCAAACGCCTTTATTTTAATTAAACTGTGACAATGTGTTGGTTCAGTTAAAACAAAATCGTTCAATCGACTTTGTACAAGGGGAGTAGGTTTTCATATGACATTCCCTGAGTCGCTTGCTTCTCTAGCACCATGGGTTCGTTTAAAATTCTCCATTTACGATCAATATTCCACTCGACAAACTGATTGGATTTTTCTAATAAGCCTCTGATATATGTATTTTTATGTGAATAAGTGATTCGATACAACTTAGCAGGGGCTGGATACAACTAATTAAACAATTACCAAATTGCGACTTGTTAAGAAGGGGTCGCAAAGGGCATTGACCAAGACTGGAGTGTGCTAATCCTCCTACTGTTTTCTTTCAACAGGAAATCAAACAACAGTAAACACGTTCAGTTGTTTTCTTTGAAATATTCCTCTACGATTTACAAATTTGATTTGATTTAGAGGTATTATTAATTAAATTATGTTAACTCACCCATGTGGGGTTGGACGAAAACTAACGTCTTCATTAAATAACAGACCAGGCACCGCTTGAATTTATCAGCAAATTTTAAAAAAATGAAGTATTACAAGTGTAAAAGAAAGGAAAATTTAAGTCCGGTCCTCAAGTCAAGTAAACTCCTCAATAGAATGGAACAACTCAGAAAAGAACCTTCCACACTGACAAAGTAGATTCTAATCTAGACTCATCCTGCACGTTCACAAAAGTAATCTGATATATCAAACTTGCTTATACCAAACAAATTTGGGGTGCGCACAAAGAAAATGATTTAGAAGAAGTTGCGTATGCGCCCATAGTAACACAAACTGTGCAACTAAACAAGAGGTTTTATCATCATAATCAAAAATATTATTAATTTCGATTTAATTCTTCTTCAAGGGCCTCAAAGAGGTGCCTAGAGGCTCTTTCTACTGGAAACACCTAACAACTGCAGTCATGGTTTTCAAAAAATGATTCAAATACAATCCTGTAAAATCTATCGACATAACCTTAACTCCCAACTGGACACAAGGTGCACTTATCCAATGGAATCTTCACACACAACTGAAACGGCATTAAGTTATGAAAGGTTCCAGAGCACTTTCACCACATCTTGACAGACAAACCTTCAAACCTACCTCTCTTAAACAGAAAACTACTATATAAAACCCTAATGAACCAACTGGAAGTGTGGGGGTTCAGTTGAACATTCCAATATCCTCTGCATTCAAAGAGCCCAATCTATAATCCTCAGAAAAATCCTAAATCATCCATTTTATCAAATGCGTCCAACGAAACTATACATCCAAACGTCCCAACCACCCTCCAATAAATCCTCTCATCCCGACGATAAAGATCCATATTCTGTCCAGGATCTTAAATAAAGAACACTTAGGAATACAAAGTGGATAGTTTCTCCAATCTTGTTTATCTATTTACATACACACCGTTACTTTAAAGCAAAATGAAGGAGTTGTAACATACAATAAAATAATGTATTTAATGTATAATAAAAAATTCCATCGATGTGACGAAAAAAGGAACATGTTGAAAATACACGAATGAGAAATAATCGTTTTGTAAATACAGGTCGTCTCTCTCATTTACCTGTTGTGTTCATCATTGAATTAGCGAATTCAATTTGTGAATTGCGATTCATGGTCTTTGGGCGGAGGTGGTTCAACTAAAATTTGAGATTGGCAACACGTGGCTTTGAAGGAAAACGAGTTTTACGACGTCACAGAAACAGCTCAAAGGCGTGATTTAAAACACCTTCTGTCTGAAAGTACAAAAACTAATAAATCTAGCGATACAAAATTAAAAGAAAATATTTTGTAATAACCAATGTAAAGACAGTGGTGAAAAAAAAAGTATATCGGTTTTATTTTAATTGCTGGAAGCAGGCAAAATAGTCAAAAGTTATAAAAACAGAAATTTTTACAAAAGATTTCTGTAATTACAACTACTCAAATAAAAATGTACGTACTTACATTCCAACAATTAGCGGTAAAATAAATTTGATGGAACAGAGTAAAATTATTTTCCCATTAAAATGTGTTTGTAACAAGACGTATGGTGGAAAAACAACATAGTTTGTGTGAAAAAGTGCCATAAATCAGTGCCACATCGTAGGATTTGTTCAACATGTTTTAGGGACAAAGCATAAATTCGAATTTCAAAATGCTAATATTCTTATGAAAGAAAAAACCAAATCAAATTACATTTATTACAAACTATATACATAAACTGTAGTGAAAACAATATTAGTTAAAAAAACTGACTCACAGAAAATGAACTACTAGTATAAAATATTTTTAATATTTATAAAACTAACCTAGATAGTAAGTAAAATTTGATTTAATGTGAGCATATTTATTTAATTTTTTATAGTGAAAAAACTAAATAAATATTATTTAACTGTGATAGAAATTTATTAATGTATGTTATTGCTTAACATGTTAAAATTTATTTTTACTGCTGTACGTTCATTTAACCTCCGTACAGTTTGTCCAATGCATTCTTGCTCACAATCCTTGAAAAACATTTGTGTATTACTTTGCGGTCTTTGGCTTTTGTGTCAGCAGGTAGTTTATTATTTTGTTGTTGCATTTTAAAGCTAAATCAGCTTGGAGATAGTTTTCCTTGGACAGTTTTTCATTTCTATGCCAATTTTGATCAAAGTTAACGGTAGAAAGGATTTAGGACTGACTTGTAAGCTGCCATTTTGAGTTTGGTTCAATTAGTATTCATAACTGTAAATAAATTTATTTATAAGCCCTAGGATAATGTTTCATTTTAAAAATCATATTAATTCCTAATCTGTTTTGGAATTATTGGCTTAATCAAAGTCATAAAGCTACCATGTTTAAAAGTTACCATGTTAATAAGAGGGTAGATTGAAATGAGGAAGTAAGATAATTTATGTATTTATTTGTTTATTATATGTAAACAAATGCCAAAATAAATTTAATAACGTATTATTAGTGGCCTGACATATATGTTTTCATTGTTTTTATAAATTCAACCCCTGGGATGAGTTCAAATGAAGTCGAAAGCACGGTAGAACTTTCTCTGGATCAAAAAATACCGCCCAACCTTGACCACAACTTCCATGATTATTATAATTACAACTGTTCTTCCATACTGCAAACAACATAGTACGAAGTACGTTATATTCAAGGCAGACCTGGCTACGGTGAATTTTTTTAAATTTCATTTCTCGTACAATGTGAAAAAGTGAAAGAAAGCAAACAGCCACCCCTATCAATTCAAACGTTGATAGGGATTTGATCGTTTGCCAACAGTGAATACCGCCTTTCGCCAGGAATTATAATTTTAAACCTTTTAAAACGTATTTTCTCCCCCCGCCGAAAATTAATATTAACCTGTCAACATTGTTACGTCTGGTTTATACGAAGGTTTTATTTAAACGGAACAAAAGGCTGAAGTTGTCATTTTTACGTTTATCAAGATTGCATTCATGACACATACAAGGAAATAATTTTTGAACATATATAGGTATCATCTATAAAAATAAAATAAAAAATGGGACAAGGTTGTATAAAGTGCACAAGCGAAATTGTGAGTGCAAATCTATTTAGAAAATTATTTTCACATAAAGATTTAAACATTGTTTTGAAAGCGAAACTATCGTTTAAATTTAATAGAAACAGTTGTTAACTTAAAACTTATATAAACATGAAAGATTATGATTATTTTCAATTAATTAATCTTTATGTAAGGTCAGTGTCACGAATTGTCAACGCAAGAGAAGGAAATGTTCTGTACTGAATTGAAGATTTTCCTCATTGATTCCATAGTTACATTTTTGGTAAATCCGTTGTCTGACCAAATTACTTCTTTCAATTAAATCTTTTTATGTAAGGTTTTGGTTGAAATGAAAAATTTAGTGCCACAAACGGTACTTGAACCCACGACCTTCGGCTAAATACGCTGCTGCTCTACCACTTGAACTATCGTGGCTTCAATCCACTCGAACACCAACTTCCCATTTCAACCCACCTATCGAATTTGTCCCCCTTTTTGGCGTTTTTTTATTCAATTCTCAGCGAAAAATGAAATAGCCAAGTGGTAGAGTAACAGCGTACTTAGCAGAAGGTTCCAATTACGCTCTTTAGACTGACTTTTTTATGTCAACCAATATCTTACATAAATATTAATTATTTGAAAAGGAGTTATTTCATCAATCAGACTATGAACTCTAATGAATTATTATTATTATTCTTTCCGTAATGCCGTAGATACATTTCTGATTTTGGTTGCCAATGTGAACTATTTTAAATATGATACCGCAATTAAACCGCCTAGCAGGTGAACTAAGATGAGCCCAGGGGCGTTTTACAAAGAAAGCCAGCCGTGCAAAATTGAGCGTTTAAGCGTTTAAATCAATTTTATGCCACCCCTTTTTCAAATATGACCGAATCCCGAACGAAATAAAATTCCCGATTCCCTGGCCCTCAATCTTCACTATCGCGGTCACCCGTGCGTAAAAGATCGGCATCTAATATCCCGGGGAAAATCTAATTTCTAACAAATTTTGAGAATTATCGTAATAATGGGCTGGAGGGCACTTTGCATAGTTACACACTGAAAATTGTAAAAATCGGCTTTTTTCGACACAATTTATATTTTACGAATCGTCCTGAATAATAGATTGATTTTATTAATCTCTTTCCTCAATAGTAATTTTTCTACAGTGGGTGGTAGCCCCGACGCAGCAACTTCCTTTATATTCTTTATCAAAGTGCCAATAGATTTTAAATAGATCTAAGATGGCTCTAATTGGTAAACAGATTCCAATTTTTTCCAACTTTCTCATGCCTACGTCATGATGTAACAACTGAATCTACTTAGACGAAAGTCGATTAATCTTTTTTATCATCGCACACAAGTTCTTCTCGGATCCTGACGAGTGCATATTTCCTTAAACTGCATTGTCCTGACAATAATCTGGAATATTGTTTCTCCTGGGTGAAAGTATTGAGTCAGCTAGTTTTAAATGAAAGTCTTTCAATCAGAGCGTTTTTGTGTGAACCAATTAGTTAAAAATTTAAAAATATCCACAATTTACTAATATAAATCTAGGCTTTATGTAAATACTTCTTTTTTTTGGGGGGGAGGCGATATTTGTACATTTCTGCATTTCTTTTGAATAGACATTTTAACGATTTTATATATTTTTATTTCTGCACTCAGGCATCCTTTATAAATTTAAACGCTTTCTCCCCACTCATTATTATCTCATCCTGGAATCCTATTTAACTGAGCAGCTATTTCGGAGTGAGGTGCAACAACGATGCTCAGATTGCAAACCAATACTAGCAGGAGTTTCACCAGGTTGCATACTTAGTCCCATCCTAATGTATATACCAGTTCTGACTGTCTTTTTTATATCTTTGCAACCTACACAATTTTGCCTTCTACACCTTCCAGCAACCTTAAACTTCCAAGAACAGCTAGAGTTCACCAACAGCTGGACTTTCGCTAAAGTGGAAGGCAAACTGAATGAGGAAAAATGTGCCCTGTATACATTTATATTGAAAAGCAGTTTTCCAGGGTACATTAACATCCAGGAGTTACCGACTTCCACTCAGATCACATATTAAAGCTAAACTGGCGTAAATCACTGACTTGACAACACAACGGAAGATGTTGACAATTACAAAGAGATAAGACTACATTTTAAGACCGAAATCTGTTCCTCCAAGACATATAATATCCAGCACACCCATTCTTTCCGAATAAAAGTCCTCATACTGTCAATGCTCTTTATTACATATAACGACCTCAACATTCTTTTTGTTATCGAACTGATCCAATCCTGCTCACCAAAGACCCACACTATGCTTTCGACCCACCCAAACCCTACTGACTGCCCTCTCTACACTTTCCCATCCCAAGAACCCGCCACGTTGCCTAAACGATGGCCTCGATAATTAATCCATAATCCTTCACATTGGATTTCAGCGTTGGCTGGTCCACATCTCGAATATGGAATAATTAATCAAACCGGCAATTCTGTCATGATAAGAAGGTCATGATGACTTTTCAAATAAGATTAATAGGTACTGAATATAATGTTCAATTTGAATATAGTATCAAAATATCAGACCTTATCTTAAGGCTGTGAGGTTTAATCAAATTGGCATTTATGCATTGACGAAGCATTCGTTTTTCAGATAAGAAGAAGTACTAGTATAATACTATTACTATTATAATATATGCACATAACAAAATAATTCATTTTAATAAAGCCATCGCCCGTTTAAAATTAGGCTTTTACCTCATTTTTCTGATTTGCATTTCTTTCCCATCTGCTCTGAAATAACGCACTTGTTAAAATTATGATGAAATGCATCGGTCAGGAAGACTTTCGACGGGAGCTTTTATTCCAATAATGTAAATTACAATCCATTGTATATAGAAGAAACGAGGAAATACGGCATGTAGGTCAACGACACAAACGTTCCCTCGCTTGTCTAGGTAGGGGAAGAAATAATTGCATATCGTTATTTCTGTCAATTATAAACACAATGTGGCCTACGTGTCAAAAAATAATTAATTTTTGTTGAATTATACTGTAAACTGTTGACTGATGAAAATGTGACCAAATCGCTAAATGATTCAAATTTTTAATCCACGCCGGTGCTCCAATCGAATGTAATTCATAAATAAGGTGTAATCAGTGTTTCATTAAACTTTAGAATAATTCCGAAAAACTCAACATGAATAATCTTTAAAAAAAAATCGTTATAAATGCTTAACTTGTAATTACAGACTGTCTAATAATTTTTGTGATGTCATTTCAACAATAGATTAATGTTGTTCAGCGTTAATCATTTAGAATTATTAATAAATAAAAGGATTTAAATTATGGCGAATTAAAAAAATATTCCATCTTGATTTTCCATAATCATTTTGTTGGGAGGGGGGTAATGAATTTATTCCGAACAGTTCGTTTTTTATTGATTCTTGTTACAAAATTAAATAAAATTTCATTGAATGTCCAATTAAAAGCGGCAATTCTCCTATATTTTGACACATTTAGCGCACAGGTCGGTTTATCTTTAAATATGAAAATCCTTTGGGGTTTAATTTAGTCATAAAGGCTTGTTTTGTAAACAACGGCCGTGTCCGAATCAATATAGAAGTCAAATCAAGCAGTCGTTGTTGCCATAGAGTTTGAAACAAGAAGAGAATTTAGGGATTAATGCCCGGTGAAAGAAAAAATAATTAGCGAAATTTTCCATAAGAATAGTCATACAGAGGATAATCCCGAGTGGATTGCTGGCTAATAAACAAAAACAACATAATTATTTATGAAAATCACATTTGGCTTCTTTCTTTCTTTTGTTTTTTATTCGAAATTATCGGAAACTACCCTCATTTAAGCTGGTAATTCGGGTGAAAACCAAATAACATGCCTATTTTTATCGGCCGCTAAAATTGTAAAATACTGCTTGTTTATTAAGGTTAGTTCATACTGGCTGTTGGCAAAGTTTGACAAACAGAACACTATCGTTGTTGCATAATGCTGTTTTATTTTCGCATAGGGAAAGATCCTAGTTAGCAAGAAAGAAAGACGAAGCTCACAAGAGGGTGTGGCAGAGGTAGTTTGCCAAGATTAAACAAGGATGTTTTTCTCTGAAATACAAAGAATGTTCAGCAAAGCCGACGCCATGAGAGTACTACCAACTTGAAGCTTTAATCGAAGATAATCATCCAAATAAAACCACTCGAGAGATAGTGGAGATGCGTGTTATATTTACACAAAGTCGGGCATGTTTGCCGTCTGGATACGGTCGAGTATCGACACTCGATAACGTATAGAAATTTAAGACAACGCATCACGATGCTTCGCTTTCAAAGCACGATCCACTTCTTACAAGATTCGACGAATGAAAAATGAATTCTGTATAAAAAACACAGTACGGTCGTGATAGAAGCAGAATGATACCACTTCTTATGCTCCCCTATCTGTTTCTATGTTTAGGTTAAAAGATTTACTCGAATTGGTAGGGAATATTTTACTACTTCCTGTTGCCAACTGTACCAATTATCGAAGAGCTCGCAACTATAATTGGAGTCAATATACCCTATTAAACCTCTTTATATATGTCTAGGGAAGCTAAATTTATTATACATATTTCATAAAGGTGAAAATTCGTCGTTCGAAGAGGGACGACTAGGGACCATATTCGTTTCGTCAGAAATAAAAGTCATTTTTTCTTATTGTAGTTCCTTAAGATAATGATTAAAAAAAGAAAAAATTATCAAATTAGGAGAAAAAAGTTTTTTAAATTTGATAACCTACCATAAAATCAATAATAAAAAGATTGTGGATTTAAGTTTTATACAAGCATATAGGACGTTATTCTATTATTTAAAAAATTGAATCGAGTCATAATGCCCATCAAATTAGTCATAAGTTGACAAATTCAATCGGGTTCTGTAATCGATTATCTTCAGATCGAATTTAATTACAAAAAGTTTTTATTCTTAACTCATATGTTTACTTGCTTAACTTAATGTGGAGAAATAAAAAAACGAGCTAGACCTAGAAATATATTAACGTTTCGCCAAACCAGGTCTAAGAAAAAAAGGGACCATAAATATTTGCTTCCTGCCAACATTAATTAGCTTTCTATAAGTTATTAAGGAACAATTAATTCCTTTGCCACTTTCGATACGGTTTTGATTATTTTTAAACGATTTTTCATGTTTAGATTCTCCAGTTAGAATGAATAAAATGCTAAATATTTAAATTGCAGTTAAACCATTTTTAATTTGCCAATCGATTATATTTGCGACAAAAAAGTGTTTTCGTATAATTTTCAAATTCAAAATGTGAAAATTAAACAGGGAATCATCAAGAAGAAATAAGCCAGCAGGGAAAAATAATAGACGATATTGCCCGAAATCGCTCAATCCTAGTGTAAACTGGAGGGCCGCATCCTTGGTGCGGCGAGGTACCGGTGTTATTTTCGATGCGATAAATTCCATGTTGTCACCGGCGCGGCGGAGCGATATTTCATGACCCTATTTTATTATTTTATGTTAATTCGTCTCATTTCCGAGACTGTCGGCAATAAAATCTCAGCAAGTAGCGCTTTCATTCTTCGGTCGCTCCGAGACTTTATGTGTTTTACACATGTCAGCTTTCGCTCAGCGCTATTTTCTGACTTGGCAGCTATACTTCCGTACGGTTTAGATATTGAGAGTTTAAACAATTTAAAAAGAGCGACAACAACTAAGCATGAAATATTTTCAAAAACGTGATGATAAATATAAGTGAAATCAAGATTATTGCATGAAATATTATCAAACGGAAAATACATATTTCTTTTACTATGAAACTATTGCATTTTCCCTGTCAACATTTGAAAATTTACTTCCTACAGTTTCATATATAATGTAAAGATATATACGAGTTATTAAAAAAACTCTCTTCTGGAAATAACACAAAAGCAGGTTTATATTTTCTGGACGAAGAAGATATAAACAGTAAAAAAATAAATGCAAGTAAGTAGGAGCTATTAGCATTTTTAAAGAATATATTTATATTTTATGCAACAATCACGCGTTGTTGAAATATTGATCTAAGCCATTTAAAGAAAAAACCTAATGGGTGAATGTTGACATCAGTAAACATAATTAAATATTATTCGCTAAAACCTGCAATTACGTACGACTTAGGATGAGCCTCAA
Source organism: Cimex hemipterus (assembly GCA_039619505.1). NCBI lineage: Eukaryota > Metazoa > Arthropoda > Insecta > Hemiptera > Cimicidae > Cimex > Cimex hemipterus. The sequence continues at coordinate 22,317,630 of CM077102.1, forward strand.
ATGGGAAAGTTACATCTAATCGTACATTTCAGCTGTTTGAAGGTTAAATATTATTTTAAACGGGTAATTTCAATCGGCAAACGTTTTTAAAATAATGAAAAATGACAAACCTTTCTTGATTTACTGATATTTAAAAATTATCGAGTAAAGAGTCTTTTAATAAGTTAAATTTTTTTTCATTTTTATAGATTTAATGGCTGCCGTTACTACTACTAATGGCCCTTCAGGTTCGTATTTTTAGAAAGAACCTGAGCATGATTTTTATGATCAATTACTATATTTTAATGGCATGCATAACAGGTGAAACTTTTCATACTGCGTTTCAGTAGTTGAATTTGTGAGAAAAAAATTGCCTTAAGACTGAAAAGATTCGCTTCATTATAATTTGGACGTAATGAAAACACTTGCCGTGTAATCTGTTTGAATTCTCGATGGTCGTGTAATATATTAATTAGTCGAGCGGACGACGAAAACAGTGAATAATGATTTAAAAATGAAGTACACTTCACTAAAGCTCTCCGTCGCCATTTCAATTGTCGTCGAGAATCCAAACAGATTACACGGCATTTGAAATATGGCAAGAGGAGAGAAAATTCGTAAGGTGAGGTTGAGATGAGGAGTTGATGTCCGAGTGGATCGAGGTCACGATAGCGCAGGTGGTAGAGCAGCGGGGTATCTAGCTGAAGGTCGTGGGTTCGAATCCCTCCCGTGCCATTAACTTTTATTCATTTCAACTAAAAACCGTAATCAATTGTGTTAAATTGTAGTGAACATTTCACGAACGAAAAGATGTTCATTTTGCTGAAAAGTGCATACAGGCATAGTTCGCACACATCGTTTGGTCAGTTGTTTCAATGGGTATGCTTCAGTTGTGGGAAATGGATAAAACCTTTTAGAATAACGCTCGAGAAAGCACAGTATCCCTTGGAGATATCATAAATAAATAAACGCCAACTCGCTCATAATAAAGTGGGTTTTTGTTAAATTTATGCTCATTACTGGTTGTTGTCCCTGTGACAAATTCAATGAAAAGACCAGATTTGTCAACTGTCAGCAACCAGCAATTAATTGGAATATACGAACATTTGAAGTTCAAAAGCCGACACTTTTCATAATAGTATATTTTTGCTAGAAATAGAAAATAGACATAATCTGCGGCCTTACTCAAATGTGGATTATTCGCTGAAACGACTGTTTTGAACGAAAACGTGTTGGAAAAGATTTTGCATAACAAATAGCAGACACTGACAGGTAACAAAATCCAAACAATTGAGATATACTTTGTGAATACTAAATATTAGAGAACACGTACAAATAAACAAACCTTTTTTAAATGTTGCTTAAATAAAAAATTACATTCGCTCAGAAAGGGTTAGCAATGTGAACAGTAGTAGAGATGAATAAACTGTACTATCATCAATATTATGTTGGTTCCAATAATCTTTTGACCTGGAAAAGTGTTTTTTTCTATCAATCCTTCAGCATCCAAACATTCACTTATTTTTCCGTGTATGAAAAATCTGTAATTTATAACACGCTGTTAATGTCTTCTTTAGGATGTTTCTGTGAATCTTTCAAGAGTCAAGGTATACTTTTTTAATAATATATATACATTATATTAAAACAACTTCGAATAGCAATTCTACATAGTAAAACGAATATAAATAAATGATATTCTCACTAACTTTTTGGTTGAAAATAAAAAGTATAATCACCCACGAAGGTTTTGCAAGCATTCGCTAGGTTCCAATCGATAAAAGGTCAAATCGACATATACGACAGATTAAAAATTTAGAAAAGCTGTTAAATTTAGCCTTATATAATCGCTCTGTATCAGGAAGACCTTTGACTTTAAACATTTTCCGCTTCTTTGACTGCTGTAAAATTTTCTTCACGTCCCACTAAATCCTCCATTTCCATGTGAGTGCTTTCTTTTCATAAACGGGTTTACAGACCTAGTGCTTAAAGAGTGTGGACATATTAAGGCGTACGTAGACATTGTAATTGTTAATTATTACGACAAGAGACTCCATCGTTATGTCGTTAAATAAAAAGTGGAAGTCACGATAGCTCAAGTGGTAGAGGAGCGGCGTATTTAGTCGTGGTTCGAATCCCGCTCGTGGCACTGACTTTTTATCTCAACCAATACCTTTCATAAACATTAATTAATTGAAAAATCGGACCACGAACTGGTATGGGTTAAATAAAAAGAAAGGCAATTTATGGAATTATTTAACAAATGAAAGGACGTCTAATTAAGAGCTAAGGGTAAAAAGTACAAATTAATTTAAAAACAATAATAGAAAGACGGTTATATATTTAGTTTTCAAATTACCACCTTAATCTTCAATCTAATTCTTTAGAAATTGTGCAATTTAATTCGTACCATACAGGCCTAAGAAATAAAAATTCTTTACAAAATAAACTTATAAAATTGCAATACCAATTTTTAGTTAGAAAAACATTTATTAAGGTGCCCAACGTGATATAAACAAACATAATTTTTCAAAAAAGGTTTACTGGACTACACGACACAATCTAGGATATAAAAAGCATACACCATATTATTTGACACTACTTCATCCCTATCCCATTTAGGAAGTAGGCGAGTAAAGATTAAGCTAGTTTCGAATGTTAAAGAAGTAGATACAATCTGTACAACTCAGGGCCAACTGTTTCAAAGATAATGGTTACTTTAACAAGCCTAGGAACACGTATATGTAGGTAACTGACGAACAATTTCTTCAGAGGGTAAGAGGTTCTGAACTGGACTGACGACCTTGTCCTGTTATGGAATACCCCGATTATCACGACCAATGGAACCGCACTATCAGAGTTCAAATACCTAAAGTTGCCTTTTTTTAATGTATGTAATACAAATGTACATGGACATGGATGTAAATGTAATACCAAACAAATATAAAAGTTTCTTTCAAAAGCTTGGAGAAAGTGTTAAACTTAGACACAATTGGATAAATTGGCCAGGTAGACAACTTTCTTTTGTGAATCCATTGCATTTCGTGGTGCGATTGACCAAATAACATCTTTCAATTAATTAATCTTAAAGTAAAGTATTGGTTGAGATAAAAATGGCAAAAAGGAGGGAAAATTCGAATAATTGGGTTGAAATGGGAAGTTGGAGTCCGAGAAGATCGAAGTCACGATGGCCCAAGTTGTAGAGCAGCGGCGTATTTAGCAGAAGGTCGTGGGTTCGAACCCAGCTCTTGACGCAGACTTTTTTTTTTATCTCAACCAATACCTCACATAAAGATTAATTTTTTTTAGTTGAAACTTGGTCCCAGTGTTTCAAATTTAAAGCTGCAAGGATATTCCATTTCCATGACTTCAAAATGTACAAAGGCAATACTTTTGGAAAAAATGTATGGTTTTGTAGTAACAAAAATTGGGTTATACCAGGGCAACCTGACTGTTTTAAATTTCTAAAAGACTTCGAGTAACTGATAAACGTACCATAAAGGCCAAAAAAAATCACCTAACCATAGTTAAACTTTGAATAAAATAACCTTATGACATGATGCAACAAAAATTGACACGTCAGTATATATGGGACCGCTCCCATTGTTTACTCGCCTCGATGCGGATCAATCCCGGTTAAGTTAGGAAGCGGGATTGCGGATGAATATAGTCGTGAGAATCAATACGCACACATTGTGGATGCAGTTGCTAATCAAGCCAGCCGAGTAGGGATAGGACGAATAATTGTGAGACTCCTCGTGTTACAAAAAGGAAGGACGTGTTTTAAAAAATATCTATACAGAATTCAAATACCTGAGACCACTTCCGTTTTTCTTGTCCCGTATGGCTCTTGGCCTGTTTGCAATTGATTACTTCTAGCTCCTCCTCAGAACTGTGTTGGTCGTAGCCCTGATCACAATCACTCGGGAGTGCAGAGTCCAGGAAGTAAGGCGACGCCGGAGTTAACAAACTGCTCCGACTTCGGCTTAGTGCAGTAACTACGCTACCACCTTCGCTTTCCATGCCTAAAGAAAATAATTAAAAACGTTAATTAATAACAAATTTACGAACATTATATGTACATAAAGATTAAAAAATCACAAGAGAACAGATGTGCCAACGTTAAATTATTTTACGTTTATTTTATAAGTAAACTTTATCGAATTGAATAATTGAATGTTGGGTTCAAAAAAGGTACATACAAAAAAAAGTATACATGTTGATGAACTGTGTTGTTTTTGCCAACTTTTTCACGGCCAAACATAACAACGCGTATGTTTTCATGGCAAAACACGAAAATAAACTGACCTGTGATAGACCAACTATCAGCATTAATGGCGCAGTTAGTCCGAGAAAACAATATCTTGATGGCAGTTCGTCATGTATGCATGAATAACACGGCTGGCAACGTCAGAATTCTAGGTCGTAAATAATCCTGATATAAGGTTCTAGAGTACAGGTCGATTCAACCGGGAAGTTTCAATGTTAAACGAGCGTTGACTTGTCAAAAAAAGCAATTTTACTCGGATAAGTAGGGAGTTTTGAGGCGAACAAGGCAAGACCTTGGAAAAGTAGATTTTCCGGTTCGTTCCTTTTCCTTTTTACTGGACCTCTTAAAAGATGCAGGAACAAGAAAAGTCCTAATGTCTTTAAAAATCCCAGAGGATGAGGAAATTTAGGAGGGAACGATCAGGACTAACGCCCCAAGTAGCAATTTCTATAAAAATTGCAATTAAAAGTTAAATAAGATTCCGAACACAAACATCAAAAAATTCATGTTTGTCTAACTACTTAACATATTTTTAGATTTAATATAAATAGATAATAATAGACAGCACACCTCTCAATTCATTTCCTAAAAAAGCAAACAGACGAATATTCTCTGATATTTTGAACCAAAGAAACATCAACCCAAACAAGTTGGGATCATAATATGTGAATAGCCTTGTTTTTGTTTGCCTATATACTCCAGGACAAGTTTTAATGGTTGTTAGCAAGAATGGCGTATTGTCAATTCGCCGCTATCTCCACTTGTGACTTTCGATCATCTCTGGGTCCATCAGTTTCGCTGTTTGTTAGTTTGCAGGGAGAATCTAGGGTGTCCGGATGAGTAAAGATAACATCTGACATGAGCGCCATTCCCGGGTATACGAACCAATTATTTGACTGTTAATTAGCTGGTGAACCCTAAAAGCGTTTTTTATATTTCATCAAAATATTTTTACTTGTATCCTAAAGCTAATTAAACAACAGCTCAAAATGCTTTATTTGTTATCAAATATTTAGTTTTTTAAATAAATAAACTGGTCAAGCTTCCTGATTTAATTAGGGATCAGCTTTCAAATATATTTTTTTTAACGGACAATCAAAGATAAGGCCTATTAGAATACGTTTGACTATTTTTCTTTCCAAAAGATCGATTTGGGATGAGGCCATCCCCAATCTACCTTTTGGAAAGAAAAATATTTAAACTGAGAAGGCTGATCAATCACGAATGAAATTATTAATATGTTTGACATTTAATGTAGATACGGTCATACGGTCTTATATATTATAATTTTGATTTTATTGAAACAGAGGTTTCAAAATCGTGAATATGTGTTCCCATTTGTTAGCTTTATACATTAATAATTACAGTTACATTATCCTGATGATGATGACATATTCTTCGAAAGTTCGACAAAGAAACTGGGTGTTTTATTTCCAATGTACCTCATCCTTAATCGTCTTTTAATAGAAAAACGATTCTACCACAAGAGAGAGAAGAATCCAGTCACTCTGGAATTCCTTTTAATAAAGTTACGTTGTAATATTATTTCTACGTTTCTATTAAGCTGAACACAGTAATTACGAACTGTTAGGCAATTAATAATAATAATTTCTTGGGCGATTTGACGCAAACTCATACCCTCGTAACTAAATAAATGAAATTTTCCAAGACCAACAGATTTCACATTGAGGAAGTATAATACCCTTGTAATTATTTTGCAAAAAAAAAAAAAAAAAAAGGCACTTGGAATCAAAATTGAAGTAGTCTCACTCCGAGGCTTTAATGTCTTTTCTTTTACCTTATACACAATGGAAGCTCTACCCCCCTCCCCACTGGTCGTAATTAGTGGGTAACTGCAAAACCCTCATCAAAACCACATAGTAAATTAAAGCGTTGGTAGAAAGGCATGTTTGCATCTGTGCGCTTTATTTCATGTTTCCCTTTTTTCAGCAAGGAAATTGTTCCCCGACCACAAAAACTAGGAAACCTTAAAAGGTCTTTTCATCCTATAATAAAAAAGAGAAAGGTAATAAGTAAATATTTTAACGAGTCGGCGGAAGGTATGGAAGCTTGTGAAGAGTGAAAATCTCATATAAATTATTCATGACAACGTACAGACGTATGGGTGGTAAAAAAAACTCAATTTAAAATAAAATATCAAATGATACAAATGCAAGATATATTTAGCCCCATACCGTTTGTTAGCGATGTTAAGTTGCTATTTCTCGCCAAGGAAGAAAAATGGGGCAATTGCCCAGCACATAGAAAAGACACGTACAAAAGAGCACTTACAGACCGGCAAGCTTCACATTTGCCAGCCTATTCCGGGAAAATGTTGAAATCGCCGATCAAAGCCAGAATGGTGGAACAGCTGAGGTTGTACGCACTTCCCCACCAGGTAGGATTTTAACAGAAATAGAAATCAGCTGGAATGCTTTTCTCCCTTCCACCAATTCGTTGGGGCGAAACGCTATTTACAACGCCCACGTCGAGGCCTCCTCAAAGAAAGTTGTAGTAGACGTGGAGTAGTAGTAAGCAGAATAAAATGACTAGAGGGGGAGAAAGGACTAGGCGTGGGCATTTCCTCAACAAGGGCACATGTTCACTTGGGTTTAAAAACACATTCTGGCCATCTTGGAGCCGCCTTCTATTCCTCGTTATTCTGAGTTTAAAAACTGCTTTTTAACAATACATATTTTATTAAAATATACAACATATGCACATATATTTTGAAAGAAATAGATAAAGAGAGGGAAAATGGGACCAAGAGACGAATCTGGATGGAGTGGAATGACCTTAGTCGTTAAAATGTCATTTAAATGTAATAGTAGAAATAGCAGAGATAAAAGAACAAGACTTAAATGATCACTAATCATCGCAGCTGGAAATATGATGAACTCAAATTTTATACCCTATTCACAATGAACGTTATTAAATATTAATTATATTACTATTTTTCGAGAGCATAAGCTTAATTATTGTACTATAAAATACAATAAAAAATTCTTCCTTAGTATAATCTGAGTGTGGTTAAGATTTTTTAAAAATAAACCGGTATTTTAATAATATGTATGTTGCAGTGTTTTGCATCATAAAGGATCTTATCGTTGATTGAGCCGCTAAGTTTTCATTTATTTTAGGTATTTTTTTATTTTTTTTAATAAAGATATGTAATAATATATAATATTTTAAATAAATCTATCAAAATATGAAAAGAGAGAACATAGTCTTAGTCTCATATATTCAAGGTATGTATCCCTCCCACTTACAATTTGAATGATTCTCTCTCTCTCTCTCTCTCTCTCTCTCTCTCTCTCTCTCTCTCTCT
>CM077102.1:22326804-22338890 GCA_039619505.1 Cimex hemipterus
AAAAAAAAAAAAAAAAAAAAAAAAAAAAAAAAAAAAAAAAAAAAAAATTATCTACCATTGATATTCTTACAACAATATTTTGTACATTTTAAAGGATTAGATGTGAATAAAACATAAAACACAGATAAAATCTACCTCATAAAACTGAATTTTGTAAATACATTTTTTAATAGTTGGTTTTTCTATTAAGCTTCTTTCTAACGTTATGGTGGTATCATTTTTTAAGTTGTACCATTTTTAAGTATCAAATTTGTTTGAGTGATCTAAAGTGATTCAGATTTTGCTAGGATCATAGCATTGTTGGAAGATGGAAGAAATAACGAATATGGCCAGGGTGCTTAACATTCCCAGAACAACTGTCCGAAGTGTCTTCCATCGCTACTGATACTGAGATACCGAGGTCACTCAAGAAGTCACTCAAGTCATCGCATCACATCTCAGAAATGTACTCCGTAATCGACATTTCACCAATGTTGAGATGAAGCGACGACTTCAACAGGTTAGAAATGTTAGCGTACATTTTCACACTTTAAGGCGAAGACTATCAGAAGCTTGGATTTCGTGTGGGAAGGTCAGCCAATGGTTCGGAACTTCTGACAAGGCACAGAACAGTTGGGATAAGTCAATTAGATGCTTTCAGATGAATCTTGGTTTTATTTGAGATCTTCTGCAGGGCGAGAAGGTTTGGATAAGAACAGAAAAGCGTTATATAACCGCAGGCATCTCACACAAACTTGATCTTCATCTAGAGTTCACTAACAGCTTGGCGATACGTTGAAGATGTGTTATGCCACTAACAAATTATGCCACTAATTGACGACAGCTTTATTTTTAAGCATGCCCCGCCCCACACATAGCATTGATCGTAAGAATTTACAACGGGGTTGTAATTCAACGTTTGGAATGGCCAGCAAGTAGCCCGACTTAAACCCTATCGACCACCTATGGGACGAGTTGTCTAGAGGGTAGCCGCCCAGTGATGGCATTTGCAGGAATTAAGAATGGCGCTGTTGTAGGAGTAGGAAAATATTCCACAGTACTACATTCAAAACCTCCTAAAATCTATGCCACGTCAAATGCAATGTAAGAGAAGGAAATGCTCTGTACTGAATTGTATCTTCATTGTTTCCATAGCCACATTTTTAGTAAATCCATTATATTTCGTGGTTTTTGACCAAATTAATTTTTGTAAATAATTTATCTTTTTGTGTTTGGTTTTGGTTGAAATTATCTCAATCTGCATTTTTGATCAAATTGTTTTACTCAGTTCAATTAATTTATTTATTTAGGGATCTCTAATAACAGTAAAAAAATATACATACAACAAAATATAATTATAAGGATTGCAAGTACTTGTTACAAAAACGAAAGTAGCCCCCTTTTTTGCCTCTGACGGTAGAACAAATTGTATGTGTACGTTTGCCCGATCGGGAATACTAAACATTTCCAGGTATCTGCATAGAGTTTGGCATGTTTCAGCAAATGCTTGAAACTGCAACACACATTGAAAAATCCGTTCGACTTTTTAGCTTAACAAACGGGCCCAATTTGGCACAACAAAAAACGAATTCGTTAAAGAAATGTGCACTTTTTACAAGTCGTGAATATTAATGTCTGAACAAACTCGCAGTGCAGAGAAAAAAAGTGTAAAAAATAACGAGAAGGGCACGAACTAATCGGCCGCTAAGATAAAGCACTTTTGTATAAACGATAATGCAATCACGGTTTCGGTTCGGAAATAACTTTATGAACGGACCGCCGTGCGACGACACATGCATTAATATAATGGAAATGCAATGTGCATTATCTCATGTATAATAACAACGTAACGTGTTTTACCCATCATCAATCGCTTTCAATCTAACGGTAGTTATAATAGTTGAAATCCTCCTTAAAAACTACCAGTTTAGGATTACCAAGGCAACCAGCAATGCAGAAGAAAATCAGTTTCGAAACACTGCCATCCATTTAATTTCGACATCGTTAAAGAATCAAAAGATTCGGTTTGTTCAGACGGTACCTCTGACCCCCCCTCCCAATTTTCTTGATTAATTTGTTTGGCTCTACTCTCGTCTCGTTTTCTCTTAGATAAGATCCCTCACTCTCCTTATTTCACGTTCTCGACGTTGTTTATTCTTAGCATAAGTTAAGACAAATAATGTTTTTCAAACAAAGCAACTTAGGGAATTGAATATAAATTCGCTTTTTTTATATACTAAATAAACACTACAGGCCACTAAACTATTATGAAAATAATTTCATAAGTTTAAATAATGAATTTATAATTTAATAAATACAAATTTAGCATTGCTAACAATTTGATCAAACCGTCATAATCGTTGTTTTCGTCTCTTATAAGATAAGAATAAGAAAAATTTTCAAAATGAACACAAAACTAGACCCATTAGATTTCGTGGTCCGATTGACCAAAAAACTTCATTCGATTAATTAATTTTTAGGTATTGGTTGAGATAAAAAAAGTCACTGTTACGAGCGGGGTGGGTTGATGGTATCATGGTGGTTCGAAGTGACGATAGTTCAAGCAGTAGAGCAGCGGCATATATAGCCGAAGGTCGTTGGTTCGAATCCCGCTCGTGGCACTGGCTTTTTTATTTCAACCAATACGTTACATAAAATATTAATTAATTGATAAAGTTAGTTGCTGTTTTAGGTAAATGAAATAAAAATGATATACGTATTTTCAAACTATATAATTTCAAGTTTCACGGCGCTTCTGGAGGAAACGAGTTTGATTACATTCAATATAAATGAAATTTATGGTAAACAACGCAACAAATCTAAGAAAGAAAAAAGAAAACAAATCTTTATTAAAAGAAATATGGACATTGGTGTCTAAGGCTTGAGTCAGACACGTTTTCCTTGACGTCATCTTCATGTGTGTTCAGTGACTGGTGTTCCTTACAACAGAATACCTCCAGGAAACGTGAAAATATTTTAATGTTTGTAACAAATGGTAGAAACGCTTTTAATAAGTCGAATTATCCGCCTTTCATCATCCAATCACAGAAAAAATATCTATTAATAAACGGCCCAATAATTTATACTTTTCTTAAAACTGTTTGCAAGTACTTTTGTTATTCTTATCGGAAAACCGAGAAGTTAAGCCTTATCGATTTAAAAATATAAACTGATAAATGTGACGAGGAGTGCAATAGCGTGAGACGTGTGCTGAATGGAGATAGAACACAACGTCAAGGTTACGCATTACGTGAATTCTAATGCAACACCGTTTCTTATCCAAACGGGAAAGACAAGAAGTATTTTTTCCTCGAAAATACAAGACATCCAAGTATGAGTTGAATTTAACACGAAAATTTCGTGAGCCACTAGAGATCATATGTTTTTTATCTAATCAGGGTGTGATTTCAAATGGTAAAGAATTATAACTAGCGATAAAACAGATAATTGAATCTAATCAACTGTGTGCATTTTTGATGGGAATTCTTTAGTTTAATTATACAATAGCCAATAACTAACAAGCCATTATCACCTTCCTTTATCGTACAGTTTTATTGTTTGCTTAAATAAACAACAGAAAAAGCAGCTAAGCTCGATTGAATACACCTTTTGAAACATCTAGGTAAATTTTCAAACAACCTGCAAATACTGCGGAATAGGCATTTTTTCTGTTGATGGTGAGGGATACAGGCAGCATCTAGGTTCCTTAATTCACGATGAGCTTCGATCAAGTCACCCTCGTCAATGATGATTAATTATTAGTGAAGTATTAGCCACAATCAGGAGTTCAAATACCACCGCAAACCACTAACGTGGAATATTATACCAGACCCACATGATCTGACAGTATCCAAAGCCAAGCAGCAAAAAGAATTCAACTCCAAAATCAAAAAGACAATCCCCTAACCATCCCTAAAAAAACACTCGGAACTCCAAGGCCAACAGTTTTACCAAAAATTTTAATGTTTTTTTTTTTTTAGGACAATGAAGAGTTTTATATTTTCAACTTATTCTAGACACCAGAGCATCGTAATAAATATTTAATAGAAAACTAAAACAATTAAAACAAAAATTTATTAGCACTGATTTGCCAAAATACAATATCTACAATCGCTTTTGACAAAGGAATAATTTTCGTACTGATGAATAACATCTTCCCTTGACCAACACAACGATACGTTGAAAAAACGTGTGATACAACGGGTATAAAATAAAATCCTAAATCAATCAAACTCAAATAAACACGAGCGTTGATACAACTAATACTGCAATGTTATTTCGTACGAAAAACACATTGAACAGGTAGAGTAAAATAAGGCAAAACAGCCAGCCTCCAGTAAAATTACCCCGGAGACCTTATCAAAAAACCAAAAACGAGTACTTCATAGAGACTTAATATCAAACATCCTAACAAAACAGAAAAAAAGATGGAGATGGTAAGAACACCAAACAAACAAATTTTTAGACAAACAACGAAAAGGCGCTAGAGATCTTTAGTGAAAAATCACGTAATAGTTACCAAACTGAACAAGGCACAAGAACATCATTGACTTTAAAATTAACATGTTCTCCAATTGAAAACTATAAAAAGTAGGATTCCACTTTCTTTTTTAACAGTGACTCAAGACTTCGGCGATATTTTTATTTATTATGTAGTTTGATGTACTACGATTTATTGGTCTTCTTAATTTCAATAGTTTCATCTACAGGGCGCGGTTCAACATTTTTATCTTCAGTTCTGTCATAGGAGAAGATCGTCAGTTCGCAGAGCTAGACCAAATAAAGTAATTCCCATCGTGCAGAGGGGCTTAGCAACCAACTAAGTACCCGTTGAGTTGTCAGGTACTAGGGGTTCCGATTTCATTTCCATGGACTTTACCGGGATTCGAACTCCGCCAACGCCGGGCGTGAACATGATGTTTTTGTTTCATTATTATTATTATTATTGTTTAGCTTTTACCAATAGTCCTTCTTTTTTCTCTATATTAAGACATCGTTTACATTTAAAAACCTATACAATTTTATTTTATTAATTGGAGTGTATTTTGTCGAATTTGTTATTCGACTTTGTTTATTTGTAAACAATAGAATCATTCATAGAAATTTCATAGAAACGACAAGCGTGTTCTGATGGTGGTGATCACAAAGGCTAACACGGCCGGACGATACGATTGACCCAGATGCGTTTAAACTGTTTACAATCCCCAATAAAACCCCAAACAATTTGGCCGGTCGTAAAAATTATTACGGTAATTAATGTTAAGTTGTAGTGGAGCCCTCCATTCGCGGACGGGGCTCGAGTAAATGAAGGATGATAAAAGCGTTGGATGGTATTGTAAGACTGGCTTGTCAAGAGGGTGGCTGGAATGGAATACAATTTTAGAGGGAAACCCGTAGACAACAAAAGGCAGAGTAACAACGGGAAGAAAATGAAAGCGGAGACATTGATTAATCAACGAAGTAAGCAGCGGGGAGGGAATGCTACAAAACCGAGTTGTAAATCTAGCAGGTAGGAGGAGCAATGCACAATGGGGGCCAGATAACAGACTACCACCACCCTGTGGTGACTATCTAAAATTTATAGGGAAAGAAAAGACGTTTCTAAATGATCCAATTATCCCCTCAAGCTAGCTCTCAATTTTCAGACAAATATTCAAAACTTAGCAAATATGATTTATAATAAAACGCTTGCTAACTATTACGAAAAACATCGGCAAAGATTAAAACGAAACATTGTCTTGAAAAATCTCTCGGCTTGTAGACTAGGTCATGGGCTCAATATCCACCATCGCCCCTGGAATATCTGACTCTGACCCCCACTCACCCTAAAATAAATAAATAAATTCAGACCATCGTTCGTACTCCGGCTAATACGAAAGAATATAAACAAATTAAAATAATAAAATATTATTGGGGCCTTGAGGCCGCAACGGTTAAGCCATTCATCATTGTAAGAGGAAGGTCCCCGGTTCGAATCGTCCATGCATTCTTTCCTTCCGACATAATTACACATGGGCATTTTATCAAAAATGTCGACACTCCGAAGGTCAATCTGACCTGCTGTTGCAAACACTCATTTTTTAAATTAATTAATTTAATTTAAAAAAAAAATCAGACCAATAAATAAATACCATCAGTTGATCCAAGAAATTTAAAGAGAAATTTCTTAAAATTCACATTATTATCTATTGAAATACTGTAAAGAAATAATTTTTTTAGGAAAGAATAAAAATATTGAAATTTACAAAACAATAATCTTGCCGCTTTTACATTGAAATATTGTAAATATACACTTTTTTTCACTACTTTTCTAAAGGAAATAATATATTTTAATTAATTATTGTATTAATCTAAGGTATTGGTTGAGGTGAAAAAGCAAGTGCTACGGGAAAGATTCGAACCTGGACCGTCGGCTAAATAATGCGCTACTCTAACCACTTGAACTAGCCTAGCTTCAACCACTAGGATACCAACTCCTCATCGTAACTCACAATCTTTCGAATTTTTCCATCTCTTTTGCCATTTTTCAAATATCGTCAGGACTCGATTATCGGTGACTTATGAAGTGAATAAGGGTAGCTGTAAGCGAAATAAGTAATTCTATAATTATTATACTAATTCTTATATGTAATTAGTAGTCATAATTGACCGCATTAGTTATTTTAATTAATTATCCTTTTTATCGAAGTTCTAAGTTCGATTGAACAGTCTATAAGATAAAAAGTGCAATTAATTAAAAACTCACCAAAGCTCAAATGGTGAGAGCAGCTGTAGCTTCAACCGAAGGTAGTGGGGCTAGAATCCTAGCTTTTCATCCCAACCAAGACGTTACATTAAAACATACGCGTAAATGACATAGTTGTTGAAGTAAATTCAAATAAACATGGAAGAGTGTTATTATAACTGGCCAAATAAGAAAAACAAGACTTTTTTCATTGCATGTATTCTAATAATTGTTGTTAAAAACTTAACTTCACGACAGATATAATTTTTTGTTTTTGTTTTTTGTAAGTAAGGAAGAGAAAGAGATGATGATGGATAGAATTTTCCTTCAATCACTATTTGATTGATGACGTGACTGCTCTGAACGAAAGCATTTCGTTTTATATTATATACTTTCGGTAGTATAAAAATTGTGTATAAGATTAATCGATATATATTTTTTGTTGTTTTAACTTATCGGCAAATTCTTCTGCATAAAGGATTTTGAAATTCAAAAGTACAATTGAATTCAATTGTACTTAAAGTAGTGAAAAACCTAACTTGAAAATTGTAAATAGCAGTATCAGACCTTGTAATAATACGGAAGGCGTAAAGTAAATTATGTGGAAAATTGGTGAAACCCGTCATCTCTTCTTTGAGAATAAGACAAATTACGGAGGTAAGGGCAGAAAAATAAATAAATGAAAAACAATAACGAAGTGGAGGTTGAGTTATAGGCCGGTGATGTACGCCCAAGAGAGACGGTTTGTTATATCTGCTGTCACACAGCGGATAGCCATTACCGTCTCTCACAAACAAGATCCAGCGGGTTAGCCGCAGCAAAAACCTTTAACAACCCGTGTCCATACCTGGATCCTTTCATACGGCCCTCTGTTTTATTCAGTTGGGACCTCTTCAACCGGTGTAGTTTGCACCGAGGGAAACAAATATACCCCGCTCGTTCGAAAAAGTTCAGCCACGTCGTATTTTATTTTTTATTATGTAGATTAGTTTTTCTAATCTATCACAAACGGCACAATAAATATCCAGCTTTATCTTTTAATGTTTAATACGATATTGCTATCGGTTCGACTTTCTAATCATAAATCGCTATAGATAACATCAATCAATACATTCCCTTAATAAAGCCCGATAGGCAATGTATTAATGAATAATTGTCAATGGGACGCATAAGGAATTATCTCCTTTTATGTAAATGCTCATCATTACTGTGATACATTAACAACTAGGAAAATCATACAAAGGCAAATTGGCTGTAGCTGATTATTAGCATTAACAATGTCAATTTTCCTTTCAAACCTGCTCGTCTAACCAAGGAGAAATAATAATAGTGAGATAGTTAATAGTCGCACATCTGAGGGCGTGGAATGACCTTAGTCGTTAAAAGGCCATTTAAATTGTAACAATACAAGGGATAATAGGCGAACCCAAAAATGATTGGTAATTTTAACAAGGTGACGATTTGATTAACGCAAATTTTACACTTCCTTATGATGGAGTAATTAACTAATAATTGACAGTTTGAATCGAACTCTAATAAGTTATTGCGATGCAAGATTACGCTTGTACAGAAATTTTAATTTTTTCAAACTTAAATTAATCAAAAAGAAACAGTTTTGAATATTGCCATAAAACAAAAGAAACTCGTAAAAAGATTACGTTCGAACAATAATCTTTAACGGTCGATAAATTATGCAATAAATATTTAAATAACTTAACAACAATTGCAACATAAATACCCAAAAAAATTACTATTCTTCTATTTTCAAAAATAATGTGGCCGTATAAGCAAACCACCATCAAATAAATATATATCTAATATATTTCAGCTACACAATTCTTTTAATTATCATAATTATAATATTGTAATGGCGTCAGGTTTTATTATTTATTGAATTTCCCACCTATAAAAGTATACTGATCAAAGATAGTTTTATTACTGTGCAAAAAGACAAATATTCCCCCACCTCCTTTAAAAATATAAAAATCAAACAACGCGAGACTAAGCGAACCCTGACAAAAATGACTAGAAATAAAGTTGACTCCATTATATTTCGTGATACGATTTTTTTTTTTTTTTTCTTCTTTTTTTTTATGGCCTCATGAACATTACATATCTAGCCAGACTATTGTATTTATTTATTGCGTATTCGTTTTTTTGGGAGGATGGGTATCGAGAAAAAAGGGCCAGCGGCGACGGCCGGAATCGATCCCGCGACCGCGGGGTCTACGAGCCTACGGTTTACCAAATAACATCTTTCAATTAATTAATCTTCATGTAAGGGTTTGGTTGCCACGTAACGTTTCAGGATTTTCAATATTCAAGTTTATTCAATTAATTAATCTTCGTGTCAGATATTGGTCGAAATGAAAATGCTAGTGTCACGAGCGGGATTCGAACCCAAAATCAAGACGAGGGTCGTGGGATCGAATTCCGCTCATGACATTACAGGTTCTTTCATTTCGACCAATATCTTAAATGAAGTTTAATTAATTGAATAATGTTCAATATTGAAAATCCTGAAACGTTACGTGGTGGTTAAGGTTAAAAAAGGTAAAAACCGATAAATAAATCACAATGTAACTGATTAAACGAAACCTATTTACTCTTTCCCTCTTCTATTACAATCTATCTATCAATCAATACATATAGATTCAAGGATAAGTTTATTTCTATACAAAACACACCGAGCAGATAAGACTTTCTCATCTAGCCTATTCAATAACAACTATTTTGATATTCTGTCCGAAACTATGGCGTTTATCCTATAATTGTCTTTATGCATGTTTGTGCCACCAGCAATATTTAACACTCAAGAAAGAAGACAATAAAAACTATTTCTTAACAAAATCGAGCATGATTTTCAAAGAGACAAAACAGGCCATCCGATTAAACTTTTTCGTTCGTCCAACCGAGAAAGGGATTCATTCAAGAAGAGGGGAAAATCCTATAAGAAAAGTAAAATGGAACCGTATTTCATATTAGGATCTTCTACAGAAGTGTTTGTGTTCAGACTTAGCTTACGATTACCTCTCTATCCCCTGGAGAAGGGCCTGTGCATCCCTCTGTAACCAATCTACCATATATCTGCAAACCGATGCCCAAGGGAGAAAGAATCTTTGTGGGCACCCATGCAAAACAAACTCTCTGCTCGTCTCTTTTCCTTAACGCCCTTTCACCTTTTATACAACTTTATATTTCAGTTAGGGCGCTAAATTTATTTCGTTTCCGAGCCCTTTCGCGTTTTATAAAAGGCGTCATGCGGTCCCATGGACGGAAAAGGTTATTAGTTCCTTCAGATCACAATACATTTACTGAACAATTTACGTTTTTCTGGTTTATTTCTATTAATTATTCCTTTTTTGCAAGGTATTGGTTGAGATAAAAAAAAGTCAGTGTCACGAGC
The DNA here is from genome assembly GCA_039619505.1 of Cimex hemipterus. Taxonomy (NCBI): domain Eukaryota; kingdom Metazoa; phylum Arthropoda; class Insecta; order Hemiptera; family Cimicidae; genus Cimex; species Cimex hemipterus. Next base: position 22,336,914 of record CM077102.1, read on the forward strand.
GTGATTCGAACCCCGACCTTCGGCTAAATAGCAGCTGCTCTACCACTTGAGCTATCATGACTTCGATCAACTCGAACATCAACTTCCCATCTCAACATACATGAGTATTTTTCCCCTTTGTGACATTTTCAAGGAGAGTCCAGTGACAGTTGTTAGTTCGCTCGAATTTCTTAAGAAATGGGTAATAATGGACAGATTATAAATTCAAAATCTATTTAACACAGCTTGAGAGAGCTTCTTGTCTAAAAAATTTATTCTTATATATATAGCTCAACAAAATGAAATTAGATAAACTAATGAAATTAATAAATATTTGACCTTTCGTCCTATTTAATCCCGATCTCGCCTCATCTTAAGTGCTGTCATAACTGTGCAGGGCACAACATTCAAAATTGATGAACAAGTAAAACCATTTTAATCGTGGCACTAGCCGAATAAAATATATTTGTCTACAATCCTGGGACTATCCAAGCACTTCCAACATCCATGTACCCAGTTTACATTTACATTGAAAAACATTGTTATCGTACATTTATTTTGTATTTATTTATATTATGTATAATATTGGTCTGACATCTGAAAGGATGACTGCTTTAAAACCCAAACGCTTTTCTACCCAGCCCTTATTAGATTATCCTGGAAACCTAACCTACGGTTGTTTAAGAGTGAGGTGCTACAACGAATACTCAGATAGCAAACCACCATTAACCAACATCCCACAAGGATGTATTCTTGCTCCCTTCCTATATACAATAACAATGCTGATGTTCTTTTCAAACATAGAAATTTGAATTTTTGAGTAAATGTGACTGGTGCCAAAAGTGGAGGACGAGGCTAAAAAATGAATGAGGAAAGATTTATCCAGTGTATATTTACATTGAAAAAAGTTTAACCACACAGTTGAATTTCACGCAATTCTGCAGCAGACAGAAGTGGAACCCACATAGGGAAGACAACAATGTAACAGAAGACTGGGAAAATTCTGAAGTTTTTTTAAGGCGGAAATATGTTTTGGTCGACACCTGGCTATACACAAGACATCATTGTGCCCACACTTGGAATTGTGAGGTTCCGCCAAGCCAACCGGCACATCCATCCGACCAATCAAAACCATTCAGACAAATTGGCAAACCTCCTTATTATGACATTAACTTTATCATTACGACATTATCTACAATGACCATAGCATTCCTTTTATCTACTTGCTGATCCGATATCGCTTCCAAAAGTTCTACTCCAAGCTTTCGATCCATCCTAACTCTACTGCCAAACCCTTATCTACACTTTCCATCTTGAGAACCCACCATGTTGCCTTAAACGTCTATAGCCTCGGCTTTTTTGACCATGAGTGCAGCGTTGGCTGTTTATCTTAACATATGACCTCCCAGTATAGTATTGGCCATAGTGTCAGTTTAGTGACCATGAGAAAACAACATAATCGCAAGAAATGGATATTTGTATTTAGATGTGTCTATAAATATGTATATGCAAAACTGAAATATTAATGTAAAAAAAAAACGTTATTGAGTACGGCAGGCATTTATTTGAAGGAATATCATTTGTGGACGAAATGTACGTATAATATGTACGTATGTCAATATTTTTTTGTACAAACGAACAATGTACAAAAACCTCAATACCACACTGGTGATGGCATATAGTTAATGCATGGCTGTATTTCTCGTATTATTACATATTGTTATAATGCACACATCTCAAAAGGTTCAATATAATAATTATTTAAATTATTAAAATACACCGTGGTAATTAGATGGATAGTTATAGATCGTATTTATTTTTTTATTGCTTTTTTTCGGTTTAGCGACTTGATTCGTAATTTAATGCCAGTTCAAATTAGCCTGACCACAAAACACCAATTTATCACTGTACTAATTCCATTTATAAAATAGCCTCTAGACTATCCCTTTTTTCTCTCTCTCTCTCTCTCTCTCTCTCTCTCTCTCTCTCTCTCTCTCT
>CM077102.1:22338900-22361973 GCA_039619505.1 Cimex hemipterus
TCTCTCTCTCTCTCTCTCTCTCTCTCTCTCTCTCTCTCTCTCTCTCTATCTATCTCTATCTCTCTATCTATCTCTCTCTCTCTCTCTCTCTCTCACTCTCTCTCGAATATAACGATTATCAAGGCTATGGATAATCAGTCCAAGAGAAAATAGTACGTAGGCTTTGTAAACGTAAAATAAATGAATCGGGAAACGGAAACATTCGCATTTTCCGCTTGCTAGATAAAAAAAAAATGTCAACGACCTTTAATTTATTATATCAGAAGAACTGGGCCCCATACAACTCGTGTCATGGACCAATATAAACATTTTCCCCTACCTGCTATAAACATTTTCAGTAACTTAGATACCTTGGCATGATCGCTTTAAAGTGTAATGGAAATTATGTCCCTTGGGGACTTAAGGGTTTAGGAAATTCGAAACGGATTCAAAGCAGGTAAAAGCTTTTATCTACACGGCCCTTTTAGAAAATAGAAAGATAAATTAAGCTTCCTAAAGCTCTTTCCACAAAAATGTCGGCATTATCGACCACCTTGGTATCAGGGACAATATTGTATAAACTGTGTTAACTAGTTTACCAAATCAGAAATTGTGCAACGATTCAAATAAGGCGGATTTAAATAAATAAATTAAACGGAAAATTCTTATTACAAGACTTATTCAAAGCGGACAATCTGCTGATTGTGAAGTTGTGTTGCCCGGTCTGCGAGTAATTGAACATCTGTCAGCAATCTGATCGACCACGATCGTCTTGGACCGATTATCCTGTGTATGTTTGAGTCAAAAGGCACATTTGGATAACTACTACACGCCCTAAAACCCAACAACCCACATTAAAAAATACAAAACGAATGAACAAATATGACCAGTGTGTTCGATGGTTAATAAGAAAACTATGCGAATATTCAAAATCTGATTGTTTAAACCCACTACCGATTATCGGCGTCATACACAATTTACAAGAAACGTGTAAATTGTTTTAAACATAGAACACTGTCGTTTTTCATTATTGAACAGCCATTTATTTTAATAACAAAGTAACACAACAATGTTGTTTACAAATTACGCGGTACCATGAGGTACTGAATTCATATATTGATATCTCAACCGCTTTCTACTAATGTAAACATTACAGAAAATTTAACCTCCACTCCATCCATTCGGACGACATGTATTACACAATCGAATTTTTGTTTGTATTCCTCCTTTTTCCGATGTTATTATTTCAACGTGGAGATTGCGTTTTTCTGTAGTAACGAAACAACGTTTACGTAACCACAAATGGTTTCAAGTGCCTCTTTTAAAAAGATCAAGTTTGCACCATATCGGACTTACTATATTATAGTGTATCCTTTTGACCTTACATTATCAAATTTTATCAGGTTAGGACAACAACTACAACAATAATAACGAGAATATGCAGACCAGAATAGGGGTACAAAAATAGTTGTTATTATTGTGACGTTTGAAGTAGTACCTGCAGTAGGCCTTTAATCAATGTGAACTCACTTTTATGACAGAAATGTAAATGAACAATTATATATGTAAATGTCGATAAATAAATTTGCACCTTCGGGACTAAACTGGCTATGTCAAATGTTGGTAAATTGAGATAATTCATATTCCAATAAGCCATTCAGCTACACATACTGTGTGAATTCATTAAGTCGGGAAGACAAAAGACATTACTTTAGGCTTCATGAAAAGTAAACATTTAGATAATTTTGCTTGTCTATTTGTAAGCTCGAACAATCCATGTAGTGAAATAGAATAAATATATTTACCTACGTCCTATGAACAGTTTTCTAAGTGCGACAAAGAGATATGATTTTATCCTACTTAAAATTAAGTTGATTTTTTCGTTGATACAAGTAAATTAGTGTTTTCTTAAATATAACTTGTCTCATCCCATTTTAGCAAATCAGTAAGACCCTAAATTTGTATTAAATACTAGAGTCGGTCCTTATTATGGTAGCTACCAAAAAGTCAAGGTATGAATGTTAATGAATGTAATGAAATGTGCACAAAAAGTTATTACACAAATGGATTTTAGACCGAAAGTCTGAACTTTAAAATCGCAATCCTGAAAAGTTGTGTGTTTTATTTATTCAACATTGTCCCGAGGGTGTAAACTGTATTTTAATTTTTACTTTCGCCGTCGGGCCTTCCCTCATTAACCCCTGTCTCTCTCGAGTTGGGTTCACAACTGGCAAAATATCCTTTGGGTGAAGCAAAAAAGTTTTACTTACAACAATTAAAATTGGATAGAGGCAGTTGTTTATAGTTTACTTAATAACTATCAGGAAGGTAGAGATAGAGATTGCAGGGTATGAAAGTAAGAAAGAAAAAAAGAAAGAGACTAGATGAGAGAAAAAGAGCGATAGAAAGGAGAGAGAGAGAGAGGAAGAGAGTTAGATTGAAATAGATCAGCAAAAAGAGTGAAATATAAAAAATAGAGCACGAGAGAGAGGAGAGAAAGAGAGACAAAGAAAAATTGAAGGTACAGAAAGAGGGAATAGAAGAGATATAGAAAGACGGACAGCGAGAGAAACTGAGAAAGAGTGAGACACAAAATCTCAGATTAACAGGTACACAAAGAGGTGGATAGAAATGCAGATGGATTGAAATGTGATAATCAATTATAACAAGATTTTTGGTTGTTACACGGCTTTATGCTTGCAATCATTGGCTAAACTAATTCCTATTACATAGCTAATAATTTTCCTCAATACATTATACAACAACGATTCAATTTACTGATTGATTTAAAGTACATACCGTAAAACATAGGTACCACTAAGTGAATTTTCGCACAGTGTAAATTCAATATTTTAAACTTTTATTCAAATAATTTGTTTTAATGTTTAAAGTACCTTTGTTTAACAAAATTAGATAATAAAGAGGAATAAGATATTTTCCAGCACAAATCAAAGAGACTAAAATATATGGGAGAAATACTAAGTTATAAAAATTGCGAGTTTCTCAGAGAAAAAGGTATAAAACATTCACATTCTTGTTTTGTTGTATTTGCTTTTTTGGCCAACTAAATATAAATCAAACCGAATATTCTATCGGGCAAATTTTTTGGTGGTTTAACGACATTTCCCTGTCACCTAGGGGTCAATTGAGCACTTTGTTTGAAGTCGGACGGCCATTATCTTTGTTCTACAACTTTAATGTACATTACAAATCAAGTTCCTTTTTACAACGACAGTTAAATGCATAGTTAGTTTAAAAATAGGTAACTATTTAAGCCAGTGATAATTTGTTTTATTGATTCTCTTGTATATTAAATAATGCACGTTTAGAGATTTTACGTTATATATTCAACAATTTAAAACAAAAAACGAGATAAAAATTGGGCGAAATAATTTTGAGAACGAGTACCGTTCCTGTTGTTTAGATTCTTATCTAAGTTTAATAAACCGTTTTTAACCTGGTTTTTGGGTTGTAAAATTGTTGATTAAAAAGTTTCATAAGCACTATTCAATGTTTACATAAGGATGTGTATTGGCATTACCTTATATATACATTTTCTTCTCAAAAGTAGGTATGTATGATTGTGCTTTTTTGCCCCGAGCAAATGAAAGTATTTGTATGAAAGTATTGGCAACTGGTCCCGGGAGAGAACGGGAAAAATGAAAAGGGCGACCGTGATCCGTACTAATATGTAGATTAGTAGTTTAATGTTATTTCTGGGCCGGTGGCGTCGAACAAAGAGATGCCAGGTACAATGCATGAGTGCTGCCATTTTGAACAAAACCCACCTGCGACCCGTTCCCTTTGACTCTAATCAGTTAACTCTTCCGAGATACAAAATCGTCAATGTTTCATGTTAATTTTCTAGTTCCTTTCTTCTTTTATTTTTTTCAACGTTTTGTTGGATATCATGTCCTCTTATAAACACTACTATTCAACAATAACAGCAATATTCTTTTGAAAAAGCTGCGTCTCAAAATTAACACCAGTCACGACCATATTCATTCTCTTTCAAACGAAAAATTATAAAATTCGTTATCTCCCTTTGAAAGGTACATCATATAAAAACTTGCGGTTAACTTCACTTGAGGATAAACAGAAAACACTGGAAATTCCCCCATTATTCAACAGATAAAACTAGAATTGAATGTAAAATATGAGCATTTTCACAAAAACACTTTTTGTCAATACGTTATTCTCGACTTTATGTCGGTCCGATTATAGAGTTTTTATTATGTTTCAACATACTGTTGTACAAATAGAAATATAAGTTCCTCGTATAAGATGGGAAAATTATTTAACTTCTTCAGGATTTTTGGAACCGGCCAGAACACTCGAAAAACGTTCGGAAGTAAGTATTAATAAGTTCTAACAATTAACTCCTTTGCTAGTGTTTAGCCGTTAAAGAGTAAGTACCCTTTAATGGTGATAACAATAATTTAATTATTAAGCTGTATTAAAGTATTTTATGTATTTGATATCGAGTGTACGTTCAGTTTCAAAATAAGAGAAACCATGTATTAGCTAAGTACCATAATACTGCACAAATATGTCGAAACTTGGTCTATAAAAACTAGCTTAACAGGTTAAGTACTTCTGGAATATTAAAAAGTTCAAAGCGTTTTGTAAATAATTGATCTCTTCATCCAGTTCTCGCCGGCCAACGGGTTGCAATTAAAGTCCATCTTCAGTGGGAAAACAATTTTGTCATGAAGGTCAATAACATCAAATGTAAAGAGGGGGGGAATTAATTTCCATATCCACACTTTATTTTTAATTGTCAGACATATCAAAAACACTTGTCTGACCCTTGAGATCACCATTGACATTGTTTATTAAAAAGCATTATTCAACAAGATCCTCGCACGAGTGGTTTATGTGTACAAAATAAAAGATTGAGTCGAATCTGATAATATTTTTTAGAGTTGAAGAAGCACATTTGAGTGAACTAAGCAAAGATAAAAAATCATGCCAGTTTTCATTTTTTAACTCTCATTATCGTTTTGATAAAACTTTTTGGCGAATCTTTGCCAATTCGTAATTAGCAGCAATACGTAGCCTATTTTAAAGATTACCTCATATCTTGAGAATTAAAATACTAAAGAGAATTGCACGAAATTAAGGACAATATCTTTAAAATTTTAATTGTAATAAAAGCAAGTTTATTCACAGTTATTTGTAAATTTTAAAAGTAATATAAACCCATTATATTTCATGTTTGACCAAATAACTTATTTCAATTAATTTTGCTTTTAATTTTTCAGCCAATACGTTACATAAAGATTAATTGATTGAAAGACATTTTTGGTAAATCGGACCACGAAATACAATAATAAAACGAAGAATATCTTAACTAAACCTTCGTGCCCATTCCATTTGTCGCCGAGACGAATCCTGATTACACGACGTTTGGAAGGTGGCAAAAAGGGGCGAAAATTCGGAAGGTAGGTTGAGAAGATGGGGTCGAGTGGATCGAAGTCAGGATAGCTCAAGTGGTAGAGCAGCGGCTTATTTAGCCTAAGGTCGCGGGTTCGAATACCGCTCGTGACACTAGCTTTTTAATTTCAACCAATACCTTACATAAAGATTAATTAATTGAAAGTAATATAAACTATTATCCTATCTGAAATCTATTGTCGCAAGTTTATCTGTAAATATTTCACATTTTTATTTTGTTTTATGTCATATTATGTCTTTATGTTTGGGTGTAATGTAATTGCCAGATTCTAGTATAACCATTATACGTTTACGCGGTGGGGAAAAATAACCCAAAATCATGAAAATTTACGACGGGTCGGATAAACAAGGTATGATTTGACTTGGTAGGGATGGTAGTGAGAACGGAGGTGAGAGGCGAAACACGAACAAAACATATTTCGTAAAGTTTGTATGTTCGTTGTAGATGGAGCCGGCGTGTCGTACGGATATATTAAAAAATAAATTATTTAGCACGTGTCGAGTTTTGGACTTAAGTTAAGTAACTTTACAACGCTCGTATTGTTAGGACTTATGATTATTCCTCGCACTTTGTCGCTTCACTTCTGGTAAGTTTCATACCCATTATATTACATTTGTTTGGAACTAATTTTGAAGCACAGAGAATTCAGTTTGTTCGCTCGCTTTCTTCGCCTACTTCTTCAACTCTTTGTTTGATTTTTTGGTTGCACATCTATCGCAAATTCTGTGTTCTACAGAGAGTAATTGAAAGCAATTCACACTATCGTATCACATGATATAAACTAGATTTACTCCTAATATTTATATATTTCAAAACTATTTTCTTTCCTTCGATTAAATATTGTTTTCACTAAACGAAAACGAACCTACAAATTTTGAATGATCAGTTTCATTAAACAACTGACGATTGTTACTGCCAAGGTTTCAACTATTCTAAGGTTATCATCAGAACCTATATTAACATATTGCATTGCAAGATCTATACAATCATATTGATTGTTGAAAATATGCCCTATCAAACCAAACTGTGATCCAGAGTATTCGTGAGTGGAAAAGTCGATAAGCTAACACTTAAAATTGAACAACTGAACCCAGGGTCTCCTTTAGTACAAATTATCTTAAGCGTATATAAAATTGCAAATGTACTTCACGATCTTGGCTTTCTGACGAGTCAAGTTGTGGTTGTGGTTCTTTAAAAAAGCCTCCCGATTGTGAGGGTATGGTGAGACTGAAGTTTTTAATGCTCATAAAGCCAAAACAATATTGTTAAATAATGAAAATGCCTCTCGCAATATGAGGAGGATACGGATCAGTTGCTGTTCCATCAACAACCGGCAGTCTAATTTCGACTAAAACCAGAATAATTTACTGCATTTTCGCGCAAATCCGAATTCCTCTCTCCGAAATGTTTGAAAGGTTTTAGGTTTGTCAAAAAATAAAATTAGACATGTATACCGGACTTACAATACAATCCATACTGCGCTCATCTTGTCCAACTACTTGGGTACTTTGATTATGACCGGCGTTTAATGTTCCTTACAGAATTTCCCAATTTGGGAGGTTGAAGAAAACGTTCTTCAGTACATCCTATGGAATGATGAATCCAAGTTCACCTCTAATCCATCACTAATCCGTTGAAATTTTCGAACGTCGGCAGAGAAAAATCCGACAATTTCTTCTCTTGTCATCACCATCATAAGGTTTGATACCGTTTGGTGTGGACTTCGCGGTAATTACTTTAAAAAATTGAAAGAAATTAGGAAAATTAATTTTGCCTATTTAGATGGTACTCAGTTCCTCAATTTTTTTAGGGAGGTTTAACCACTCTATTAGATTACGTTCCTCTGCAACAACAAGAAAGAATGAGTCTCCAGCTTGATGGGTGCTCGGCACACAATTCTTTGCGGGCGAGAAGTTATTTGAATGGTGACTTCCGGGATAGGTGGATGGCCAGATGAGTTGGCCTCCACGGTTACCCAATTTACCTCCACTTGACTACCTTCTGTGGGGGCCATTTACAAAACTGTGTCTACGCCAATCATAACCCAGCAACATCAGTTGAAGAATTGCAGCAAAGGATAGAAATGCTTGTCAACCCATCTCACCTGACTGTCGCTCTGAGCACCGAGTGAAAAGTGGTTAAAAAGAACAAATCTTTGCAACTTTATGCAAGGTAAGCAGTTCGAACATGAACTGTAATTAATAAATAGCAACCAAATGCCTGTTTTTTTAGAACTTTTCGCCGCTCCACATTTTTTGACCAATTTGAAATTCGCTTACATCATTGTTTTCAGAGTAGTAAATCCTTTAAAATGAGCAGGATGCATAGGCCTAAATTTAAAATTTTAAAGTTTATTTTCTTTTGCCTTGTGCTACCGGCCTCAAACCCCATAGCTTATACGGCTGTGTATCGGGGGTGATGTTCTGAACGTAAACTGAATCTAATTTGCCCGTATAGTATTTCTCAAAAAAAGGAAAAAAACTTGAAACTAGGCTTAATAATATTAAACACTTTTTTCACAGGGTCATTTGTGCTAGAGAAATTGAGCGGAGCGATCCAAAAAAAATTGTCACCAAAGCCAATTATAATATTTAAATACAGACAATATATCACTTTTTCAAAAATTATTTCATGTTTAAATTATCCTATGTCGAAACCTTAATTTCATCGTTCGAACAGGTTACTTCAAAATTTATGAATATTCACGCATTCATAAGAATATATGTGTATAAAAGGAACTTAAAGATTTGTTGATGATCTCGCCATGCGCGCTAATTTAGAACGACAATGTAGTTTAGTGCACAAAATAATACGTAAAATTCGTTTAAACAAAAGAGCAATTTAAATATATAAACAAGTGCCAAAAATGCGTTTAGATGTTGTATTTTTTGTTTTTATTTCCCCGTCCAAAAGGTCGAAAAAGAAAACAAGGTTCCTGATAGCAGGTCGAGTTTTATTTTAGCCGTTTTAGCTGAGATCCCTTGTGTCCACGAGCCGCTGAATTATCCTTTACGCTCTGTCGATCGCATGGTACCTGACCCCATGAAAATATCAGATAAAAACATTAAAGAAAATCGTCAAAACGTTTTTCGACCTTATCGTTACGATTCCAGCCGGGCTGTATCCCTTCCTTTTATTTTTAGCTATTGCACAAACACATCAGCGGCCAGCGCTATCTTTGACCGCTCCGAAAGGTCAACATAATTAGATAATGTTTTGTATATACTATTATTGAAAAAACGACTTTCCATTATGGAAATTTCATGCCAGTCACCAAAATATCTCAATAGGTCGCAATATATTTCCATTTATTTATTTTTTCCTTGTGCAAAACATTATCGCATAATTTAATCGTAAATATTGATTTTTTTTTAAACGAATCATGCAATAATTTTTAAACAAATATAAACGTATTGAATAATTGCCATGGTCAGCTATTTTCGTCGTTGGGAGGGGAGAGAAAGAATCATAGAAGAGCGAGAGAGAGAGAGAGAGAGAGAGAGAGAGAGAGAGAGAGAGAGAGAGAGAGAGAGAATATAAATTATTAAAAGAGATATTAAAACTTGAGTCCACACTTCATCATTCAAATTGACAATCGTTTTTTTTTGCTTTTTTTTTATCAGTCAGTTTATCTAAAAGTGGGCAAATTTTAGATTTTAATGATTTAAATAATTTAGTGTTTAAATAAAAACCACAATGCAATAAAACAAATAAAATTGATCACAACAAAACTGAATTAATCTTATCATTGAAGAAAGAAATTTTGTTGAGAACAGTGTCATCAAAAATCACTACATTTTAAAAGAATGTACATACAAAATAATAAAGAGTAATCTTTTAATTACGATAACTTTCCTGCACTTCATAGCTATAATGAAAATTAAAGTTTGTTTTGTCCTTCAAATCAGTTCTTTTTATTTTGATGACATAAAATACACGGTAATGTATGAGTTAACCATATATATGTACGGTCTTTAATTAGGAATGACTTAAATAAGCTGTGTTTTAAGTGTGTCTCATTTATTACAACCCACATTCTTAGAGGTTCAAAAAATGCAGTTGGACTACCGTAATTAAACAATCCCTTCCAATTAATTAAACCATCACAATTAATTAAATTAAGGGCGACTGACTGCATAAAGAAATTCAAACAAAAATGCTTTCATTAATCTAAGTTTTCAGATAACATTATTGAGTTTCACGATAATAAAAAACAAAACGCAATATCTCACATTATAATATTGGCACTAAACTGTTTTTGGATTGTCTATTATTGCAAATCATATCTATTGAAACGGATATTCAAGTATACAAAACTAGCATTACACAAATAAGTTTAGAAATGCCAGTTTTCACTGTTGTTGGCTTTCGGCGTGTAAACAACAATAAGAAGACAGAAAAAATCACAATAAAGATTATAAAAAAATTATCTCCTTTGATAAACAAAAACATTGAGAAAGGTTCAGTGAACTTCAAGCAAACTCAAACGAGGAAAAAACCAACCCTCCCCAGATCTACCGAGGCCGTGCCGGTGAAAATCCACAGGCGATAATCCGAAAAACATTATCGCCCAGCTGATTGGGCTAGGGGTGATCAAAGCCGAGGATTTTTATCAGACGGGCAAGGAGAGACACGTTGACACCATCAGCAATTATTATCTAATACAATGCGCTAGTGTCATTAAGTGGATGTGCTCTTATCTTTCTTATCCTTCCCTCTCGCTGCGAATTCCCCTCAGTTACTTAACCGCTCTTCTCTTTTATTGAGGCGCTTCTTTTCGAATAGACCTAGGCATATCTCTTTAAAAAATTGTTGATCTCCTTTCCTTACTAGGTCACGATTATTAGCCATTTACTGAAGGATGACATTTTATATAATTCTATCCTCACGCTCTTTGAAGGCCCTTTCAACAACAAAAAAATGACATAGGATTTTATTGCACTACAAAGGATGGAAAATTTGATTTTACTCCGATCATATTGATATTATTTTAAATTCTATTACGTTGAGGTTTACAAAAGGAAAAATTTAAAGATGTGAAATGTCTTGAATATACGATCGTAGAAATGCAACAGGGAATATTTCAAACGTTCGCTCACAGTATCCAAACGCAAATAAAATGTTATTATTAGTAAATTAGTAACACAAGGAGAAATATCTGACATTTAGTGATACGGTGTATGAGAATAAAAAACATTATAAAACACCAATAAAAATTAAGATTAAACAAAACATATACGTTATATTATATGAACGGACGGACAAACAGATATACACAGACACACGGAGGAGGGAGGGAGAGAGAGAGAGAGAGAGAGAGAGAGAGAGAGAAGAGACAGAAAGAAAGAGGAAAGGAAGAAAGATAGAAATAGATAGAGAGAAAGAGAATTGAGGGGGAAGAGAGAGATTAACATAGAGAAGACAGAGGAGGGGAAGAGAAAGAGAACGATAGGAAAGAAGGAGATACAATAGAACAGGGAGAGCAGAAAATAGAGAAAAATAGAGAGAGACCCACAGAAAGAGTGAGAAAGAAATAGTGAGCGGAGAAGAGGGAGAACGAGAGAGAGAGAGAGAGTGAGAGAGTGTTTTATTTATCCATGGAAAATTAGGTTTTCGTACTTGTCTTACATCAAACGCGGGTTATTATTTATATACAAACGTAATGATATAAAAGCATTAAATAATCTGCTTTATATATCAATAAAAATTAAACGTTAGCCTCCAGAAGATTAATTCCTAATGTAAAAACTAACTTTGTTATGTGAATTAACATACAATAAAAAATAAAAAACCCAGTATTATAAAATATATTTGAGAAAACATTTATAAATACGAGAAAGGGGAGAGTTTATTTTTAAATTCATTTTAAGATTTAACTTTTTTCAAAACGTTGGCGAGTATTTTCAGTCAGTTTTACAAGCATTGTGCAAATTGAAAAAATAATTTCTGATTTATTTTTGTTTATATTCATTCTGATAATATGTACATATTTTTAATTGAGTTAATTAACTTGCTGATTAGGTTAAATTCTAGCCTGTTGAATGAACTTGTTAATACTTCTAAAATTTATAAGCCAATACTTTTTATTCTAATCTTAAAACAATAGTGCCCTCGTGTGATTCAAGGCAAATAAATTTCATTTTATTTCTTCATAAAATGTTGGTATTGTGTAATAAAAAATCACGTCAGTATGGAAAACAAGTGACCGATAAGCTATGTATTTTATCACCATCCTCACGATATATTTCTTAAAAACATGGAAACTCTTAACCCAATTCATGCACAAATCGTGGTTATCAATTCGAAGAAAAGGAATAAAAAAAAGACATGTGTTCAAGTGGGTTTCTAGCGCATACAGGTCCGCATTTGTAAAACCAAGGTAGATTAAGTACAAATAAGCCTTTCCTTAATAAAAAAAAATGAATGTTTAGAGATCTGGTTTTATTCTTTATAGGAATTTTTCCTTCATGCAGACTGGTCTTACGGCTGATGTCACGCGATGGTGGGCGTTCAGCTCGAAGTGTTTATGAACAGTATAAGAGATCTATTATAGCTGTTACTCTTCTCTTCATAAAAATGTTTTAGAATGCAAACTGATTACGTTTGTTAAAAATCCAGATTATTTATATTGTGTTAAGCATTAATAATTATTAATCGAGTGTTGATAAAAGAGATTGATATAAAAATAGTTTACACAACTTTTTTGTGCTTAATTTTTTTAATGTTTTTTCTTCAACATGAATACTATTTGGATAAAAATGAAGTGAAATAACAATATAATAAAAGTGCTTGGCACTACTCATCTCAGATTAAGAGATTACTATAAAAAGAGATTACACTTCTTTTCTACTTAAATCGTTCTTAAGTTTTACATTCCACGTAAATACTAATTTAATAAAAACCTATCGCATATATCAAATCCAATATAATAAAAATAGTACTAGTATTCATCTAAGTGTTTATGATTCCATTATGATTCCATTCTATAATCTTTTATTTATTTAACCATATTAATATATTTTATTTCATTTTCAGGCAAGTTTGAAAACTTGCAATCCTACAAACTTTTGTAAATACAAAAAGTTGGAAAAAAAACCAAGGGCATCTCTGGGAATCGAAGCAATGTCTGCATCTGTGACAAATTGAGAGGCTGAAGTTTCAACACTAAACACACGACAAAGGAAGCCAAATAATTATAATACAGGATACATACATGCATACATACATACATACATATATATATATATACACAGCACAGTTTGTACGATCACATTCAAAGTATGAGAATAAAAAAAATTTGCCATGCGATAACTCCTGTCCGATTACGTAAGGTTCATTTTTGATTCAATGTACCAAAGTATACACAAGGTGAAGTGGTTATTAGATAGATAAAGAAGCGGGCTAAGAATGAAAAATTGAGCACCATACCCATCAAAAATTGATTTTCACCACTAATAACTTTGTGGAGTTTTGAATTTTTGACGATATTCCAAGCAACTTTATATCACACTTGGCTTGCGTGTGGCACCCTGTTTCATTTATACGTTTACATCTGACGTTTTATTTAATGCATACATATAAAAGTTGAATTTCTATAGTGTTAATCTTAACATTAAACTGAAACCAGCAATATTGAGTTACAAGGTTCAAGGTTGCCTTGAAATGAAGAAATTTTGTAAGTTAAAATTTTCTGTAATATTTAATGAAGTGTAATCTTGCTGTAAAAATCTTTATTATAACAAATAAACTATCTGAGGACATAATTTTATTATAAACGGAGGTTCGAGGCCAGGATGGCACGTTGTGCACTTAAGAATAAAAGTTTCCGATCCATTACTTTTGGCGTTTCCAGTTGGACGCACTACTAAAGATCATTATAAAATCGAAGGACAACTAGCATCCTAATGGTTTGAAACCTTTAAAAAGTACGATAGTGTCACTTCCACACCACTAAATATCAACATAATCAGGCCAAATGGTCAATAATAATCAAACGAGTGAATTCATCCGTTATGTTTTTACAAGCTGATTTGTGCCTGGTCATGAGCGAATACAGCCGCGCCCAGCAATGATCCCAAATTATTAATCATTCTATAACAGCATAATTGTAATATTAAGTCTGTTTAAAATATATCCGATGGTTTGTTTATTACAACATGTTTAATTAAATTCATTCACGTTTGTTCGGTTTATATTTTTATTAATAATATTTTTTGAAATGAATTGCTTATTGCCACCGTTCGTGAACACATTAATTATCGATTCGTTCCTCCAATTAATAGTACAGTATTGAATAATTTAATCTAACATTCCAATTGAACTTTACATACAACAAATAACTAATAGGAGAGTGGATATTACTTGGGTAAATATTTTAAGCTGAAACTGTTTATTTATTCGGTTCAAAGGTGGGATCAGAGTTGAGTGTCATTTCAGTTTAATGAGGTTAGTAATTAAATGCCTTTGCTTTTCCACGATCTTCGCCGATGATATAAAGAGAATTTTGCCATAAACTGTAAACAGATTGCCCTCCTCCTTCTCGCGTATGCAATAAATAAATAATCCTGCGAGAATTGGCAATAAATTTTCCATGCAAAGCCGTTAATGGGAGATTTCGATCACGTTAGCTCCTGGCTAAATGGAACTCATTAATCCGTCAATAATACGATTGTAACAGGCTTGCTTCGACGTTCCAAATTAATGCAAATCTACCGTTGGGGATTGAAGCTTTTTCGTGTAATATTGGGCACACTTCTTTATCTCACTAATGAACACTCCTGCCCGAGTATATTTTGGCTCATTATTTCGTAACCTAACAGCTATGTCAAAAGAAGGGGAAAAAGGAACAGCGAGTTTAATTTAATTTATATTTAAGCGTATATTAGTCATGTAAATAGATGGAAAGATACATTCTTGCCCGCATCTTCACCCTCTCGTGCAACCGTTTAAAATGACATTTATAATACAATCAATGTTGATATAGTGCCCTTTTGAAAATGGATACAATTTGCTTTTGAACATATATATCTTGTAAAGAATGAGAGGTCAGCATGAAAGCCATCGGTTATTCGAACCTGCCATAAACACCTCCGAACTATACACACACACACCGTCGCGTGACAAATCGCACTAAAGGAAATGTCTAAAACCCAGACTAGTAGTCTAACCATAAAATATAATTATAACAATACGAAATAAAAGATATGCGATACGGATCGATAAAATTCTTCTGAGGTCGACTCACGGAAGGAAACAGGCATTTCTAAAGCCGATATACGCTCTCGTTAAAGGACTCACGTTTTGTTTTCGCATTCAATATCAAAAATATTCATTCATGTTTTATTACTACAACGACCTAACGAGTGACTGCCATAAGAAAACGTACATATTCTCAACCGTTCCAATTTAATTATACTCGTGAAAATAATCATTAAGCATAAACGGGCCAAAAACAATAAGCCATGGAGTACATTTTCTTAACCGTTAAGATTTACCTCACTGATGCTGAATAAGCATGAAATGTAGAAATGTATGTTTATCAATAGTTACAAAGTATATAAGACTAAAGGTATGATTCGGTTTATCAAAAACACTTTAAGGCTAAATCTACACCAAAATGTCCGTTATTCATCATGATCATCATCAGTCACGAAACACTACACACTTCTACACGAGAAGAACGAAGAAGATGGAATTCTATGGACATTCTCAACACGAGTGAACAAGAATGACACAATTACGCAGAAAACAAACACCTTAAGCCCTTATGATGATCTCAATAAAGATCGAAACATTGGCACGATAAAGAAAATTTTTGTCTAAAACCTAGTCACACCAGACCGTATCTCACGATCTCCGAATAATCATCATCATTGTCTTTTCATTTATCGAACATTACATTCAAACATTTTATATTAAAACAAGACACACAGCAAAGTTGTTCTTCGTCAAAACCGACATCAATAATAATAAGTCTGACCAGCATAAAATTTGCATTATGCAAAGTTCCAAAGGAAAAAACACCTAAAAGTAAGTGGTAAAAACTGCTGTTAGCAAAGAATTAATATGCAAATGTAGTCTTGTTTTAAAGGTGAGCTTGCATTGATGAGGTGATGCACAAGTGCATAATTTTGTAAAAACAACTATCTACAAGAAAATTAAATACTCAATATGAATTGTATAGACTTTGTTGTAAAAACTACAACTTTTAATTTATTTATTTGTAAACCAGCCTATGGCAATATTTATTGTTATTTTCGTTTTTATTTTTCATCTTTATTTATTCGCTAATGGTTATATTGGAAGACGGGTGAGTTTATTAGTATCATTTATCAACATTACAAAAAGGACTTAAAAATATACAATAGAAATATAGTTATAATATAAAGCCATTAACAGGTAGAAAACACATAAATAATTAAAACTTTACCTATTTATTAATTCAAACAAAATTTCAAAAGGATTTATGTTTTGTTAATTTAATATTAAAAATTAAAACCCGCTATAAAATTGTTCTTCGGCATGACATATATATTTATATAAACATTAATCATTTGTTTCTTAAGAGCTTATGCCGACAAACAATGTTATTTTGACTTAATCATGCTGGTTAAAATGTTAAAAAGGAGTCTAACGGCTTTTTATGCTTCTGCACGCTTCGGTGCCATGTTTGAAGTCTTCAACAGACTAGTAATTAGTGAGTTGCGCACTTTATTCTCTAAACTTTTCCAAACAAAATAGTCACGTAAAAGGTTTTTAACTTACTATCCCACCCAACCGTGTCCACACCATTGTCAAAGAAATCCACCACATTTTGAAATGAGGAGACGCTTATGTTGTCAGACACCAAAACGTTACCTAAAAATTCGAATTTTTGAGGTAGCATGCATAAAACTTTCTTTTGTGTGTAAAAATATAGATCTGCTCTTTTTTCGACGAGGATTCCAACACTGACTAGATTGATAGGTTATGCTGTGGTTTTGTGAAGGCCAAATAGAAAAAATCGTGGTACTTGAGCCTCTTGGACTCGAAGCAAAGCTGAAGTCAGCTGAAGGAAAATTTTGAAGATTTCATCATTGAAAAGCGTTGTATAAACTGAGACTGTGTTGAAATGGAGATCTAATAAAAAAAAATTAAAAACCAAGAAGGAGGGTATTCTCATTCATTGTATGGAATTACGAGCTGTCCGGTAAACAAAAGGGTTTAATTGTTTACAGGCTGAAGTTTTGATTTAATAAATTCCTTCCTTTCGATTCACTAATCCAATCCTACTAACATTCCATCTATCATCAAAAAGTGCAAATAAAACAAATTAAAAATAAACACTTAATTTTGAAATCCAACTAGAAAAATAGTACACGAGACATGTGACGACACCCCGCATATTCAGGGCATAAAACATATAACTGTCATAAATAAAACATTAAAAATCCGAATAACACTCGTGTAGAAATAGCTTTCTATTTTATCTATTTTAAATGATAAGGTAATGATTAATACTTTTCTAAGAACCCAATTTTGTTAAAATGTCATCTGTTTAAAGGATGTAAACAACACAAAGTAATATTTACTTTTTAAAAAAGCTTTGCTTTTTTTATATACACGTATTAGTCAACACATTTAAAACATAAGCACATGCATATTGCATTAATGGGACGTTAGATTATAACATGTTTCAAATCAATATTTTCAACTTTTTACTGATAACGAATTGGCTTCAAATTCAGGGATCGTGGAATTTTATAATAAAGTTTGGAGTTTCCAAAAAAAATACAGGCATGACTGACTACTAGGCCAATATAATTCAACTGGAACGAACGGTTGGGCTATTACTCCGGAATCCACTTATCTTCGCGTAAACAACAGCTCTTCCCCTTCAAAATATTCAAAAGTAAATGGCAATATAAATGTTTGTAAAAAATTATTTTAAATTAAAACCCACCAACTTTGCTCGGCACCATCCAACAATTTTAAACAATTTCTGATTTATTACTTTGTTATAGTAGTATTTGCGTGAGAGTTACACGATGAATATATACGATTCCTTGAACACTACAATTAGCCTTGGAGGGCGAGAAAACGAGACGCCCTTAGCGCGTTGGTGTTGTACGTGAGGTCAGTACGCGAAACTGAATTAAGCTAGAAGCTCAAAATCCCAATAATTAACAACCGCTTTAATTTTCTTCTGAGAAAGCCCGCTTTGAGACGAGTCGATAAACCGGCATAAACAGTAAACATTTTTATTTTAACTAATATCTCCAAGAGTCCTTGAAATTTAACGAAAATAGCCTCCGTCTGTTTACGCTCTAATCGGTGGGGTACGCTCGGGTCGCACGACCGTGACCAAATTCCGAAATTCGGTAAACACAATTAATTCAAAAGTCGAAATATACAATATTTAATTGTACAATTATACAATTGCTTGTCGTAAAGATCAAAAGAAGATCCACCCAATTAACATGATGGCAATCAAAACCGGTATTTCTTACATTTTATTTTAAACACCTTTGATGCAATAACACACTTGATCTTACTAGCTGCTTAACACATTAGAAATTCAAATAGGGTCAATGAGGTCATACTTAAGAGTAATAATTGCCCTACATATAAATTGTATATATCCGACCCCACAAGTTACACTTATCGAACTTTAAAACTTTCAATCCAGCACACATTCATCGTTATGACTTTCTAGCAGGTAATCAGAAAGACCGGTATAATTAATGATTAAATTGTTCCCTAATCTGATAATATTGTATTGGATTTTTAAAAAATCATTAATCACTAGTGTATATCATTAGTGTGTCTTACTTACCCATAGATATGAAATCCCCAAGTGGTGGTAAGTGAAATATTTATAATAAAAAGCTTGACTCCTACACGGAAAAAATAAAGCTGATAGATTATGATTGTCGCTAAATTTCAGCATAAATAGGGTTAATAGGTAAGTAAGTAGTAGGTTAATATGAACAGATGAGACCAAGGAATAATTAAACGAAATAAAATGCTGTGATTCGGATAGAACGTTTTCCTCTAAATCAAATAGAAAATCATTAAAAAAAAATAAAAGTGATGGGTTATGACTGTCGCTAAATATCAAATTAAGCCAATCCAAACGATGTTCTGTTTAGGGTGATATTTTTTTGCTTGTTTAAATGAGACTGTAATCTTGTTTAGCAGAGGTGAAAGCAAGAGGCAAATTATTACCCCAAAAATAAAATTTAATGTAGATCAGGAGAATGTGTGAGTTCTCTTTTCAACCCTAAATCAAATTTGTATCAAACTTTTAAAATAAGTACAGTAGCGGACATGTACTACGTTGCTTCTACCCTAACTATACCTAACCCGTGTACATAGGTTTTAGCTAACTTTTTATCTAATTTATAGGATGTAGTTCTAATAGGTTGATAGGAGTTTACAATGGCAACTTAACTTTTGCTCAATATCTAATTGAATTAATTATTATTGTTAATAAACTGCCCTCCTTTTAAGCATACATAGCAAATGGAATTAGGTAGCCATAATGGACGCCGGGGCGTCAATCAAACCAGACAAGTTGGCCCCTATTGTTTTTCCGACGCTGATATATTAATGGGAGCAAGAATACAGGCCGTTTTAAGTCGGGAACGCCATTGATTCAGCGGAAATCAATCATGGAACATCGGCATAGAGCCGGGCTGCTTGAAGTTCGACTGCAATTTTTTAAGAACTATTTGTAAGTCCTCACTATAAACAGCCTCGGGCCAGATATGTTTGGAGGTCATCCAAAAAAACAAAAAGAATGGTTCTAAATCTATTATTTGTTTGTGAGTTGTGGTCCAATTTTAAATCCGAAAATATTCAAGTTGGACAAAGAGAAGCAAACGAAGAAACAATATTAAATCAACAGAATTAGAAACTGTTACTACGTAGTATTCTGTGCATTAATTGTTAACGCTGTCGAGACAGGAAAACAAAATCACTTTAAAGGCGTTTTGTTTCAACTCGAACTCAAGTAAATACTTTAAAAAATCCCACTCCCACCAACAAGCCTGTTGAACTATTAAGCTATATTAAATTCGACCAGTATTGGGACTTCTGTACAACCGTATGTACATGTTCAAGGTTGCCAGAGAGCTTTCTTTCTTGTTTTAGCGTTATACTGCACGAGGCTCCAGGCGATATAGCCAACCAGAGAAACACGATAATTCCAATCGCTAATATATCAAGTGCAGTTATCTCTTTTGTACTTTTCCATGTAATCTATTTTCTCCTTTTAAATTTTCACGTGTGTGAAAAAATTATGGCGTTAAACTCGAAAGAAAGATTTAAAACAAGTTCAAATGAATAATGTGCTTAAATCTGAACTTTTGATCGTTTTAAATATTAAAGCAAGGGCGATAAATGATTAAAAATACTTTTTTTACATTTTGTAAATGATAGTTCCATCGATTCACCGCCAACGCGAAATTCCAATTAAAAGCTGGTTTTTATTGCAGGTTAATTTTGAACATGTAAAAAAGAGAATTACAACACAATTAAATATTAGCCTAGTACAAACTGTAAGAAAATAATTTTAAAATAGTGATTAATTTGTATGTCAAATATTACTTAGATACATGTTTAAAATAGTAGGTAAATCAAAATCTATTATATTATTTATGCATTTATCTCCGTGTTCAATTTTGCATTTTTGCCCAAATTTCCCAAACCAATCTAATTCCTTCCCTTTGTTGAAACGGTGTAACACTGTTGTATGTAAAGTTAAATTAAGTTTTGTTGTATTCCGATGGTCCTTAAATTCAGAAAATTTGTTAGATTTAGGCAATGGTTCTGCAATCGTTTTAATTTCTCTGCAGTTGTCCTATATATTTAATACCACAATCATTAGAATTAAGTTTGTAAACCACGGCTTCTCCCTTGTTTTGAGATGATGTTTCTATGTGAACACTCTAGAACCTTGTCATTTAAGAATTTTAACTATTTTTTCTGATAGTTCCCCAACGTATGGCAAGCAACGAAAACCAAATGAGCCATTTTTGGTAGGGTGACTGAGTCCGGTTGTTGCTTCTTTTAAAATAATTTTTTAAAGATCTTTTTACTATCAACCAATCGACAAATATTTCTTGATTTCCATTGTTTTTAGTTAACGTTTTAGATGTTTGTAATTATTTTTTATAATTAGAATAGAAATTTCAACACATGGTCTTTTTGGGTCCATGGGGACGTGTTTGTAACTCTTTCAACCTGATGAGCGTTTAACGCTTGAATCCAGATCGTTGTAAACAACTAATCTCTGAGTAGAACCATCATTTACGAAAAGGGAATCTACACACTCACCCCACCCCCATTTCTAAATAATTATATTGCCATAAGGTCAAACCTCTTTGGAGATACGATATTTTCATGACTTTTCTAAGCAGTCATTAAAATTAGTGTGATTTCCTTTTAGTGTATATGTCATTTGGGCATTTCCGATCGTTATGGTCTGTTTTATTTGGTACGTCAGACGAGTTTCAGCTTCTCGCCATCCTCGATTCTGAGGTTTGTTTATTTGGAGACCGTGAGATGCGGTCTTGTGTCGTTTTCTTTATTGTGTCAACATTTAGGACCGGAACGTTGGAACAATAAAGAAATTTTTTTTCTACCCGCATCTCACGATCTCCCAATAATCATTATTTAACGGTCACTAAATACTACACACGTTCAGGTTTGTATTGGATACTTAAACCACCCGGCAAGATATACCTTCATTGTACATCATATAAATTTCAAGACGCAGACCCAACAAGGATGAACAGACGAACGAATGATCGGCCACGACCACACTAGATATAATTCTCAGCAAACTTTTTTTTTACAAAAATCTCCTCAACCTAGCCTAATGTTCAATTAAGGTTTTTGAAAAGTTTGTAAATACGAAGAATAATTTATATTGGGTTATTTTCCAAATCAGTCGCACATCACGGAGACTATATTTAGAAAGATAAGAGTAATGAATCATCTCTTTTTATATTAAAAACAGCGAAAAATCCTTACTCAAACAAGACAAAGGTACGTGACAACGCTTGACTGTTAAAACTACGTAAGAAATAAAACTGTACAGATGAAGCGAAATGAGTTCGTTTATATCAACTTTCATTACAATATAATCGATGAAAATCATAACCTTTACCAAGCTAAATATGATAATTCAGCCGTGCACGAGACTCGTGGGTGTATATCAGTAATAGTGGTGGGAGAAAGGTGGGAATGCCTAGTAGAATGTGCACCTTCCCAAGGGCCCAAGGCGGATGGTTTCTTGTATCAAGAGCCCGTTGTGGAGCAAAGCCATAAGGTAATAAAAACATTGGATACCTAGCCATGATTATAACTACAATAAAAACTTAGCAATAGTAATTTCTCGCTGTTCATTTTATGCAAGTTGAAAATGCAGAAAGTATGATTTAAATAGACCTAGGCTTCTTCTAATTTTGCACTTGAACGGGGAATGCTATGTCCAGCCCCTCACAGCTCCTTAATAACAATGCCCACAATTTTGTCATTAGCCGCAATTGCGTATTCCACCCATGGACCAGCCTCTAAATGAGCAGAAATAATTGTACCGCTAGCATTATTACAACTCGCTTTAGGAATTCCATTGCGACCGTGGTCAATGGAGTTACGTGTAGGGGCTGTTGCTTGCGCCAGCCACAGCGCTCTCCCATTTCGAATAATTCCCATCCAACCCCTTTTACCGTCCTGATTGTATCTGGATTCTACCATGTTCAGCATTCATGGACGAAAAGTGAGATGGGATCAAAAGGGACCGACATTATTACATTAACACGAAATACCCATTTCTATTAGTACAACCGTGGGATTTTTGTTTTATTTTCTCCAATTGTAGTAATAATTATTAGATATTACGGAAGGAAGAAGTAGCTATCGAACTTAAATTAGGAAATTTTAGCTTTGTGATAATACAGAAAAAATAACTTATTTTCAACCGAGGCAGCATTAACGCGAAAAACTCATTTCTCTAAGTGCAAGTGGGATTTTCCACTCAATTCCTTAAAATATGAGTCTGAATAGAAATAAATAATAGATATAGGGGATGTAAGCATGGTATACGTAGCTAAACTGCTCTCTCACAACCCATTTTGCACATGGTAATAGATATATAAGAATAATTGCCATCGAGGCTGCTTTAACTCGAAATACACGTTTTTGTAAATACAACATTTAGATTTTAATAGACGTGGTATTGTTGGGTTGTCCGGAAAATAATGCAGGATTTTGGTATTAAACAAAAAAAAGAAACTAGTTACTTTAAAGCAATGTTCTTTAATCAAAATAATTTCCCATACTCTCAATACATTTCTCCCAACGTGTTGGTAATTTATTAATTCCGTCTGAGTAGAATTCAGAATTTTTAGAATTGATAAAGTCAATAAATGCATTTTCCAGTTCCGTTTGATTTTTGAATATTATGTGTTGTAAGTAGTGGTCCAGGTGTCTAAAAAAATGGTAGTCAGTAGGCGAGAGGTCCGGAGAGTAGGGTGGGTGAGGCAAAGTTTCATAGCCAAGCTCCAATAATTTTTGTGACGTTACACGTGACACATGTGGTCGAGCGTTGTCATGCAACAAAATGGGCCCTTTCCGATTGACCAAAGAGG
>CM077102.1:22368016-22388215 GCA_039619505.1 Cimex hemipterus
TATATATATATATATATATATATATATATATATATATATGTGTGTGTTTTATATATTTTATTTATCTAGTATCAAACTTTTAATCGATATCGTTAGATTCTGAAAGAGAACTGGTTGTTTAATGTAGGTCGTGACTAATTTGTGGCCCCCATCTGAAAGTTTTCTTGTGACAACTACTGTTCAATGGATGAGTGTGCCAGCTGAAAATGAAATTGAAAACTGTTACCAACCAGTTTGTTAAAAATCCCCAACGATAAAACCATATCAACTTTCCAGATCTACCGGTCAAGACACAACAACTAAGGGTGTAATTGTTTCTAACTTTCCTATAAATAAAATGGACTATAATTTTCATTATTGAACTGCGTCTGACGGTGTCAAACAGGAAGCGTGTTATCTCCGATCGATTCTGACTTCATGGAAATTCTAAACAAAGGATTGCCAGCGTTGTAATTTATGTCACGTTGTAGTCGACTTCTCTTTTCTTTAAGTAATTATTTATTTTGATATAGAAGATTTCAAAAGAAGAAAATATTCAGGATCTTTATGGTATAACAAATTGTAAAAACGTAAGTTTCCTATGAAAAATTCGAGTCAACATAATTCTGTTGTTCTCGATTAGAAAAAAACAGCCATCAGCAAGTGGTAATAAAAGATTATATTTAAATGGGGAAGAGGGTAGGTTTGTTCTTATCTAGGCGGTAGAAACATTTTATCCCCTCGATTAGGGTGAAATTTATACGGAGTGATTCGTGTCTGTAAGGGACCATTTGCAAAATTATGCTCTTTTTTTGTCTCCTTTAAATTATCAACCATTTACAACGTAGAATTTTGGGCATAATTTGTTATGTCTGCATTAATGTATTTACCTAATGAAAAGAGCTTTTGATCAAAAGAACCTTTTTAGCGTTTTGTTATCTTGCGCAGGATGCAGTTTTACTTCCGTCGTGTGCGAAACACAAAAAAGTAATATCTTTCTGAATTGCTTTTCGCCACTTTATCGATCTGCAACTAATTGTTTACATATTTATATATTTCAGGTTCTTCTTTTAAGTTTGGAACTTTAACAGCAAACAAGAATCCGCGAATGAAAAACAACCCCAGAGAAACTTGAACCGACAAATGGAATGCTGTTTTCGATTGGTCTACAATGCAAAATGCATGACGCGAATATTTCTTTGCCGAATTCTTCTCCAATGTAACTGCTAAATGGTTAAATAAACCTAATCTATTTTTAAAAATTGCCCTTAGATTTGTAGCTATCAGATTCGTATGAACCGACTGTGACCTTGATACTTTCACAAAACTCGATCGACTGGCCACGTTACCCTAAACTCATTAATGCCACTTAGTTTGAAAAGGTGAACTATAAAACGCACAACTATCACAGGTAAAGGCTCATTTATGAGGCTAAGATCATCTTAGGGAGAACCAACTTTACACTTTGGTGCACAGGTTGGTTGATTTAAAATTAAAAAATAAAGGATAAGGCCCATTTGAAAGAAAATAAGAATACCTGATTATTTTTAAAACCATAAGTTTCGGGACTTTAATTAGATATTTATATTTGTTAACCTTCTGAAATTTTAATAGTAGTTTCAAAGACCTAATGGAGGGGTTATAGATCTTTGATGCCTAACCAAGGAACTAAGTGTTGCCATTTCTATCAAATTGACCTTGAGCTTTCACATATTAGCCAGATTCCGTATTTATTAATATTTTCAGTATTCATATTTCTGGGGGAAAGGTAGGGAAAAGAAAATTCCAGAGGGACGGTGAGATTCGAACCCACGGTGGGAATGACAAACACAAGTTTTGTTTTAAATGATAAATGCCAAAGATTAACACGAAAAAAGCCAAAACAGCCTTAACAGTGTAGGTTAACCTCAAAAGTCCAAAATTTGTCATATAAAGGAAGAAGGAATCAAGCTAAATTTTATTTTTTATTTAGTTCAGAGTATAGAGTAACAAGAATAGAAATGGATGCACTCGAGTTTAACCAATCCACTAAGCTAAATTTATAAATTCATTACGTTTTATTAACTTTTAATAGTGCAAGCACATAGATATTTATAAACGTGTAATTCATTCGAAATAGACTCAAGAAGAGGGATACTACGAAAGCTTGACGAAGGGACTGAGTAGTTTTTCTACTTTTGGTTCTTTTCTTCCAACGTTTTTAGTACAAAATTATAATATTAAAAGCTAATATCAATTATATAGAGATAATTGATAGTGTAAGTTATTTAAGTTAAGTTAAGTCAAAACTTAAGTTTTCGTTTTAAATTAAAAAAAAAACCTGATGATTAAACCGAAAATGCCAACACTTATTTTTAAAAAATAGCGATTTTATGTGCACCTTCTAAAAAAAAAGTCGAAAATTTATTGAATTATGGAAAAGAAGTATAAAACAAATTTTTTTTATTAAGTTCAGAGCTTAGGCTAACAAGAATAAAATTTGACGCTCTCGAGTTTCACCCAATTTGCATTCCTTTTTTCAAGGAATGAGTTTTTTTTCCGCTAAAAGAGACCATTTTTCCAATGGGGTGGAAAGAGTTAGGCTTTGTTTATTAATGCTCATATTATTTTTCGAGTAAGGAAGGGGGTTGAACCGAGGTCTGTTTTGTACTTTATAATAGCAATTTTTCTAAATAAAGTAAATACCAATAATTTTGTTTAATTTTTTTAAAGCAAAATAAATATATAATTTGAAACATGAAACTTTATTTTCATTTATTGTTGGTTTAATATAATTTTTTAACAATCAGAGCGATTAAAATTCCCTCTTGAATATGTGTTGAATGTAAAACGAAATTCGAATAGGGCAATTAAAATTGTCATTCTAGACGAAATTGAAACTTTCACAGAATCCATGCTGCGAACGACTTGCAATGTCCTCGATTCGTTTCATAGCACTCATTTGGTTAAATTGAACTTTAGTACAAGCTAAACTTATAACACTACTAGGCCTAGCCGTCATGTGGGGTCGGCCAACTTTCTCTATTTGGACAACAGGTTGAACACCCAGTCAATAAACACACAACGCAAAAACCCGTATTTATTCAAAATTGAGTCATTCCTGTGAGGTTCAGTGCATCGGTTAAAAGAATAATTTAAGGTAAACAATTGACACAGCAGCTAATTTACGTAAAATTGGTATTTCCAATTTTGCCCACGTCCCCGATGCATATTGTTTAGAAATGATTTGAGGCAACCTTTTTCCTTCGATGTGTTTGCCTAATTTCAATTTCGATCGAGAAAAATATTTAATTGCACACTGAACATTTCAGATGAACATTTCACATGGTTTTTAGTTATCTGGGGTTTGTTTTTGTTTTTCCAACCTCACATAAATTCCGAAATATTAGCAACATATTTTGTATTTCTGTGCTATAATAATAACAGTATGTAGATACAGTTTAGCCATTAAAGATGCACTGTTTACCCTAAACTCCGAAATATTTTATGCACCACGATTTTAGTTGTAAAAAACATTTTAAAAATTGTTAAAGAAGCTATTTGAAAATGAGAGTTTTTCAAGAGCAAAGAGCTCAAATTTCTAAGCTTGCTATTTAGCAAAGACATTCATTTCAGTAAATGTTCTATCACAGTCATTATATGGCTTCTTCTGTTTAACATAAACTCCGGAAATATTTAACCTACCACATATCTACGCACTTGTTAATGTAAATTTTAAGAAAATTAATCAATTAAAAAACAAAAGGAATGCTACGAAGTTTACCCACATTTAGTATATTTACTACACATTTTTTCGTATTATTTTAATTATTGAATAATGATTCTAACGATGAGATGAGCACGATTTGTGACTAGTATGTATTTGTAGTATGTATATATTTTTTGGTCCTAATTCGTTTTTCTGTGTTTAACCCAAATTGCGATACATATATTTCGTATACCACGTATTTAAATAACTGTTGATATAAATTTTAAGAAAATTAATTAATAAAAAACCGATAAGGAAATTATGTAGTTGACTGCATCTTTAGTAGATTGTTTCGTTTTATTTTAAATATTGAATAATGATTCGGGGGCGTCGGTGGCCGCAAGATTTAGTCTTTGACACGGCGCTCATCACTGAAAGGTAAAGGCCCCGGGTTCGAATCCAGCGGCCCTGCATTCGAACTCGACATACTTACAAATGGGCTTTTTTTCAAAAACACCGACATACTGAGGGTTTATCTCTGCTGTTGCGAACCCTCGTAAAAAAAATAATAAAATAAAATAATAACATTTAAAAAAAGAAATAACTCGGCCGACGAGTTGAAATGTTTTATTTCAGGTTTTTTTTTCGTAATTCATTTTTTCTCTGTTTAACCAGAACTCCAATAGATATATCTAATATACCACATATTTAAGTAACTGTCTGTTACTGTAAATTTTAAGAAAATTAATTAATTAAAAAACAATAAGAATGCTACGACGTTGACTGTACCTTTAGAAAATCATTTCGTTTTATTTTAATTAATGAATAATGATTCGAACGAAGAGTTGAACATGATTCATTTGAGGCTACTATGTTCTATTACAGCTTATATTATAGGGCTTCTCATGTCTAACACAAACACCAAAAAATCTAACACATATATGAGTAACTGCTGCTGTAAATTTTAAGGTAATTAATTAATTAAAAAACACTATGGATGCTACATATTTGACTAAACCGTTCATAGATCGTTTTATTTTATTTTAATTATTGAATAATGATTCGAATGATGAGATGAACACGATCTAAGGCTACTATATTTTATTACAGACATATTTTTGTTATAATTCTTGTTTCACTGTTTGATCTAAATTCCGAAATACTAACTAAACCAGCAGTTTAAGCTAAAGCTGTTATTGTAAATTGTTAAAAAAAAATTAAATCTTGTTATACTATACCGTTTCCGTTTTTTGATAAAAGCAAAAAATGACATGATGGGTACGTTATTATCATCACCATATCAAATTGAGTATATTGTTGTTGAATTTCATTATGGGTGCAAATAAAAAGAGAATTCGGTGGCTTTAAGAGTGTTGTGGACGGTTTTGTTTGTGCGTTCACAGCTTGAAAAAAGTATTTAGTTCAGATATTTTATGGGGTCACTTTTTGAGTTGAATATACAAATAAACATTATCCCCTACCTTAGGACGAATTTAAATGTCAACATAGATGAGATGTCAGGTTTCATTTGCATTGTGTTCAAATTTTGCCTATTCTGGTATACGTTCAACGTGGGATTTTCGACCGTCAAATTGGGCAACGAACCGGGAAACAACTTCGGCCAAAAATTGTCAAATTTGAAAATTGTTTCTTAGGGAAAGGTGGTGTTTTTTTTTACTTTTTGTTTGTTTTTAGGAATTCGGTAGTGGCAGGGGTTCTGAGGGGGGCGTCCTCGGCTTTTTTAACAATGCACTACATGAAAACTCACTTATTTCCGGTTCGTCGCTGGTTCCGTGCTCGTCGTCGGATTCAGTGCCGGAGTCGTGATCGTCGTCTTCCACCTGAAAGCGAAAGTAAAATGAGAAAACTGAGGACTGGAATGGTGAAGCAGCCATTTTTGTGGTGGCCGTTTCTACGTGGGCCGAGGGCGGTGGACCGAGGGTGGCCCTGGTCCTGCCGACTGGCGAACCCTCCTCAGACCTCGGATGAGCCGAAGGGGTTAAAAATCCCTCTTTGAACCGAGTTTTTCCCCTTTAAACGGGGCCGTCGGTGCGAATCGAGAGGTGTCGCCATCTTGGCTCGGCCGGGTCAGTAGTGACCTTCAAGGAACGTGCATTGAACGGAATATCGGCCGGTATACGTGAGAAAAGAGCCACGGGAATCGTCACTCACCTTCTGGGGATCGTCTTCATTCAAAGAGTGGGTTTTAAGTTTGTGGGTTAGGAACTTGAGCATATTTCCCTCCGAGTCGTAGCGCTCGAAAAGGAAAAACTCCGCTTTCCGCTGGATCTCGCCCGAGGAATAGACACGACTTCGCCCCTCAGACGGTCAGGCAAACGTTAAACGACGTTCATAAACGATTATTTCAAAGTGCGGAATGAGATAAAGCGCGACATCCTGTTGTGACTAGCCCGTCCGCCGGCCGACAACAAACTGGTGTAGCGGTCGGCCTCAGCCCCCACTCCGGCTCTTTCTACTACGAGCGAGTACGAGTAGTAGTCGAGTCAGCTGAAATGGAGTGGAGTCCATTTGGGCCGAGGTGGTGGGGGCGGCCTTCCACTTTCTCCTCCCGCACTTCATTCATCGGAGATTTTCCAAAATCGTACTCTTCCTCGCGACCGTGTCACCTCGCCTATGGTCCGCTCCGTCTCGCTTTTACACGGCCCACGAGGATTTTGAGCCTATTTCTAACGCGGCACCCTTCTAGGTTAGGCCGCCGCCGGGCTCATTGATAACGCTCTGCTCCGAGGATTCGAGTGCAGCGTTGGCCCGTTGCCGGCCAGAGCTCCTCATTGGCTCCCGAGCCTGTCTCCTCCTCGCTCTTCGACCCTGGGCCCTTCAAACACATTCTTATGAATGGAACTTTCCCATTCCTATTTGTCAAATGTAGTATTTCATTACTTTTCAAACTCTCAGCATCAATTTATTCGCATTTAGCCCATAAACCAGTTCCTTAAAATCTAAAAGTGGATATGGCAAGTTTTATTAATGACAATCCGAGCAAGTTTGTCCCACTTCAATTTCATCACGTTAAGCCTAGAGTGGAAAAGGATAGTAGTACTCACAAACAGATTCATTTCTAAACAACAGTTTTTTAAAATTCAAACAAGTCTCTGAATTCTAAGGCCATTTAAATTATACAAAACCACTTCAGTATAGACCCAGAGCAAAGCAACGGGAACAAACTAGGTTGCAGAAATTCAAAATAAAAAATGTATAATTAAACAAACAGATAAATGTATAAATTATTAAAATAAAATAAATCTGCTAGAATTTTTTTTACCACCGACTTTATTTATTTTATAACTCGAACACTGTATCAAGGTATGGTCTTGAAGAAAAAGGTGAATTCAGTTGTTATTGCCAAGCTTCGACCCATTTTAAGGTCATCATCAGTGCAAAACATCTTAAACATGTCAACACATTGGCATAATAAGTTTTTACAGGCATCTCAAATTTCCTCAAAGGCCAATTCAGACTGCAAACAGTATTTATTATCTATGTATATAAATCAGTTCCATGACTGAACTGAAACATTGCACAGATCAAGCCGCTGGATCTAATAGGCTAAAATTTTAATAGTGCTTTCATATAATGACAGCGATAATGCTACGAAAAGAATTTATGAAATTCCATCCCTAAAAGGATCATAAGGACAATTTTTCCTGTGATACAGGGCTTAAGCCCAACAACAAGTATTTGTGACCTCTGTTCCATTTCTTGAAAGAAACAGGGTTGTTCAATTGTATGCAGTAATAATAATTGTATGTACCCTACTTGTTTTGACAGAGAATGTATTTACTAGTGTGATGTAAGAGGGTAGATTGCAGAATATCAAGTACCTCATAGACCCTCAATTTGGTTAGACACAGAATACATGTAAAGAGTGAAGGAATTACTCCATAACCAAATTGAACAAATGGTATGGAGATAGGAGTGAATGATTTAAGAATGAACGTGAGTTTGAACTACACGCGTTAAGAGTTGAATTAACCAAATTTTTTATTTTATTTTTTTATTTGCTAAGCATTCAAAGAAAAAAACTCAATTGAAATAAAAAGACACAATGCATATATTTCCTTGATATTTTTCTTTTTAATAAGATGTTAAAAAATTAAAAGGAAAACATGCCAATGAGATTAAAAAATTATATACTCAACTCAGGTAAAATAATAAAATTTGTTTTAAATATTTATTTGTTTTTGTTTCATGTTTATTTTATTTTAGTTCTAATTGATGTAAAACAGTGTCATAAAGACCAATAAACAGCTTATAATTTTTAAAATTACAAATCCAATTGGATCAACAGAAACATCTCAATACTGGAATATATTTATTGTAAAAGAATATAAGCAAAGAACAACAAGTTTTTGAGAAAATTTTCTTCTTACTTCAATAAGACTAGATTTCATTTTTTAAGTTATCTTAATAAATAATGCATTAATAAAACTCATTCATTCTCACATAAAATTACTTTTTATAAAAAAGAAACAAGAGATCTATTGTATCCATACTTTTTGAGAAGAATAAACGTTTGCCTTAATATTATATCAATAACAATCAACAATACATATTTCAAACAGAAGTTTGGTAGAGTGACTTAGAATTTGACATATTGGTATGTTTCAAAATATTATTTCCATGGTAATCCTTGTATGAATTTATTTATAATTAATGACTAAGTCATTTGATTTTTAATTTTACACATCCAATTCTTCCTTCTGTAAAGAATGTCTTAAACAACCATTTCGCTGATTTTGTTATCAATAATTGAATTGAAATTTTAAAAGTTGGAACTCACTTACAATCATACTATCTATCATAAACAAGGTTAACAACAAGTTTGCCTGAGATTGAATAGTAATAACATTTCTTATTTAATTAAATTAAAAATTATATTGACATTAATGCTCTAATTTATCATGCAAATATATCTGTAATATAAAGAATTTGAGCAATATAAAAAAACAGTATGAGAAAAAAAAATGAAATACAAATCCCCAAAATAAAATTAATTTTTTTCAGATCTGACCAGTCTTTGAGAATTTACCATCACACAAAATTTATGAGATTTCTTTATTTAAGCAGGGAATTTTCTAAACAAAAATGAATATCAAGGAGTTAAACAAATCAGTTCAGAGAGGTATTCTTCATTATTTAACCTGAAATTCTCAAATTCGCTTATTGCAGTCTGAAACTGATGAATTGTTGGTTGTCTATCGAGATCGATTATGACATCCATTGAAGAGCTGGAAATGGAAAATCATAATAAATATCAAATTATTGCATTCACAATTTTGCACAAACCTACAAAAACATACTTAAGGATATCCATGATAAACTCTTTGAGATGTTGTGGCAGGGTATAAACCGTATTAAGAAATACTGGCTTATCAAACATACAATCCTTACTGTCCAACCTGTCAAATAATTTATTTCATTATCTAATTATCTAAGTATCTGTTATAATAAGTTACAATTGTATATAAAAACGAAGGATAAGGTGATGGGACCCCCACCTGAGTGGCCACTTTATAATAGTGTTGAGGAGTTCTGCCTTGAGAGGAATGTTTCACACTCCCATGAAGTGTGGAGCCTAAAGCATAAGAGCAATGGAAGTTTTTTTTTCTATGAGTCAGCACCCAAGTTAATAGGGAATGTTGACACCAATCTTTGCCTTTTTGAGATAGAGATCAACTGCACTACAGGCGGATCTATCCCCAGGACCAATGGGTCTATGGGTAGACCCCCAGGTTCATTAGAAAAGCAATGCCTGCAGCTGTGCACACATGGAGAAGAAGCGGGCATTCAGAAGACATCCAACAGAAGAAAGCCTTGTAAACTTTAAAGTAAAAAGGGCTAGGGAGAGTCATACCTTGTCCTAAGCCAAAAACAATAGCCTGGTTACATTTAGCCAGAGAAGTGCGGGACAAGGTCAGAACCCTCTACGGCAACCTCCAACTGCCAATCATGGGCCTGCGATGGAAACTTTGAAGATCATGAAAGAACTGGCACAGCAGTGTCTTGTTCCAAGGCATATTTCAAAAGCGTCTGGCAAAGGAAAACTGAGTGGAATGTGCTGTGATTGATTTCAGCGGTGGCCCCAGTGAAGTATAAAACATGCTGCTGACAATGGGAGAGTTCAAGACCAGGTTGAGATGTACCCACAAGTCAAGCCCCAGCTGACAATATTTCAAATGAGTTGCTTCACCACCTCTCCCAGCATGGTAAGCATTGTTTGTTGAACTTGGTCAAC
Organism: Cimex hemipterus; assembly: GCA_039619505.1. NCBI lineage: Eukaryota > Metazoa > Arthropoda > Insecta > Hemiptera > Cimicidae > Cimex > Cimex hemipterus. The sequence continues at coordinate 22,377,940 of CM077102.1, forward strand.
AACAGAAGGGATTCAGGCTCATACCCTGTTGGTAAGAGGCACTCATCATACCTATCCTTAAAGAGGGTAGGAACACAATCCAGCTACAAGTTGTAGACGGATTTCATTGTCAACTTATTTGAGTAAGGTCATGGAGTCCTTGGTGAATAGTCTACTGACCTAGCACCTGAGGCAAAGGGATTTTATAGCCAGCATCAAACAGAATTCTGTAGGCATCGCCCTATAGTGGCCTATCTTCTCGTGACCTTCACGACACATTCTTGAATAGAGACCTGCTCTGGTTGTATTCTAAGAGCTTGAGAAAGTGTACACAATACCGTTGACGGTGTGTCCCTCAGAGATAAGGAGTCAACAATCACTGCTTCTACCATTCAGGTAAGGATCTGGTGGAGGTTGGTGGTAGGATGCAGTCAACAATAAACTGTGAGAGCCGAATAAAGTGGGTTTACTTTCTCCACATCAAACACGGTTTGGGTCCACTTTTCGCAGATCAAATGGTTGACATGCTGCTTTGTTTGAGGATCTTCTATGGAGTTATGGCTTTCTCCCCCTGGAAAATGGAAAATGATTGATAGGCTAATATCAGAGACTCAATGTGATTTCAGGAACGTTCAGGACCAGCCCTTTGGCCAGTCTGTTCTGCAAGTTGCGGTCCTCGCAAATTTTGGAGAAAGCAGCTTATCTTCAGTTATGCATCTAGGTTCTTGGCCAAGGCACCCTTTTGCTTAGACAATCATCATATGCCCATACATGCCATTTACTACATCTAAGCTGTATGAGACAGGTTCTATGTCACCTTCTCATTGTGCTCTTGTTAGAAAAATATAGCAACCTGTGCGGCTCAGAAAACGGTGGTTGTTGGTCTGGCCTGGAAGTAACAAACATTCAGACAAGGTGGCGAAAGCCACCCCACACAGAGTGGACATCCCACTCCAGACCAGCTCATCACAATCAGGCCCTATGACACTAAGCTTGAAGTGAAAAACATGATATAAGAAAAATGGCAGCATCAGTGGGCAGGGTCGTCCAAGAGGACCTGGAGACTGCTAATTGAACAGTGCCATTCCTTGGCTCTACACAGAGAGAATGAAAAAATGCCATTCATTACGAGAATTGTGCTTGGCTATATGAGAATTGTTTTGAGCATGGCAGCAAGTATTTGAACCCTTTTTTTTGGAAGCAGGATATTTTTGTACGTAATACTGATATCTACATAATTTTGTGCCTTCTTGTGGGTGGTGAGAATGATTGTATTTATTTACATGAATGTGTAGTGTGAGAGGCCAATGGTGGGAATATTGAGAACCCCATCAACTATCCGTTATGATAGTTATATAATGTGAGTGATGGAGGAATATCAAGTACTCCGCCTCCCTAACTGAGTGAATGATATGTAAATAGGAAAGAAAGTATTTAAGAGTGAGTGAAAATGTGAATGAGTTCGGATCTGGGGACTGATTAGTTTTTTAAGTCTAGTCAGAAACAAACTTACCTTACAATGAAAAAACGATTATAGCGATTGTTTTCTGACATCAATAAATCGAAAACACATCTCAGAGCACAAAAGTATATATCGTCCCTCGGAGTGGGTTTATTGTATTCAAATATCTTCTTATTCAGGATAGCTTCTTCTATTATTTTTGAGCATGGCGAGTTTACCAATAAAATCTTGACATTTGGATCTATTAGGTACTGAACCGGCCAAAATGGCCCAATTGAATGTATATCATTCCAATTTTTATTATCCCAAATATCATACACCTATAAAAATATATTTATATAAAAAGATTGTTGTATATACACCTTTTGTAGTAATTCAAAAATAGCTAAACCTGGGCAATTAAAGTTTCTTGAAGAATAGACCTAAACACCTGCATCGCATCCATAAAGGCCTTGCAATCCCTTGGATACAGTAGCATGATCTTTTGAGGGAAGACTACTGACACTGTCTTTTTCCTTGCAGGTGCAAATGATATATAATGGTTGTAAATCACTTTTCGGTAAGCCTTATAATACAACAACATGAAAAGCACCAAAATGATACACACAACCACTGCTGTCACAGTTACTGTGATCCAAGGATTGTCACTCGAAGATGTAACAAGTTGATTGTTTTCAGCAATTGCTATTAAAGAAGGAGGATAATAAAACTAATTCTTGGTTTTATGTTTTACATGAACTTACAATATGGAAAATACCAACTGCACAGAGTATGGTTTGACCACAATTTTCTGGAAACACACCGCTGGTCTACCAATTCTACATTGATACAATAATTTCCTTGGGTTATATTATTAAACTCGCAATCTAGTGTATTTTCATTCCAGTTACACAAACACCCAATGTTCTAAAAGAAATTTATATCAAGAAATAAAAATTATTATGTATGTTGAATATATTAAAACATTATGTAATTTTGTAAAAATATTTACTCACTTTATCATATTTGTTAGAGCAGCACTCACTGTCTTCATCTCTGCCCTGAATATGAAAATAAAATTAACTAAATTTTTTTATAGATTTTTATTTTTAACAAGGGTATTTCCACTACGAGGTTATAAGAATCCTCTAAGCGTGAATATTTTGGCAAAAAGCCTATTTGAAGTATGTCAGATTCGAACCCGGGACCTTTTCCTCACAGTGATGAGGACCATGTCAATGCCTAAACCATTGCAACAGATGCTCCTACCAAATATTTGTTTATAAACTAATTATTTAATGTTATTACTTTTCATAAGTTTAAAAATTTGTAGCATTTATTAGGTCAATATTTGAGATGCTTATCCCTCAACGTCACAGGCATGTGATGTGGGATATTACAAAGTCATCACTTGTGATGTCCCTGAAGCTTCAGGTCTATTTTCATAAAATTTTGACATGTATTAAAATTTAGTGAGTCCACAAGACACACTACCTGTGACACTCAACATTCTAGACTCTCCTGTTGCTCAAAATTTTGTCAAAATCTACCTTTTGTATTTTCTTGGATTATGGAGTTTTCATTATCTCTTTAGAATTTAAGGAAAGTTTATTAAAACCACATTAGCATATGATGACGCTGATGATTGTGTTCAAAGCTTTATACCATGCACAGCTAATAAATGTCTCACTCAGTTGATCTCCTACAATGTTGTATAAATGCTCATCTCTATGCCTTGTTAAATAAAGAATTGTCTGATTTATCACCTCTCAAAATTATTTAAATATATTTTGAATGTTAAAAAATTAGAAAACACAATAATTGGAGTTTAGTTAAGTAAACCATGTTTGTGTTCACCTGAAATGCAATGGCCCAGACCAAGACGAGATTAATTTTAATCAGTTTTTACTTAAGGGTCAAACAAAGATTTTAAGTGTCTAATATTAACAAACAAAATGCTAATAAGTAAAAAAATTAAAAATTCAAGTAGTCAAGTTACAAACATGGCAATGCTAAGTGCAACCAGCTTAAAAATTTTATGAGAAAATTTAGATGTCTTACTGTTGTGCAGCACGCTATATTGTTGCCAGAGCCTACACAATCTTCAGACGTTTTTACTCCTGAGCTGAGCCTGATAATTGTCTCTGGAAACTCTCCAATCGGTACATCAAAACGAAATTTCATCAAGAGCAACATTCTGTAAAAGAAGATTTTGACATATAAATTAATTTTTTTCTTTGTCAATAATAAAAAGCAAAAGAAAACATTAATGAAATTTTTAAAAAAAGCATGAAAAAGTTAATAAAAATTTCAGTAAGCAGAAGAGTGAAGTTGTGAAGAAATATATTTCTTTTTTTAACACAAATCTTAAATTGCTAATAAACAACTCAACATAACACAAAAATATGAATCATAATGTACTTAAGAGTGGAATCTAGTTATAAAAACCATTTTATTAAAAATAAATAAGGTATCACATATAAGAAAAACATGTAATAAATAAATTTGAAGACGATTTTGATGGAAGATTTTGGATGGAAGATGTAATTTTTATATTAAAGTATGTTATATTATATTTGTTAAAATGCACAACTTTGTATTAAACAAAATCTTAAATATCTTATAATTAAAGGAATGAATAGGAAAACTGAGTCTGAGCTTGTGAACTCTCATGATAATAGTTTACTGTGTTAACAAATTTTTCAGGTTTGAATTACCTTTTCAAAATTGAAAACTACAAATAAAAATATAATGAACTTAAACATATTGATAAATGCAGATAATACAAAAACTGTAAAATAATGTGCACAGTGTAATCTTTTTGAATCACTTTTTTTTCAATAAAAGCTACTTCATATTGACATTTCATGACCAAAAGTGCCTGGATAAAAATACTTGGTAACAATGTTTTTTTGTTACTAAATTTTTTCTTATCTGTGAAGATTTTAATTTGGACGACAATTAGTTATTTAATGTTTCAACAATCTAGACAAGATTTAAAACCTTTAAATACTCAAAATAGGCTTTAAGTGTAACTTAAATTTGAAAACTGAAACAGAAAAACCAGTCATTGAATTTGAAACAATCAACAATTGATATGATTTCTTGTATACTGATTTAATAATTGGTGATGTAGTAATTTCACATGAATGCTTACAGCACTTAAGCGTAGCGGGCATTTTTGAAAAGAAGCACCCAGCACCAGAAGTGACAAGAAAACCTATTTCCAAAACCTCTGCAATACCAACACAACCACCACCACTTAAAACTATTTTACTTCTTTTCTGAAAACAAAACATGTATTAGTCAGCTTTAAGTTCAATAGAATTAGACTATTTTTGTATAATTAATTGTATTGTATAAAAAACTTTTTCTTCCTTTTTCCATTTCCTTCTTTTTAACCAAAGACTGAAACATCACAAGGAATAAAAATACCCTTAAGGAACCTTAAAAAGTACCTTCAAATATTGGCTAAATAAAAACAACCTGCACCACACAACACTTTTAGTATAAATATTATCAAATTATAATTTGATAATATTTATACTTTTTTGCATATTTTATAACACACCTGATAATATTTGCAAAAGTATAAATTGCATAAAATTACAAATTACTTATTATAAATTTTAATGAATACACAAAAGTAATCTAAACACAAATTCAAACAATTCTATCTACAGTTAAAAAGAAAAAGCATTCTTTACTAATTTCTTAATTTTAAAATTACCATGTTCTCCTTCCCAACCAAGTGATAAATTTATTAAATCTTAGAAGAGCCAACAAAGCAGTTTTACCTTTGGTCATCATATGCATTTGTCACTGAAACGTTACTCAATGCAAGTGGCATAGGTTTGTAAGCAGTTTCCAGCCGAATAGGCTCGACAATGCAATAATCTAAATTTGTCGTTAATTTGTTTACAGGCTTTACATCCATCCTGTAACATCCCGTGAACAAATGGTTTATAACCAACTCCAGAAGCTGCAACAAAACGTTTATTTTATAACAATAAATTGATTGTGTGAAGTAGAAAGGATTATTAGTTTTTCATTGGTTATATTTTAACATTTTTCTATAAGGTTCTACCTCATGTTTTGAATAGATGTACAAGTCAATCCTATTATTTCCCATAGATCTCTATAAATGATTTAATAATAACTTTATAAAGAACTTCAGTTTGCTAACACTATTTTATAACTTTTAAAATACCTTCTTTATCATAAGATTCAGTTTTCAGTCCTAAAAAAATTAATTAAAGTGTACCAATGAAAATCATAATTTTGTTTATTTTTATAGATTACAGTGTTTGCACAAGGAACTGCACATCTACTATCTGTTTTTTACTACGAAAATTTCATTTTGGCAAGAGGATGAATATTTGATTATTTTTTTATAAGCTCGCAAGTGATAATTTTTACATGCAACAGTATTATCTCTTCTTTGTTAAAAAAATAATTTAAAAAAAAACGTTTGGATGTAATACATATATGTTTGAACTGCAAGAAGAGTTAGAATTAATATTATATTGGAAATCAGTGATTTATGTATATTTTTTTGTTTATATACTTATAATAATTCTTCACCGTTGAGGCAAAACTACGTAAGTCAAATTTTGGTAAAATGAAAAGTTATGTCAACATTTCGATAATTCCACTTGTTAAACTAAAATAACTCATACATTGAAATACAATGAGCCCTACCTAAATCCTAATGAATATTTGTCTAGGTGCAGCCAAAAGATATGTTTGTTTTACCTACTTCTATTAGCATTTGCTGCATTACTAATAAAACTTAAATGACATCTCATTTTACCTGCCTAGCATATTGAAGGTTGGTTAACAAGTCTAGCTACTCCTGCTGTTAGATTTCTAAACGCTTGCCCAAAAATTAGATAAGTGACTACGGCATACCAATGCCAAAAAGGCAAAATATAATTAAATAAATTTAAAAAACTCTTCTAGGACAAAAATAAGTTAATTTATACATCTAATACTAATGTTTTAAAATATGTTATATTACTATACAGTGAAAATTTACAAATTTGTAATTACAATGATAAATGTGATTCTTTATTTAGGTATATTTATAAGAAACATACTTTTCAACTATTTTCTTACTTTACATATTGTTTAATATGTAAATATTTTTTCTTTGTTTTCTTAATTTTACTTTTATAGTGTTATATTTTATACATTGTACATTTCTATATTTAAACATTTGTGTGAATTAGATTTATTCTGAAAAAAATATTATTGCTAATATCAAAATACCAAGGGCCACTTCGGAGTAATTGCTCAATTATGTATGATTTTGTGAAATAGGTAATGAACTGAAAGCGACCCTTGACAATTCATTACACCATCTCCCAGTGTAAGGAGCTTGGTAATGCTGAAAACATGTGACATGACAAAACATGACACATGCAGTCTGGCCAGAAATATTAAACACCATCCAAAAGTGTGCCATTCTCAAAGAAGTGACCACCTACGCATCAAAAATTGCCACGGAAATTGCAGGTATTCTGTATCAGGATTATAATATTTTGGTTACACCAGTATCAAATATAATTTTAAAAATTAGGGATGTGTGGATGCAATCTCAGAAAGAAGCGTTATACTCTCCACTGAGAAGTAATACTGTTCCTCCAAAATTTTTGATTATTTTTTTCATTGTATTCTTAGGTACATTTTTTAAATTGTAAAACGTAATAAAATCAATGTAAATTGCATTAATATAAGTTTAAAATATCGATATATTGTGCATATAGCTTAAAACGTTTTGGAAGAAAAAAACCTACATTTCAAAAATTTTACCATATCTTAATCAAAAGTTAGTAGTGTGTACAGATGAAATAAATGTATGTGTCACTGATATTATTTCCCACTTCTTTAGCTGCACAAAAACTCATTTCCTGTAAATAAAAGAAATGATGGGTTGTCTGGAGAATAATGCAAATTTTCTTTCAATTACCTGACTATGTGATAGACTGTTTACATTTGATATATTATTCTTTTGTACCAATGTCAACACATTTTAAACCTCTATCAAACAAAAATGTTTGTTTATCTCAGTAACATTTCATTACTAGAGAATAATTCAGTTTTTACTACAATTTCGCATCATTTTGTTGTATGATTTTAAACTCAGTAGGATCGGTGCCCAAACAGCCAGAAACAATTATAAAGAGTAATGGGATGGCAAAGTGAATGAAAGCACAATTCAGACATTGTTTAAAAAATTTCAAGAGGGAGACTTTAGCCTTGAAAACAATGAAGGCCATGAAAGAAATTCTACCCTAATTCTTCTTGTTCTGCAAGCTTTGGTCAAAGAAAATCCCGTAATGTTTGAAAACTTGAAGAAAATCTTTCTTTCAATTAGCAAATTGACTGATGCTATCAACTATACAGCAGTTCGAAAATTAGAAAAGCTTGAAAATTCCTGATTTTTTCTATTATTATTTCATTGCCAAAATAGAAATGAACCTTTTCTGGATAGAATTGTTATTTGTGGTGAAAATGGATGATAGCAAATGTTCTGTAGAGTGGCTCGACAAAGGAGAAGCAGCACCAACATTTTCCAAAGCCCCCAACTAATCACAAAAGGTGATGGTGACTCTTTAGTGGGCTTCATTTGGACTGATTTACTACAGCTTCTTGAATCCTGGAGAAACAATCAATGCCAAAATGTATTGTTCTCCAATTGAAGCAATGCACCAGAAATTGACATTATTGAAGCTGTCTTCGATAAATCAGAAAAGGCCAATTTTTTTACATGACAACGCTTACATGTGACAACACAGAAACTACTTTTTTGAACACCTGGAAAACATTTTACAACATAAGAAAATGTATTGATCAAAAGTCGTTAGAAAATGTTTATACAGAATTTATTATTTGTTAATGATAAAGACACAAAATTCTATTTGGAGGGTATAGAGAAGTTGCCATCACATTGGGAGAAGTGTGTTAATGCGAGATGATGAGAGATGCAGGGTGTTTTAATTAATAAAAAAATGTTTAAAATCATTTATTTAATTGTATTAATATTATAACCATAAGCCTGCATTATTTGACGGACAACCTAGTTGAAATGCAGTGGTACGAATTTAAATATGTGATTCATTATCTGCTAATTTAATATTCCACTGTATAAGAAATAATAACAATACTTTTTTTAATGTTTGTAGAACCCACTTTCTTTTCAGATATCTTTGTAAATAATTATGATAAATTTTTGCTAGTTAAATTTAGCATAACACCTTATTTTATCAAAAGAACACACACAAATAAGAGCAATTAATAAAAAAAATAAAATAAAAGCTTTCAAAATTATTTTAAAAAAGTAGTTAGCCCTAGGTTAAATTTTTTTTTAAATATAGTAACTTTACTGGGGCCATTCAGAATGATGCTCAATTTTGCAAAACTATCAAAACAGTAGATATGATATTTCTTCTTGGCAGGGCAGAATATAAGCACTATTAACACTAATTTAAATTTAAAACCCACACAATGTTTAAAAATTAGTCTTGCTCAAAAGCTTTATGTTGTTTTCTAATTTTGAGATTTTATGTTTAAAACCGAACTGACAATGATTAGAGAGGGGAGAGTATGGCAATTCAATTTATGCAATTTGGAAAAGATAGTTCTTCTCACAGAAGAGAAGTACTTCTATAGATAATTGGAAAAAATAAAATGTTTAATATCTGCAAAAAAGTTGAGAATCAGGCCAAGGCTCGCATGAACTGTTTTTTCCCTTTTAATTTGAGGTGTAGAAGCACATGACAAACTTTGTCATATGAGTAGTGAATACACCCTATATGATGTGTCTAGGCAGCTCTGGACAGCGGACACTACTCGACTCACCCGGTTTAAGTTCTGCCGAGCAGTTGTGGGATCATAATGGAAGGCAGCTTAAAAATAGAAGATTGAAAACAAAACCCAATTAAAAGAATAGATTTTACAGAAGAGGTGCTAATACATACTCAGAGTAGCAAAAACTAGTACTATTCGTAAAATAAATAAATAAAAAGTAATAGAAAGTAGGGGTGGACCTGTGCGATAGAATTGAGTTAAGTGTCAGTAAATAAATAAATTAAAATTTTAATTTGCTTGAACGTATAACTATGTATATACATTGAATTTCCATAAATACTGTTACATGTTATATGTGTTATATGTTTTTGTTGTTGAATAAATTTTATAATTGCAAGATATTGTGTTGTTAATCAATTTAGATCATTATTATTATAATTTAGAAGGTTTTTGTTGTGTGTATGTTATAAGACTAAAGCCAATTGAAATAATTATAAAATAGAATGGAACAGCAATTTTTTTTTCTGTATAACATTATTTATTCCTGCACCAGCAATTTTCACCCTGCCTGGTGACTGCAAAAAAAAGCTATTTTACATTTTCAATAAAAATTATCAGCTTTCATATAACCAATTATTTATCAAGTGTAGAAAATGAAATTATTAATAGTAATTATCACACAATAGTCATAGTTATTACTCACAAATCAAATTTATGAGTAAATATCTCTTAATATATAAACACATTAAAGTGCATGTGGTTTTATAATTATATTCAATGAAACCAATTTATTTTAACAAGACGATAATTTCATGAGTTTTATACAAAATTATTTATTTATGATCATTTGAAAAAAAATCATGAAAACACAGGAAATTCATTTATCGAAGGTTAAATAACAATGAAGAATTTAGCATTCTGACAGTTTGTTAATTAATTTGGGAAGCTATTTCACTTACATTTGAAATCATCTTCAGCCTTAACCTGATATATACATACATATATATATATATATATATATATATATATATATATATATATATA
>CM077102.1:22388615-22413989 GCA_039619505.1 Cimex hemipterus
GTGTATAAGAGACAGTATATATATATATGATATAATGTACATCTAATGAATCAAATGAAAGAATTACATTTAATGAAAAGAAAATAGTACAAACCAGGTAACATGGAGATGTACTCTGTTTTTGTTATTATCATAAAAATACAACCAGATAATAAGATAGAATAACAAAATGGAGCTGATTTATGTTACACATTTCTTTTCATTAAATTAATTATTTCATTCAATTCATTAGATGTAAAATTGTAAGATTAGAATAAGGGTGAAGATGCTTACAATGTAAATTAAAAGCTTCCCAAATAAACAGATAAACAGTTGGAACTAAAGGCTTCATTGCTATTCAACCTTTGACGATGGAGTTCCATTAAAAAAGTACAAGGAACCTTGAAAAAATTGAAAATCATTTAATGATAGAATAGATTTAACTAACAATCGGTGGTTGAGTGGTTAGGCATTTATTTGCAAACTTTTGTATTTATGGTTTTTTGGGTGTTGTCTTTGGAATTTTCTTTAAGAATTTTCAGTAAAACTATTATTTTTAGCTAAAATAATTAGTTCACTACACTTAACACAAAGAATATTACTGGTTTCTACATGAAAACTTAGTGAACAAATTCCACGATTTTAAGTTAAATAATTGCATAAAAGAACATTTCACTCTAACTTGACTTTTTAAACTAATCCACTCACCTTGTTTTTATCTTTGTCTTCACATTCATCAAAGGGTTGTCCCACCAGCCAGTGACTCGAGTGCTCCGAAACATTACCGGTGAAATTGCACTCGTTCTCACTCACTGTCATAACTATTTCATAGTAGGTGAAACAGCACACTTCTGGAGCAAGGGGTAGCAGGAATTTCACAGCCCCTGCTGTACTGTTTACAATAGTCCAGTTCAATTTATCCTTACACCACTTGTAACAGTCTGTGTGATTGGAAGCACAAACTAAAAACAAAATTGGGTTGTAAATGAAGTTTTCTTAAATTAAGTTTTAATTTACCTTGAGAGTTCAATGGTTGTGCATAGCAAAATGAGGATGCTGGCTGTAATTGTTAAAATTATGTTAAAAACATTTAATTAAAGAAGGTAAGTTTGGATTTATTTTCTCACCGTTTGAAGTCTATTGCATTTTGATAAGTTATTGGTTTTTAACGAAGCACCACAATTAATGCTAAATATCACTAGCATACATACTAAATAATTGAATATCATATTTACAAAGTAGATATTATGTACAAAAAAATTAAGAAAACTTTAAGAAAATGTCTAGTTTTGGTTACATTGTTTGCTAAGGTTTATTAGAACCTATTTCTTGAATTAATGACATGTGTGCTCTGAAGCAAAACATTCCTTCAGTCATTGTTAAGCTTTAAAAAATTCACAGACAGACGCAACACTAACATTTTCTGTTTTTAATAAAGAATAGGATTTTCCATCTACAAACACATTGGAACAAAAAGTGTTACAAAAATACCACAAACTTAACTAAACGAGCAAACCGAGTTAACTGAGAGATAGCTGTTCCATTCCTTCAACAACCTTGAACCTTCCCCACTCTTGAACAACTAGTTTATGGACAGTGGGAATTTCCTTTCTCATAAATGTGTCCTTCTGCCAAAATTTAAAAAAAAAAATCAATTTGCAAAGTTTTATTTTAATTTTATACTAATTAATCAATTAAAAGTTATTAGCTTCTTCACACTCAATATTATCATCAATTTTCATCTAGAATAACAACTAGTGCAAGGATTAGCTGAGAAAAGAATGTAGTTTATTTATAAACAACATTGAAAAACCAAAAGACCTTGTACAATCATAAACATCACAACAAATTATATTAGAGGCTACCAAATTATTTTCTTTACACCTTTGTACATTTTTTTTAAACAATGATACTGCAAGTAATTAACGCATATATTAATTGTCCTTTGCTTAAAAATATTAACAAATAAAATCTTGGCAGATATACCACTAATTACATAATTTTTTCATTAAAGAAGTTCAGACCACTTTAAAAAAGTGAAAAATTTAATCCAGCTAACAATTAAAAAATGGAACAATATAAAAACATTTGATTATACATTTGAATATTGACATTTGACTATACAAAAACAAAACAGATGCATCATGTTCAAAGTAGTTTTTATTTAATTTTGACTGAAACAGTGAGTTTTATAAGAAAATAGCAACATCATTTATAATAATTATCTAGCATTATCTACGATGAATAGTAATTTTTTTTTTTTAATATCAAAATCTAGTACAACGGATATTGAGAGGTATTGTTTTTAAGCTACTGTTTAAGTAAATTTAAAGTTAAAGTTAAATATTTGAATGATTTCATAGCCCCGTATCTTTTACCTGATAATATGAATTATTTATTGCTTGGAGCATTAATTTAAAAATAAAATTGGACTTTTTTTATAAACCAATTTATTTATGAGCAATCATATATAAGGGCTACCATTTTCAATTATGTACATTTTTTTGTTTTCTTTTCTAATTCTTTAATGTTAGCTACACATTTTCTTATTTTATCAACTAACACTTCAGCAATTGCCATTGATGATGTGGCTCCTGGGGAGGGTGCATTTCTGCAATGTAAGATCCTCGGGTTCTGTTTGTCTCCACCTTCAAAGACAAAATCTTCGACCAATTCGCCATTGGGTGAAAGAGCCTGCGCTCTAACGCCAGTTGGTCCGCTATAGGAATAAAGTTGAAAAGGTGCCTTGTTTTTAATCAATTTAAATATTTAAATTAAATTATTCAACCTTGTCACATCGTATACACTAAGTGATGGGACATATCTCTGCAACTCCTTCACTTGAATAATTTTAAATAATGATTTCATGGTTTCTTTGATACCATAGGAAAAGTTGCTGTATATGAGTTTATGCAGTCCTCTATAACTGAGTGAATCCAAGAGTTCAGTAGGAGAAAAGGATAAATACCTGGAAAATTATGGATAAATAAATTCAATGTTTTTTGTTTTGTTTTTTTAATTATAATCATACCCATATCCTTCTCGGCTATATGCCAAAATGGCATTTGGTCCAAGCCAAATACTACCATCCATCCTGGGTGTAAAATGGACCCCAAGAAAAGGAAATTTTGGGTCAGGCACCTCAAACATGCAATTGGAAATGAAAACCTAATTTCTTATAACCAAAATATTCAATTACAATTAAAGATAATAAACTATAATTGTTGATTAATTGTGATATACATTTTCAAAAAAGTTATATAATTAACCAAAAGAACAAGTAGCTAAAATCATAACAGAACAAGGAATAGTGTTCTACGAATTGCTATATTGGTTTGTCAAACGTATTTCAGTGTTGGGTCTGGGTGATTTTTCAAAAATTACCAAATTGGCCAGTAATGACCAAATTATAAGTCCCATAGCAGAAATCATATCAACTCCTGCAGTCCTGTTTTAGATAAAAATATGTATGTACTCTTGGTTCGAATTCAGGACTGCCGAGATTCAAACTCAGGATACTAAGTGTAATCTTGGTGGCTTAATACCCACCATATGGTAACATGGTCAGACCACTTTACAATATTTTTCATATTATTCTCAAATAAAAAACCAAGGATTGGAACCTATAACCACTAGCAAGGCAATTACAAGATTTGGAACTTGAATGACAAGGTAAAGTTACTAAGTTTTTGAAAAAGTAATGATGATATCCAATGTTGGACATTAACTTTATTTTAGTTTACTTTTTGTATAATGATTAACAAAAAAACGGCTCAACATGATAAAAATTTGATCTTTCTAGATGCTACCTATTCAAAAAATAATGAAATATGTTCATAAAAAAACCTACAGGATATATATTTCCCCTGACGAGATTTTCTTTTGTTGGTTTTAATATAAGGTATTCACCCCTAAATGGGATTATTGCTGGATCTGACTTCCCTCCGGTTAAAACTGCCAGCTTGTCAGCATACAGCCCAGCACAACATAAGACAAATGCTGCCTTTACAAACTGTTAAAAAAAAAAAAATGAATTCTTAAAGTCATGAATGATTATTAGCTTTCTAATTAGCATACTTGTCCACTTTCTGAAATTACTCGTATAGGGTGAGGATCATGTTCAGCAAGATTCGGTTCCATTTGGAAATCCGTTACTTTAAAGTTGAGAATTACCTCTCCTCGGGATGCTTTGAAGTCATCAGCAAAGCTATTTGTAACCACACCATAATCAACAATACCCGTGTAAGGAGAATATATAGCTTTAAGCCCCTGAAAATATTTTACTTTATAAATTTTAAATTTTTAACTTTCTTTTTTCATTTACTCACTCTAGCATTTGGTTCATATTTCTTTATTTTATCACCGTCTATCATACTCAGATCTGGGACTTGGTTGTCCATCCCTCTTTGAAACAGAGAATCAAGCCTTTCAAGTTCATTGCAATCAGTGGCAACGATCAATTTGCCAACTCTTTTGTAAGGGATGTGTTTTCTATCAAGATATTTGTACAGCAGGTCCATCCCTCTGTTGCAGAGTCTCGCCTTGACTGAACCGGGCTTGTAGTAGATTCCAGCATGTATGACACCGCTGTTATGACCTGTTTGATGTTGTGCGAGGGCATTTTCTTTTTCAACTAATGTCACCGAAAGTTCTGGGTGCTGTCTCTTTAATTCCCTAGCAGTGGCAACTCCGACAATTCCTCCTCCTACTATCACGACATCACTACAGCTCAGGGGTCTAAATTAAAATAAAATATAAATTTAAAATTTGATTTATTATAATGGATCTTCCTATTCGTTTTCCAGCCAAGTATTAACATACACGAAAAACAATTTCAGTCCATCATTGCTAATATCTACTAGCTACTCTATTATTAAATATTAAAAAGTTTTATATCATAAAATTGCTTTAGTACGAGAAAACAGTTATCCAACATAATAAACATTATTTATTCGACCGTATTTATTTAAATTTTAGTTTACACTAGGTATTATTTTATTAGCACACTATGGACTAATGTATGAAAACCTACAGGTAGCCCTCAGAGAATCCGACCTCTACAAGAAGGGACAAGGTACAACAAGAAGCTGCAGTGCCTGGGGCACACAAACCCCACCTCCTAGTACCTTTGCTTTGCTACAAGAAGGGACATCCTCAACTAATTAAGGATAGGCCATATGAGGTTGACACTTACTTTTGGACCAAAACCTATGTACGTGACCAGCATGTCAAGCTGGAGAGCAAAGTTGCTCGATGTGTCCCAATCAATTGAAGAGCGTCACTACTTGGCTCCATATAGAGAGCATGTAAACATGTAACCCGATATGATTATGGTTAAGAATAGCAGTGATTACTTGGGTCTTTTGTTCTCATTTTTAGAGGAAACAGAACTCTTTTACTGTATGTAGTACTTTAAAGATATCTCAAGATATCATTTATTAGTGTACATGTGTAGTGTGAGAGAAAGCCAATGGCTGAATATCGAGTACCCCATAAACTCTCAATTAGCTTAGTTATACAATATGTATAGGAGTTGAAGGAATATCAAGAATTGCAGCACCCTAACTGAGTGAATGGTATGTAAGTAGGAAAGAATGCATTTAAGAGTGGGTGAGAGTTTGCCATGTAGCCATTCCCTATGTTTTCTTGTTAAAAATGTTCTCTCTACGTGACATGAAGTTGTCTTATATAAGAAAGATGACCTTCATTTATGATGATGTACCTAAAAATTCAATTGGTCGGGAGTTGCCTTTTAAGCAATTAACTCAAATTCACTGTAATGTTAATACTCTAAACATTACATTCCCTATCACCTATAAACTAAATATACACTGGTATATATATATATACTATAAATAAGATCTGGTAAAACTGGCATAACAAATAGAGTGAAGTTAAAGCAGACAAGAATCCCAGGGAAAGGCTGGCCCTCCGTTGTTCGAACCGTAAGGACGAAAATGTCTTGTCTTGCCTGAGAATAGGATATTGTAGATTTACACATGGATTCCTCATGGTGGAGGAATTTCCTCAGATTGGTTAAAACTGTTGCGGTCAAGCACATGTTTTCCTCCTCAGGAGAGGGATACACATGGTATTTCTGGAAGTTTGGGTCAAGTAATGTCTGATGACAGTAACAGAGCCTTTTCTCTAGACAGTACAGGATAGCACAAACATGCACCTCCCTTGTATGCTGTCTATTATATTTTTGTTTGTCAATTGCTTAATCAAGTGTGGTTGAATACATGAAAGTGTGCCCTTTTGCCATCTGCGAGTTTCAGTCATGACCACTCGTGTTATTATTTTATTCAAGGCAGATTAAGACCAATAGTGGTTGCATTTACAAGCATATAACTAAGTGTACTCTGCACAGACAGTTGAGCACTTTGAAATAAAGGTAACTGAATTAACTGTTCTTGTTCCTTCTATAATTCCTCGTTGAGAGAGTACTTTCCAGTACCATTTCTCATTCATCCATTCTACTTAATCAATATCCAAAGTTAGGTGAACTAACAAACTTCAGTGCATTTCGGAAAATATTGTTTTAGTAGTCTGAACGCCTACAATCTCCTCATTGACTTAGATATAGGTATTAAAGATTAATGAGCCATAGGTTTCATCTACTCACTAGCATCAACAAAAGATCTAAAAAATCTATAATTATTGTCATTATTTAACTTTTTTTTTCTTCAGATTTTTGTACATAAGAACTTCATTTCTGGTTATGATAAGCAACTAATTCAGATGACTAGATAACAGACAAACACAATGATAAGAACAAATGGCCTTAAACTTACTTGCGGTAAGTAGAAAAAAAGGCATTTCGATCAGACGTACGGCTCTTGACGATTCCAAAGAATCGTTGAGTGGCTGTTCTTCCTAGCATAACTTAAAAAATGAACGTGTTTGTTGAAAACGGTCGCCCTTTACATATCCATTTGCTCGATTTGGTGTTTGAGTGTGTCTATGTAATGTCAATGTTCAGGTGTAGTTTAATTAAATTAACGGCCAAGGTTGTTAGTGATAATTGATAACTGATAAGAACATTATTGCTTTGAATAGAAAACATTTTTACTTAGGAAATTGCGTCGTTGAAAATGATATTTTTGAGATTACAGTTCTTGTTTTTTTAATTAATAGTTGTAAAATTAGTCAATTATTAGTTAACGTGTAACTTTCTTAAACAAGAAACAATTTATTTTACGTTGTTATTAACTTGTTTTTCTTATCTTTATTATCATTAAAGAGAAACCTCCAAAGTGGTTAAAGTCATTTTCCCAGTATTTTCAAATATGAACTTATATAAAGACTTAGTTTATTTATGAAACATAGTCCAGAGTAAACGGAGGAGGGCAAAATTGTTTCATCAATTTTAGGTAAGTTAGCTCGCATTGAAGATGTTTTGCATTGTGAGTCGTTTGGTAACCAAATGTTTCAATAAGGATGAAAAAGAACTTACATTTAATTTTTAATATTTCTTATCGCCTGTAGCGCAAATAGGATTGTACCGTCTGTAGTGTATTATGAAAATTATTTTCATGCATTCACGTCGAATAAAAATTTGTTATATGCTCGTGCGTGTATGTGTATATAATACGGGTGTGGGTGAGCGCGCGTGTGTATGTAATATGGGTGTGGGTCTGTGTGTGTGTGTGTGTCATTGTACAAATGATAGCTACTGAATTAATTTCGATGAAACTTCCATAATTTGTTTTATGAATGGGCAGATAATAAATAAGTGGCATCAGTTTAACAATTAAGAGATATTTTACGAATTTGTGGCTACCATTTTCTGAGCTGTAAGCTAAATGTACAACTTGGGGATGAAGCCAGGAAGCCTTCCTGGTCTCATCCCCGATCTACCTTTTGGAAAGAAAAATATTTAAACTAAGAAGGGTGATCAATCAAAAGAAAATATTAAATGTACAGAATTGGATTCGCTGATGTACAAATGAACGATTCAAACTTCGTTGTATGCTACTATAGGAAGCAGTGGTAGTGGTTGGAGACCCGTGGCGGGTGGCCTAACCGCCAAACCATCAGAGCAGTGAAAAGTTCTCTAAGTTAACGGTTATTTAGTGTACAAAGATCAAGACTACCAAAAAATCTTCCTTTAAAGGTAAACATGAACACCATAAATTATATGCATAAAATATTAATAAACATTCCAATTTGTTAAGGATCAGGGAAGAGGTCACGAAGAAGTGAGTATTGTACTTCTACCTTTATTACTGTCTTCTTCAGCGCTACATTACGATGTCAAATCACAATAATTTATGTAATGGTACTATTCAATATATATAATGATATTTTAAAAACAATTTTAACTATTGTTTTTAAAGTTGTGTTAACGTTTTGTGATTTATTTAATGTAATGTAACCCTAAAGAAGAGTAATAAGGCTCAAAAGCTTGGTGTTCAAGTTACAATACGCACTTCTTTGTAGTGTATCCCTGATCCTGAAAATATGGTCATATCTAGACGATCAATTCATCTTACTTTCATTAATAAACATTGTTTTACCAAACTCGGCTAGTTTAAATTAATAGGTTAAAGTTGGTTAGACAATTATGTCAGCTAAACATATATGGATTAATATAATAATTAAAGAAGTAATTACTTCGCTAACAACTCCCCGTGACCACTTCAAAACTCACTGAGAATTGAATCCTGATTACTCAGCATTTGAAAATATAGCAAGAAAAGGGTAAATTTCAAAGGTTGTAGATTGAGATGAGGGAAGAGTTGTGCATATATGAATATATAATATCATGACTAAATACAAACCATTGATATTCAATTGTGTTAATTTAATTTATACATATGCTCTTATCTAGCTATAGCAATACGTACACTCAAAATATAGTGCTTCTGTTTTCTTCCCTCTGAGTGTATTATTTGTAGCATAAATGGAAAGAGTATGGTTTGGATTTAAATATTGATGTGTTGGTGCTCTAATGACCTAACTATTAACAACCTTGTAGCCCAACATTGATGGATAAGAGAGAGGGTTAACTTCAGACTCCCAAAACCCGAGGTGGGTGAAATTCAATACCTGCTGGTAATTTATTGTCAAATATACAAATGTGGGATGGACCAGCAGTAGCAAGAAGTCGTAGGCTTAATTCTGTACACATGGGTATGCAAGTATATGGATGTAGAATTGGGAGAAAAAATAACATTCAGTTATTCCAAACTACGAACATATTTTTATGGCTATAATAATTACAACATACTTATAAACCAAATTAAACTCGATCCGATATCTGTAAGTTTTAATAAAAAAATGTTCATGATTTAGGATTGATTTATGAGTTTTATGATTATGATGATTTTCTTATGTTTTTATGAATTTTCTTTCAACCATCATGATTAAATACTTTTTAATACCACTCATAAATTTCTAATCTTGTATAATGTGTTTATATTAAAATAACTATGTTGAAATTATTTTAAGGAGAAAACTTACTACATATAGTTTAAAATAAACAACAAAATATGACTGTCTGGTTGTTTTATCTTTGGCTGTATAAATCATTAATCAATAATATTTTACGGGATGAATATCAATTTATAAAAATGATTGAATATATAAACTTTAACATGTCATATGCATGTTTACATGTATGTACTATGTATATCAAAACTTTCTAAGACACCAAAGTCTAAATGTTGCATTGAGTCCCTCCCCCAAAGCTTCAGTTGCAAATTATTCATGAGAAAGTCATCTATTAGAAATTGTACCAGCGCCCTGATGAAGAAGCTTGTGTATCCTTGAAAGTATGATTTTTCTTTCTTTTAAATTTATTTTATCTCTGATCTCTTGTATTTAAATTAGAAATATAGGTTCATTTATTTGGAATTTATTATTACTCCAGCAAGCCTTGGAAAGGGAAGCCAGATTTCCTTTGAAATGCTTTGCCATCAATAAAAAACTTAAAAAGATTACTAGTTATTACCTGAATCTATCATTAAATTTTTATGCAAAGACTAATGAGAAGAAAAATTAGCAGCTGGTGCTGGAGGTCGTAAGTTTGAATCCTGCTCGGGATGCTAATTTTTCTTCTCATTAGTCTTTGCATAAAAATTGGAAACTATAATGAATAATTTAACAGATAACTAATTAAATAATTCTATCATAAAAAAGACAATTGGGCAAAAAAAAGAAGAGGAGTAGCAAATTAGAAATATATTATTTAGAGATAGAGAGATGTGGTCTGGTGTGATGTGGGTTTAGAAAAACAATTTCTTTTATCGTGTTAATGTTTTGATCTTTATTGAGCTCATCTTCAAGGTCTGGGATTTATAAACACTGTTTAATTATACAATTGCATGTAAGATATAAAAATGAATTTGTACAACGATGTACACAATATAGATATTTTAGGTTTAATCACAATATTAGTACTCATTCAAAGTGGGTGTTTACGAAGTGTTGAGAATGTTAGTGAGATATTAATGTTTTTTGTTTATATATGTTGTGTTTTGAAGAAAATAAGAAACTATCCCCTTCACCACTTCAAAACCCCATGACCCATCTACACAGAAAACACATGCTTTGAATGAATACAAAATACATAGATTAAACCTAAAATTTCAATATTGTGTACATCACTGTGTAAATTCATTTAACCAACTAAATAATCATTAACTAACGGTCACTAAACACCACACATTAAAAATATACATCATAATTTGGGTATATAATGGGAAATACTGATTTTTATATATGGGCACTTATTTTGAAATAACAAAGATTAATAGTAATAATGAACTTGGTCAAAATATGTTTAACCGTTATTTTTATATAGGAGGATCTTGGTTTATAGTTTATCTAAGCATGCACTCCACTCCCTTCCGACTGTTTCTTAAACCATGAAGTGTAAAACAGTTTATTTTAATACTACTTTTGACATAAATTTTGTAAAACTAACAAATGAACTTATTAGAAACAAAATAAATTGTTGAATATTGATTGTTGTTGAATATTTTGGTGTAGATAAAAATCAAATGAATGAAAATAAAAATAAATTAGATAATAAGTAAATAGATAATATAATAATAAATAAATAGATAAATAAATTATAATTAAATTATAGAGTATTCCGGATTGTTTTAGGAAGGCATCGGTAGATAGTGCGGGTTTCTGCAAACCACGTTTTAAGGCTTATTATGTTTTTAACCGCTAATATTAAAAACTTCCCGTACTTGGCATGAAGTTTATTAACTTTAAAATAGTTTTTTAAAACTGTTAATAGGACTTTTCTTGGAAGAGGTATTGTTTTGTAGTGCAGAGAGCTTGGTTAGGTTGGTAGTCGGGCGCTTTGATGATATTCTCCCTCCACCGCCACTCGTCGGCTGAACTTTGAGCTCGAACTGAGTTCAGTTGTCGTCGGGAAGCCGACTCGTTGATAGGGGGAGGTGTACTCGTCGAGTGTTTGTTTAGTGTTAGTGCGGTAGGAAAATCCTCGGTTTATTTCTTTATCCATGAGTTAAGCGATGGAGGACGAACTGAGATGCCCGGTGTGCAAGGAATTGTTTTCGAACCCGGTTCTGATGCCGTGTTATCACGCTTTGTGTCTCAACTGTGCCCTTCTTTTGCAAGTGCCGGCGGCCAACGGCCAAGAACAGATTGCGGAAGAAGTGGATAAGCTGTCGATTCTGAGCGAGACGGACAGCGGCGTTGTCTGTACGAGCAGGCCGAACAGTTATGTCGGGACACCCAACATCCAAGGCATCCTCTTTCCTCCGTTGACGAGCAGTGCCCTCGCTTTGGCATGCCCCGTATGCTCAAAGACGGTCTACTTCGACGAGAACGGTGCACAGAACTTGCCTAAGTACCGGGCTATGCAGAACATCGTCGATAAGTACAGTGAGGCCAAAGAACTCGTTCCGAAATGTGAACTGTGCACTAAAGAGCCGGCCAAGCCCGCTACAGTCCTGTGCGAACAGTGCGAAGTTCACTATTGCGATGAGTGCAGGGAAAACTGCCATCCTGCACGTGGTGCCCTGGCCAAACACACTTTGACCTCCCCCGGTCGATCCGCCCTTAGGATCAGGGAAGCTGCTAAGGAGGTTTTCTGCCAGGATCACCAGGAAGAACCGCTTTCCTACTACTGCATGCTCTGCAAAGTAGCAGTCTGCGCCCACTGCCGAGACACGAGACACGCCAGCCACGATGTTCAAGCCATCAACACCATGTGCAAGGCCCAAAAGGTACTGAATACAGCACAATAATACTAGTATATTATATGATATTATTTTTCAAAATGTTTCAACGATTCTCTCGTCAGTAGTAAAATAAATACTTGAATCCTCAGCCGTAACTTAAAAAAAAACTATTGACCATTTAAAAGGGTTTTGAAACAGCAAAATAAATAAAACTAAGAGCTCTGTTAACTTTAGGAAAGCGAAGTTGATTTTGATCCACGATAAAAAGGAAAAAATTCAGAACCAATTTAAATTAGGTTGTTGTTTCTAAAATTAAAGGGCGTAAAATTAAAACAATTTTAATGGTATGAAAACGTTTGCATTATCTGTTTCTTCTCAATACGAATTTTGTACGTGTAGGCGAAAATGAATTGACAAATGTTTTTACTGAGTTTCCATACAATGTACAATGCGAATGAGAAATATTCTTAGGGCATTGGTCCATGAGCTTTAGCGAGGTGATTTCTTATTTACATTGATGAAAAGTAAACAATTGACTTTTTTAAACGTAGGAAATCTGTTAGAGATCAATGAAACAAATCAAAAATTTTTCTTTTTTTATAATATATACATGAATTATTTTCTTATAGATGTATCTTTTTCCCAAAGTTTTTCGTGTAGTCTATGGTCAGCTCAAAACAAAAATATTTTTCCGTTCCATATTCTTTTCTTGGTTTTTGTTATCCTTCTTTTTCTATACTGTTTGATTTTGTTACAAGAGTGTTGTATTTGAAATTGTTTTCAAGAAATATTCAAATTTTAAGTAGTTGGTTTGTACCTTTATTGCTACAAAACAATTAAATTGTTATCTATCTTAGCAAATAAGAAATACACCATGTTCTTTAGACGAACATACCTAATTCAAAAATTGAACCACTTTCCTAAACCGCTGGAGAAAGACTAATCTAAATTTTTATCCTGAATTCCTTAGCATGGGCTTTTCTTCAAAATGAAATACATCTATGATTAGCAGCTCGTTTCCTATCCAACTCTTATAATTGTAGTAATTGGAATCTCGTCATTTATTATTAAAATTAAACTCTTTTATCCTGCCGGTGGAATAAAATGACGAACGTGGTATTGCTCGATTTAAATTATTTATCGATTAAAAACATAAAGGAAAAACATTGCATCGGGCGTATAAGCTGGTATTAAGGCTGCTTTTAAAACCAGCGCAAATCCAATACAATAAACAACGATTAAATACTGGCAACCGTGAACCGACTGATAGCACAATAAAAAGTGAAATATGTTGTGTATGGAAAAGTTGAAATTTTCAAATTGGATTATTGAATAAAAATAACAACTTTTTAAACGGACCTAATAACAAAACAATCCTAATAATCCTCATAAAAGAATAGATCTCTTACAATTAAAAAAAAAGTTAAAGTAAGTTGAGTATTTCGGTCAATTATTGGAAAATGTATGTTAAAACTTAGCCCTTTGAAACTAATTGAAATTTGTCTTGCAAATGTTTTCATCCCTCTTGTTTCGTAAATGTAATTTTTGTTTCATTGTATCCCACATACTGTCTTCATTTAGTATTATCTCTTTATTTTCAATGTGAGGTATCCAAGTTTGATCCTGTTAGCAAGGCATATTGTTTTAAGGTAAGCTTCACAGTGGAAAAGACGATTAAAAAAAGGTCTTTTCGGCAACTTTCAAAAGGTCGATTATCACCACTTTTTGATGTTTTGTCCTCTAAGAGGCTCTTTGTTGGGTTAGTTTAATTATGGTTATTAATTAATAATAATTAATATTTTTCTGTTCAACAATAGATTTATGTGATATTCATCTAGGCGTGTTTTTATGATTCAACTTTTCTTGTTCAACTAAAGTTGAACAAAATCCGTCTGTTCAACCTAGCTAACTTTTGGTCGAAACAACTTAAATAATGTTTTGTTCACACGTTACGATAAAAATTGATCAGCTTTTCATTGTTCTTTTTTCTTGCACATTCTTCTAACTGTATTAATTTTGTTTTCTTAATCAGAATTAGTCTGGCAATTTCCATTGCCTGTGTGGTAGAATTCAACGCATTTCCCCTCGCACATTTATTCACTCATCGTGTCGCGTCAGCATTAGTTCGTGGGGTTCATAAATCATAAATGTCGACTACTTTTGTGCCAAAGACGGTATCGTGCGGTAATCCGTGGCAGAAGACAAACGTCTTAATTTTGGAATAGTAAATCAACCAATTCCAATGCTTATGATAAAATCCTATCTTTAAACTCACACATCAAATCCACTTGCCTCAATTATTTAAAAAAAAATATTTTTATTCAAAATATTTATATTAAAAATTAAAAACAAAAATTAAAACAAAATTATTCAGATATCGTGAGATGCGGGCGGTCTGATACGGTCACTAATCTCTACACATTAAAACACATGAAAAAATTCAAATTTTCAAGTTATGTTTCAATTTTAAAAGAATGTTAAATTTGACTGGTTGAAATTTTAGTTGAGCCAATGGTTTTCACAATAGATTTCGTTTAACTTCAGTAGATGAAAAGTTATATCATGTTAGCTTCAAAGTCAAAAGTCGATTCGTTTTTACAATCAAGTTCGATTAACACACATTTTTGCGTTTTGTTCTTATTCTTCGCTTTGTTTGTTATAAACATGAATATCACCTACTTAAATGTATGTTTTTCCGTGTTGAAAGTGTCGTTCTGTTGTTTTTTCTGCATTTTTGACGGTAGTCTATTGTTAGATCAAAAGAATTTCAATTCAACAATTGATACCTTTGATCTTACACTAGCAGAACTCTATCCGTTTTAGACGTGTTTATCAAAATCCGTAGGGTTAATCAAAAGAAAGAATTTGTTGATTTGGTATTGAAGATTGTTATCAGATTCTTAAACGACCAAATTCATCCGAGTGTGCTTTTATTTTGTACCCATACGAAAACACAAGGATTTAATGACCGATAATGATCCCTTCGTGTGTGATTTTGAAAGACATACCGGGTCAGATTTGTTTTTTTACCTCCCTTATAAGCGTGGGAATAAAAAAGAGAAGAGAGGGTTAATGGGGTAACCCCCCCCCAGGCGTAAGTTGATAAATCTTTCCGCGGTTATAAAATAGAAAAATCCCATTTCCAATAGTTTTCCTCGTCACGGATTCGCAGGCGAGAGATAAACAGCATGTGTAGCTCAAAAGGTAAGATAAAGAAAAATCTCCCCCGCCAGTGATCCCCAGATTGTTTTCATAGCAACACCGACCACCCTCGCCCTCTGCACGTTCGAACCCTACCCTCGGCCTCTTTACCCCTCAACTCCGTCCTCAACAAACCCACGACTACAGCCAACATGAAAATCAACTACTCCAACAATACAATTCTAATTCTAATTACATATAAAATGTGTGATTCTAATTCTATATATAATATTATATATAATTATAAATATAATTTATAATCCTAATTAGCTATGACAACGAATAAACATTAAAACGTAGGGATATTGTACATTGCACCCTCCAATTTCAACCCTTGGCTTATTCTTATTAAACAATTACAACAGTAAAAATACAATAATGTAATAATACAAAATAACTTAATGTTGAGGTTTGAGCAAAATGAGAATTGTAATGTTCTCAAGTATACTTATTTCAGTGTGAAACCCAATAATAAATTGTCTTTTACTTACGTTCTTCATATTTATCGTTTCAGCTCTCATAGGTAAACAAACGGCTTGTAGAATCGTAGGTCATGCGTTTGAATCCCACCGTCGCCCCTGGATTTTGGTCCCATTCAATTTACCACAAATTTCTAAAGCTAGGCTAAAATGATGAACATACTGCCATTGAAACAAATAAAAATGAAATACAAACATAACAAAAGGGTAACACTAATTCGTTTTTAGTGTGATTTTATGAGAAATCAAAATACACGTTAACCGTTAATCTAAAATATCTCCAGACTATGTATTGATGGCGGTGTTTAACGATTTTCACTGAGGCACAGATTCTGATAGCGACCAGGAAAACTGTCGGTCATTCCCCACCACCCCACACACAAATTTCTCAAAACTTACTAGGATTTTTAATATTTTTCAAAATCTGCCGACACATCCCTCTTATAGTTGAATAATCACCTCTGGAGGTCTCGTGAAACGTCACTGTTGAAAAATGGATCAATTTAAAAATAAAGCATTGGGTTTTGTTTGGGCAAACAGCCCTTCATGTGCCAAGGCGAGATAGGATTGCCAAAAAGGTCATGTGTGTTTACGTCAGACTTCAAAAATCAAAGGTCCTGAATTCGAACTTAAACTTCTCAATTTTTCAGCCCAAACCTTGCCCCTTCGGAGTGCTACTTATAGTTTAAGATTCTGTTTGTTGGACGGACGCAAAATTTATTACAAAATTATATGTAATACCTATGTTTTTTCTTTTAACAATCGTAGGTCTATAGTATATAAAATAAAACTACACTTGAAGGAATAGCTTTAGGTTTGAAACATTTTTAAAAGTTTGTTGCCTTTAAATAGATACTCCATGTTGGCAGATTGAAAGTTATGTTTTTTGTTGAGAAATATCTTCCGATATGTTGAACAATTTTTGAATTAAATTTATGGAATACGAATAGTTCTCTGTTATAATTAATTTTTTAATTACCCAAACAATCGATAAAAAAAGCTGGAGATAGATTTTTGAAATTTCTACCTTTGGGTTGTTCCAACAACTGGCATCTTGTGATTGTTCAAGCTCAGAAGGGACGGAAAGGAGGGAAACGAACGATCGAATAAATCCACTCTGAGATGGTCCGCAAATAAATGCTTTTAAAAGCTTCCTCCCTCCGGAAAGGGGCTAAGACAGCTTATTTGTCAGGTCGCGGGAGCTATTTCCTTATCGGGCTCTCCTGCATTAACGTCCCTGACGAATCGCTATTTCGTTATCATTGGCTGTTCGGCCAACTTTATTGCCGACGGTGTAATTTAAGTTCTAAACATTTTAAACGTTCCCATCTTTCACAGCTTTAAAAGCGTACGAACGGAAACAAGACAGTTTCATTATTCTCAGAGGAGGATCGCATAGTCCAAAATCGGTTGAAACATATCGTGTCATTAGTAAAAACGTACACTAGTTAAAAAACGTAATAAAATTAGTCTAATTTCAGGCTGAAACTTGATTTATTTGTTATTTTATCAAAGTTGATTGGGCCAAATATTCATATTGCATGTATTATATTTAAATTTTTTAATTAACTCTACATTCATCTTCCGCATTAGCTCAGAATATATTATATATTTATATATTATTGCCCTAGTTTTACGTCACGATTCATTGATTCATTAAGCGAAGTCCACAGTTTGTGGATTGACAGTTGAACTGAAACATCATAGCCTTTTCTTTAGTCGCCGGACATCATAGCCGAGATACTGAAGTGTTTTAGTAATCTCGGTTTTTATTGTCTTATTCTAAAATAGTTAATGTTGTTCTTTATTTAAAATAAGCATATCTCTTGTGGCTTAGTTCGTTATGCACTCAGTACGTTAGGTGACTCGTGAGACACGTTGTTGTTGGATTTTCGTCGTTCTCGGTGGATTTTCTTTTTAGACCGTGTTAGCAAACTGGACTTGTAGATTCTTCACAATGGTCAGAGAATCGGGACTTATAATATAACGCGACCGTGAAGTAATGGCCGTTAGAGCCTGTCATACGCTGCAGACGTACTAGAAAATAAAGGTAGAATGGAGTACATTGGCTCATTAAAAGGGAATTGGTGTTAACATCCCTCCAACATTTTCTATACAAATGAACACGTTATTTTACTACTTGTATTTTTCAAGTGGACATTTTAAAATCATTTGGGTAAAAGATAATTAATATAATAACATTACGCATATCTTTCAACAATAACGTTTTGTGTTGTGGCTTTCTGTGTGAGGTTCTCACGGTAAAGTGACAAAACGTCTCACTTTCAAAGTGGTGCAATTTCATCATAGGTGGAAATTTTGCAATATATCCTAAAATATAGTTAAACTTTATTTTACGATTTGCTATGTAATGTTGGGTAAAGCTTCGTTGGAACGAGACTTGAAATTTAAAACGCCTGATTAAGATCGAGAAAGTTTCTAAGTATAAAAACTATCAAACCTGGTTGGCCTAGTAAGAGTAAGATAAGAAAATTCGTTTGGGAAAAAGAAAATTAATGACAGAAATACATATATCTTTTAACAATGACTTTTGTGGTCGCTATTTGTGTAAGGTTTTCACGGTTAAGTGACAAAACGTCTTACTTTCAAAATGGTGCAAAACTTATATTAGTATGTTTTTATGTGTCTTGCTCTTCTCTATCTAATTAATTCCAGTAATGTAAACTTAATATTATTAAAGATTTTGTAGGTAAAATTGAAATGTTTGTCCTTCATTTATAGTCACTGTTTCCACTAGTTCATTCTTAAACTTCGTTTTATTTTGTAATAAGTCCATTTTTAAAAGGTCACGTTTCGCTGTAAGCCCAATTTATTTTTTCCATTTGTTTCAAAGTCGCATAGGGGATTTCGTGAACACAGGGGATAACATGCACGCCCAAAAAGAAATGGAATTTTAGAATTCTGCCCTTGTTACAACGAGGAGGCGTGTTCCTATTGAAATTCTGTACCTTCTGCCGGAGCCATGAAGAACATGAGATTTTGTCCTAAAACGTCGACCGTGATAATAGTCCTCATAAAATAAAAAAAAAATAAATAAATAAAGGAACTACGTGTTTATTTCGATATTAAAGAATATTAAAACATATAACTAAAGAAGTATGTGTTTAAATATTGCTAATGTCCATTTACACAACAATTTCTATATATTTTATCATTTACAGAAAATTTTCGAAACAATAATAAGCAGCTCTAATCCTGTCTGTTTTTTAAAGTTCAATTTACTTTTCACGGTGGTCCTCTTACTCTCCCTGCTAAAGCCTGTTCACGTTCCGACATTACTTAGTGTTCTCCCCCACAAAAAGAGTCCTGGATTTGTTTTGATTACGTGTCAAATCCTTCGCTTTCTGCCAAGAAAAGCACTAGTTTTCTTTACTTGCATCTTTAACTCCGTCCTGCGAATAGCGAATTTCCCTCCTCTTTGAAAATTTTTCAACATCATTCCTCTCCATAGTTTCCATGAACCAACAAATATGTTAATTATTTTATCTTATTTTATTATGTGTCCTTCCTCCAATATGTAAAATGTCCATAAGTCTTTATTAAAACGCCACTACCCCATCAATAAATACCTATTCGTAGTCACTAGTCTGGATTACCTACCGATTACCTACCTACCTACTACCCTACACTCCACCATCCATCGATGTCATCGAGGTCATTTCCTCTTTCCTTAACAGAAGAAGGGTTGTCCGGTTGTGTTCCTAGAGCTTAATAGCTTTTGGCACTCTGGCCTGTGGACGCTGAAGGGTTTCCTAACTTGCTTAAAACTATAATAAAAAATTGATATTTAATGTAACTGGTCCCAATCGAGCTTTCAAAATGAGGTTATCATTAATATTTTCAATTTTTAATACACTCATTTTTTGAAATTATGGTTGAAATGGTTAAAATATAATTGATTGAAGGAACACTTAATGATCCCATTTCTAGCAATGGAAGCAACAAAGGCAGATCACATTTAATTTATGATGTCATGAATACTACTTAATATAGTTTAGCAGTATAAATTAAGATTCCATAAGGCATTATTGTAAGAATTACGTCTTATCAAAATATAGTTTTGTTGGTCTAGCATTAGAGTAAACCTGCTTCTGGCTTTTACTTTATCATGTTTAAAATTAATTTGTACAAGGACGTGTAGTAATATTGCAATTTCAGGTTTCTTAAGTTTTAATATTTTCAGTTTTCTTTTGATTGCTCTGTTGACTCATTTTGAATTTATTTTGAGACGCGTAACTTTGTATTTCAAGCTGGTTGATTGCTGCTTTCGAATGGAAGCCAGAATGTCAAAATTTAAATTCACCTTGTTTGCCCTCGTTACGCAAAGACTTTCGCAACGCCATCGATTTGTTCAAAAACCGGCGTGGCATTTCAGGTTTATTTGGGCATCAAACATATGCTTTCTACATCCCATTTCCATGCACCTTTTGAACTTTTCGCGAATAAAAATAATTTTATATCGTTTATAAACCTAACATATTCACATGTTGATATTCGAATGTACTTATTTTTATTTGTCATTTGAAATTTTATTCTGCAAGTGTATTATTTCTCCTTTGTTTTAGGAGGGGGTTTTATTTCAAAAAAGTCCTCTAAACTAATATATTGCGAACTGAGTCATTATATGGTATTAGGAAGGCTTATGTAATTTGCATGAATATTGGTGCTACGAATTAATAAGAAGATATAATTAAATTACTGGTTCCGTTATTGTATTATTTTTATATTGAAGCCCAGGCAAATTGTACAATTCGGTCCGTAATATTTTGTCTTTTTACGCCTACGTCGTTTCTGTCCAACTGATTATATTCTTTTGCCCTCACGATTCGATGGTGGTGTGTATTATACGATTCGGCTTTCAGCGTGATCGTTCCCCTTCGTGTAACGGTGGATTTTGGACCTGGCTGCCTCGTCCCACATAAACCGTTGCTGATTAACTGATTATCAGGATTGTTTGCAATCCACATTGCGGGCTGGCAGTCACGTCCAATCGGTCAACACAATCCTATCACGAGGCGTCAGAATGATTTATCCCGGAGATAAATATTTGTATTTACGCTCCAGAAATATAATAATTTGTAGGGGGAATTGTAACACGTTTTTCAATTTACTGTGTGTCACGGGGCCAAATTTTGAGTCCTAAAGGTTCAGTTTAAATTTAGGTAATCGTGCAAAGACAGGTTGTTCTGGCAGTAAACCAATTTGATTTGAAAATTATTTCTAAAAAAACATTATTCACGTTGTAGTTAGGATATTGTGAAGTATGCCAGTGTTTAATTTTGGTGACAGTTAGCAAATAGTTATGTCATGATTTAAAAAATGTTACTCTAACCACACACTCGATTAAAACTTGCAGACGTTCTAAACCTACAATGAGAAAAAACGAAAGAAAACAACTGTATTCTGCATTCTTTGTACCAGGACTAAAACTGTACAGCAAAGAATCCAACCTATATCTTATTCAATCCTTCCAATGTAAAGACCTCCGTACAATATTCAATGACCCCCCTTTCATATTAAAAACGGTACTATTCACACCGACCCTAACATCCCCCATATCCTACACCTTGCCATATCCCGATATACTCTAAATTCCATTTCAAATTATTTCCTCACCCTAATCCATTATTAAATCTATAATCTATCTATCCTAACTTACTTTCTCTTCCTTCGAACCCTCCGAGACGATTTAAACGAATAAGAATCCGATTTGTCGGATAATGAGCATCACAGGTATGAGCGATAAAACTGTTTTCCCTTATATGTCTGACGGCGACCAACTGATACGATATGACTGTCCTTTTACTCGCTCATGAACTAATAAGATAATAAATGTGTCTTAAATTGTTGTACACTTGTCACATACATTGAGGGACGTGTCCAGTAAGAATAGACAGAACTAGAAAATTGTCAATCATTTCAGTATGAAATCCTCCTCTCTCTCAGACCAACCAAATCAACGTTCTCGATATTTTGTTTAAAATAAAATATAAAAAATGTCAAAAAATATAGATAATTGTCGCGCCAATCTAATCAGGAGCGGGTTGACTCTATAAAATATATGTATATATACGTATAAAGAATCGATGTATTTTTGTGTTTTTCTGGCTTATTTTGAAGTTCACGACCGTGATTATTGCGCTAACTCCTCTTCATCCACCATGAAATAAATAATAATTATTAATATTTTGTTGGGCTGATCGATATTGATCAGTTCTCTTTGTTTGTATATTTTCGTTGGTTTATGTTGCACGTCTTGGCATCTCCAGTGAGATTAGATGTACCCAGAAAATTGTCTATCAATTCTACAAGAAACTTACACTCCCTTAATCGTAACGTACCCACTTAGTAGGAGGGTTGAGTCCGTGAACATGTCGATGTTTCGATCAATGGATGAACTCCTCCAGGAAACCAACCAAATAAATAATATTATTTTGTCAAAAAAACATAGGTAACATTTACTTTAGAAAGAGCCTGTATTTTTCAAGGATTGTCTTTTTGTTCAGAATCATAATTATTTCACTATTAACAGTTGGAAAAGAAGGGCAAAAACAAATATTGCAAACTTGGAAGTGTATGGTCTATCTTCTAAATTGTATTTTTAAGAGAATTGAATAAACCGAGGCCGTGACGCGATTTTTTATTTACCGTCCCGATATCGATTTATGGAGAAATTAGTGCATTTGATATCTCTCCCCTGAACCCATATCGCTTACATGCTCCAATAAACTTTTGCGTTAAAAATATGAGGTCGGCACAAGGGACAATTTGACGGATGAACTGATTCGGCCGATGTAAGATCAGGCGGTGGTTAGGGGAAGGAATTTATTACAGAGCCAGTCTTTAATTTGCCCGGTGGTTGATGGAGGGCCTCAAAAATGTGGAAGAAAATTCGACAATTTAAGATTACTCAACAGTTAATATTTGTCCTGTAGTGATTTTTTTATCTACAAATCCGTTTAATTCACTTACATCGTTCCATCGTTCACCGCAATAATTTACACAGGCAATGTTGGTAGATTCAAATATGGTAGCTGAATGATGCTTGGTCGGATGTTCAACCAGGAATCCTATGCAAATTTATATCCCTCGGTGATATTCTCAAGAAAACGTGCTACCGTGAGGTTTCCATTAGTGATGTATAGAGGAGGACCCGCCTAGACCATTACACCTAGCTCCTCCAAACTGCATTATGGTTGTGGTAAATTGCGGGTGTGCACCCCCCCCCTTCACTCTCCAGTAGATTTGGCGTCTAATGTCATCGAACAAAGAACAATTTGTGTACTTTTTCCAGTCATCGCTTGCGTGTTATTTGTTCTGCTTTGACGTACAGTCGACAAGAGTCAACGCATTCTAATACAACGTTGAATTCACCAATTTCTCAATATTAACCGTACAACGAACATTAAAAACCTTATCTAACTGATTTAATGTATTTAAACGCAATAAATTCACCAATAATTGGTTTTTGACAGATTGTGTACGAGCTCGTAGCTTGAAATAATTAATGGCATACACTTAACTTCAGGTTTTAAGATAATTAATGTTCATACAAGCCCATAAATATTCATGTATCAAAATCAATATTTACTATAGCTGCTCCATGCACAACATTGTTTACGAAACAAACAGCCCTCGTGCCGGAACCCTTCTCAAGGGGTTAAAAAAATAACGAAAGAAATTGATCCGTGGTCGTAGATTGGAATACAAGCGTATCCTGCGCTTCGCTACGACACGGACTGCCTTAACTTTCCCCTTGGGCGCTCCAGTAAACACAAGAAGGGAGGATATCGAGGGTGTACATTTACTTTTGTTACTCCAGTTTGATCTTTATCCTTTTCATTGGGTTAGCATAGTTGGGCATTTGCCAATACTATTAAACCACCGACATCCCCCGATTTAATAACCGTACAACTTAAATTTCACTTATGCACAATTATACTAGAAATCCTATATAATATATTGAACCGAACATAAAACATTCACAGACTTCACGATATTTGTTATTACTACTTTTTATACTAAAAATATTCCTATTATTTATTTAAGCTTAACAAATATCAACTATAGTTCTCAGGGGGCGTCGGTGGCCTCGAGGTTTCGTCTTTGACACGGCGCTCATCACTGTAAGGTCAAGGTCCCGGGTTTGAATCCAGCGGCCCTGCATTCGAACCCGACATACTTACAAATGGGCTTTTTTTCAAAAACACCGGCACCCTGAGGGTTTGTATGACCTCTGCTGTTGCGAACCCTCGTAAAAAAAAAAAAAAAAAAAAAAAATTTATGTATATATTTCTCAAAACTCTATAGGGAACAATTATAGTTCAAATTGTGCTTTTAATATTTCTTTCAATGTTTCAAAAGAAGACAAATAAACCTAAAAAAGAAGTTTTAATAAGTTGTTGAAATCAGAGTAAAGATAACAACAACCGTTAATCAAAGAGCTACTAACCATTTGATTGTTCTAATGTAATAGTAATTAATATACGTTAATAATATTTAAAATAAAGAGAGCCGAACAATCTAGTTTATTAAAGGAGTAAATCTTCTAAATTTTAATGACAAATACGACAAAATGGTTGAAATTTATTCGTTAAGATAACACTTTCGATCTAATCTATGTTTTAAGCTTAGTTATTCTTTACATTTACAATTAACTTAATGAAGTATAAGGTGAATATGTGGTAAGGCAGGAAACTCACCATTATATTTCTCGCTTGCCGGTGTTGAAGTTCCGTACACTGGCAATACGCAATGTCGTAAGTTTGCTAAAGTTTTTAAGCCTTCTGCGTTTTCCAAATAAATCACGAACTTTAAATTTTCTTGTATACACATTTCTAGAAAGTTTTGTGAGGTTTACCGTCTTCACAATCTTTGGCCAATTTTAATTGCTCCCTCTGGATTGTTTTCTTTCTTTTCGATATTTATTACGTTATTCACTCATTCATTTTGTAGTTAAAATTCGTTTAAAAGTGGATTGGATGCTTTACTTCTGCTTATTTCAAAGAGTTTCAATTGAGGTTGTCGAAGATACGAGGCGTTACCTGGTATTGATTACATTCTCCATGCACATCTAATCATTCGAGGTCCGTGACCACAAAACTTATAAACGGTGATATTTTTTTATTCCCTGTCTTCCCACGACGGAAACTGACTCATAATGGCCCGGTCAAAGGCGCTTTGTCGCTTAAAATTCAATTGAAAAATTATTGTTTGGGTCCCCTCCTGGGTTCCAAAGGGCGTCGGCACAACAAAAGTAAAAGAGCACAAAGGGGTAGACAATCATTATTATACAAACGACCCGCTGTCAAAACGCTTCATAAATTCCATATTTTTGGTTTATTTATACACTTGTTTTATTTTTAACACCCGAAAAGGTTGGTGAAAATTCAAATTCACTCTGTTGTTTCAGTTTCGAAGCGAAGTTTTATTAATAGAGATTATTTTGTAATCATCAATCCCCTGACGTTTAAAATGTTAAACCGTAGGTCTGCATATTCCCCTTATATATATATATATATATATAT
>CM077102.1:22414389-22439875 GCA_039619505.1 Cimex hemipterus
ATATATATATATATATATATATATATTAATATAGAGTTTAATAAAGAGACAATGCCATGGATTTGGTAGTTGATAGTTCATAATTACTTTTGCATTGTGCAATATTAATTTCCCGGAAGACACCTTGCACCTTTTAAGAGGGCTGAAAAACACACACAGAGCAGATGCCGTGGAATAAACCAAAAATATCAAAATGAACGGAAGAGTTGGTAAACATCCTTACCGGTGGAACCAAATGGATTCCCCTTCTGCAATCCTGAAGCCGTCAAATGCTGGAAATACTTGGTCAATAAATTCAACTATTAATCTCATATATTAATAAATTTGTATAGTAATAAATTAACATGCTGTTACACTTACACTATCAACAACGGAAAATATAATATTTTCAAATAAATATTAATAAGCTCGCTTTCAGCCATCTCTATTTTATTTTTAGGTCAATATTGACCGTGAACTAATGGAAAGGTTTAATAGATTTAATGGTCGGTTTCGATTTGTTAACACCACTGAAGATGTCGAAAAGGAAACGCGTTTCACAAACCTTTACACTAAATCTATCGACATGATTTATTGGGAGTTTGTCTACTTTTTTAAAGTTTCATGCTTATGTTCAAACTATAGAACACTAGGGTTTTTTTTTTTTTTTATTAAACATTATGAATTAACTTCCGCGAATGTGGACACTCGTCTGACAGACCTAATAGCGAAAATAGGCAGAGAAAATGGAACGAAAAAGACCGAGATAGTATTCATCACCTCGCCTAACCATACGTTACTGGAAGAATTGTCTCAACGAAAAAGAGGGTTATTCAAAACTATTCAACAAATTGTAATGTTTTACCGCTCGTCTGCAGAAATCAGAACTCTTAGAAATTTTCTTTTACCGGTGTTAGAAAGATCTGGAACAGTGACCATCTGTCTGTGATAAAAACCAACTCGGGCGAATTAAAGGATAATTGGCCTGTTCATAATGGGCTGCAGGGTATTATGCGTATATCCTATCGATCTGGATATTAGCCGAATGACAAACTGAACAATAGGGAGATTCAGATTGTATGAAATTAGCTGTTCAGTTTGGGATAAAGGGATGGAGATAGATGTTGGTCGGTCGGTCACGTTTCCTAGCATGTCTCATTATCTTGGCAGTCTGTCCGCTCCACGCTACCCCTATCTCGCCACACACAGCTTATGGAGTCTAGACACACAACTGATACGGCATTTACGGAAACATTAAGGGAATTCTACAAAGATTAACTGTCTCTCGTAATTGTAGTCTTTCTAAGCTGTTGGTCTAGTTTTTAATCTCGATTAGCTGTACCTTTTGTTTACTTTACGCTGCCGTGACCACATTATTGTAAGAACTTTCTGTCGTAACAAATTTCAAAAATGAGAGGGCGGTTTTAAATGAATAATCAAAACAATATTTTTATTAATTACGGATTAATTCAGATCACCGAACTTCCTTATTTTATCAAAAAATACGCATCATATTTTAGAAATTTAAAAAAAAATATGCACTTTCGTCGGAAAATGCAATAGTAATAATGTCGACGTAACGTTATAAGAAGAGGGTGACTATATCCATTTGTTGCATAGTATTGTTTTATTTGGTTAATAAAACTGGAAGTTTAACTTTCAGAAGTTAAAGAAAATCACTATGGAGTTTTTAAATACAAATTTGAGAATTGTTAAGAGAACGTTACTTTTTAAATTGATATTTTATAAGTAACCGTTCCATATTTAATCACGTACCTATTTTTAAATCTCGTTAATTGAAGCATGGCTAAATAAGACATTAAAATTATTTACGTACTGTACATGCCATGTTTTAAAGCTACGAAGTATAACTGAAATTATTGTGACTATTATTTCTAGTAACAATTACAATTTTGTTGTGATGTCATCGCCCTTTTCGTCAATAGGACTCAACGTCCGCGAACACTTCAAGTTTGACCTTAATTAAAAAGGTCACGTGATCTTACTTTCTCATTTCGCTTATTTTGTGTCCAAAGGTTCTACAACGGAAATTAAAGCTCGTTGCAAAAGATCAGAGCACGCGAGGGCTAATAAACGTCTTAGCCAACTTTCTTTCTTGGATCTACACTTCGTTGTATTTTCATTGTGAAAAAGTTGTTTAATTGTACAATTTTACATATACGTCTAGGGTTTTAAAATCGCATCGACATTTTTGTTTAACGGTTGTTTGTACGTTTCCCTTACGTCTCGTATTTTTTCAAGAGGAGCTTCCACCCTTTTGAGAACACCGCCCTCATTAGTCAACTCCTTGAATATCGTCGTTTCATGAGAACGAATAAGTTGGCAAATTGCCAGTGTATGCTTCCTCATTACTGGGCACCCTTTCTTCCCCTCTGGCTTTCCTAACGTCGTATCGCAGGACGGACATGATGCTCGTCAATGAGTATACACTTGAAGCACTAATTGGGAAGATATTTTCTAAACATTAAGCCGGGCACTTACTTTTGAAATACTCTCGTAAGTTGGTTTTGAATGATTAGGGAGTAAAGAGGAAAATCGTTTCGTTTATTATCGCTCTCACTCGCTACTGGAGTCGTCTTTTTGTATTAGACATTTCGTAACTTCCTTCAGACAAAATTCTGTATTACAAGGCTTCGTTCCAATTAAAATATTCAGAAGTTCTCTCTCACGCTCCATCTCTCTCCTCTCTCTCTCTCTCTCTCCCTCTCCCTCTCCCTCTCCCTCTCACTCCACCTCTCTCCTCACTCTCTCTCTCACTCCACCTCTCTCCTTTCTCTCACTCCACCTCTCTCCTCTCTCTCACTCCACCTCTCTCCTCTCTCTCTCACTCCATCTCTCCTCTCTCTCTCACTCCATCTCTCCTCTCTCTCTCACTCACTCTCACGCTCTCTCAATCACTCACTCTGTCTGTCTGTCTGTCTGTCTGTCTCTCTCTCTGTCTCTCTCTCTCTCTCCCCCTCTCTCTCTTCTCTCTATCTCTATCTCTCCTTTTCTCGTGCTCTATTTCTCACTATGTCTCTCAGTCATTAATTGAATCGCTGTTTTAAGCGTGTATTTTTTTTAAGAGGGCTCTCACTCACTTTCTCTCTCTCTATCTATCTATATATCTATCTATCTTTCTTTCTTTCTTCCTTCCTTCCTTCCTCTCTCTCTCTCTCTCTCTCTCTCTCTCTCTCTCTCTCTCCCTCTCTCCCTCTCTCCCTCTCTCCCTCTCTCCTTTTCTTTTTGTTGTTTATTGGAAAAATACATTGAAGTACCGTAAGTACTTAACTCTTTTAGAAAAGAAAAAAATAAACACTCTAATAAATGTAAAAATTATATTACTAAACCATTCATCATTTTTAAGACAGAATATGTGGGGAAAAGGATGGAAATAGTTTCACCTCATTTGGATGGTTTTTTACTGATGCTAAATAGTATGAATTAAAAGTTTGATGCCAACTGTTTTGATGGATATAATGTGGAAACACAAACATGCAGATGAAAAAGATTGATAATTCTTTTAGGCTGTTAGTAGATATATTATATTTTTGGTAGATGATGGGGTTTGGTCTGCGAGTTGGCGAACTCATGTTGAACCGGCACACCGGCACTTACTGGGTCTGTCTTCACTCACCCCGCGAGTGAAGACAGACCCAGTAAGTTCCCGTGTGCCGGTTCAACATATTATATTTTTGCTATTTATTCAATCTGAACGGAAACTAAAATTTTATCATCCCACAGAGATG
Organism: Cimex hemipterus; assembly: GCA_039619505.1. NCBI lineage: Eukaryota > Metazoa > Arthropoda > Insecta > Hemiptera > Cimicidae > Cimex > Cimex hemipterus. The sequence continues at coordinate 22,418,118 of CM077102.1, forward strand.
GTCCCATCTCTAAAGTTCATACAAAACATTATCAAATACAAAAGACAAATTTTCTAAAAGCTTTTTAAACACCTCTATACTATAAATAAGTCACAAATAGCGACTGTTTTAATAAAGCGCATAAATGCATCCGACATAATTACAGTTTTACCGATTACACTCTTTTCCAAAAAATACTTATAAATGTCTCGTAAAATTTCGACAACGGTTGAAGAAAATATCTTTTGATTGTTCAAGCTCCGGGTTTATCCGAATGCTGCATTATTCACTATTTCCGCAGCCGCCCCGTTAGACCACCAGCCCTCACCCCTTGAAGGACTTAATCCAAAAAATCGTCAGAAGGAAATAATGCCCGCGTATTTAAATGGGATGAAGCAAAGAGCCGAATTCATTCCTACGTTAGCCAGGATTATTTTTCAAAGGAATTTACTCTTTAGAGATTTACATATTATAATTGTGAAGGGCATCTCACGACAGAGGTTTGTCAACTAAGGTACTGCCCCGGAGGGAACACCTCTTTCTTATTCTCTCCGGTTTTCTTCTAACATCTCCCTTTTCTAGAATTTACCCAAGCCCCAGATAGAATTGATGTCCTACAATTTATTGTTGACATTTTTCATTCAACGTTCCCTTTGACGTTGATTGTTTTTGATAATTAACAAATTATTTCCACCTTTACGATACTTTTTATATTTCTCAAAGTATAAAGCATAAGAAATATGTTTTCTTCGACGAAAGATAAACTTAAGTTTTAAAACTGAATATTATTAGGTCATTTTTGTTCTTGTCTGACCTCTGCTGTACCAGCGGCAAAACCAATCTACAAAACTAGATAATCGAATAGATGATTGAATGTTTTCGGTTAAGATCTGTGTGTTCAAAAGTAGAAAGTTTTTTTATTATCTCGGAATAATGCCAGAAAGTGTTGCAGGCCAGGACTTTCATTGATGGACAGGTGTGATCTTTGTGTAACACTAAATACAGAGGTTGATATAATTAAACAAAATTAAAATATCAATAATAATTTGATTAATTAATCAATTGTTTGTGCCCATTGATCCTTTTTAACCTCCTGACGGGATTCTTTTGCTGAGTGGGCTCACTCCGCTATTAAGGTGGTCTTTGAGTCTTGCTAGTTTATTTTTTTGCAAACTTTGCAATTTCAGCTGAGGCATCGGTGATGTTCAAGTCCCGATATAGGCTGCTATTGCGTACGCATCACGGCGCGTTAACCTTGTTTAGCTGAGCTTCATTTTGCAATCTTTGGAACTTTGTAATATTAAATTTTTCAGTTAGATAACTGTATATTGTAAATTCCGGTAGGTTTTATTTATATTAATATTTTGTTTTGTCTTGAAAAATATTCTGTGTTTTAATCTAAGCTTTAGTCTCTTTGCCGGAATGGTTTTTTTTTCATTCAAATCAACTATATAGTCATTTCTGAATTTTTTAACTAGTATTTGATGACTTGTATGCATACATATCTTTCCTCGTATTTTCCGAGTAGTAAAGTTTAGAAAACTGTCAATAGATACTTATCACTTTACTAGGCTGTCGATTCTGCAGGTTGGTTTCACTTACATGTCATTGTCTGTGAGAAACTGTTTCTCAGGTAGATTAGACGGATCCAGAAAAAGAGATAAGTTTAACGTGAGTTCATTCGCTCGATTCTCACACTCCAGATTTTATGTTCATTATGTTAATATGCCATTTTCCTAACCACTTTTGTACGGAATCATTCACTTGCAGCTGACTAGATACACACTGGTTTTACTTACTACAGATTGTACAGAATTGACCTATGGACAGCAAAAGCTGTTGTGACGTTTCCTCCTCGACGTTGATGCGTGTATACAAGTATAGGACCTAGGAAACTCCCTCCAGGTACACCTGATTTTACATCCTGTAGTGATTAGTCAACGCCTCGCTTGACTTGAAATAATATTTTTTGTTACATGTGATGTTCTACGTACTTTATTAGCAAGCGTATCCTCAATTTATGTATTATACATAAATATATGATATAAATAAGAGTAGAATTAACATATTTACGTGAGTGTTAACATTCCTTTTTGTTAGGGCTACTTCTACCAGTCATCTTTTGTAAATATTCATAAAAAAGATATATTTTGTCGATTCTGTCTAGTCCTCTCAATAGGATTTTTGTTGTTAGATAATCATAAGTCGTCCTGAAATCTGTTTCTAACTTAGGACGTTCAGACGTATGGGTTCAGCTTTTTTACTTGTTGGCTTGAGTGTGCTTCTAACAAAGAGGCAGAGCTTATGGGCGGCCAGGTGTTTCCTACATCGATGGGAACCAGTGATGCAAGGACGCACGTGTGAGCGTTAGAATTGTTTCGGGCAATAAATGTCGACCGCACGTTGTAGGATTATTTTGAGCTGTCTATTAAAATGTAACACAATGTCTAAATTGCCTTCCCATAATTGAAAGAATTTTGTAAACTGTGGCCTGCTATTTGTTAACTATTATATAGAAGTATGGTTATATATTTATACATACCAGATATTCTAAATTCTAATGCTGCAAATCATATGGTTCAAATTAAATGTTTACCCCTTACATTTTAAGTGCCAGATTCATTCCGATGTAAAACTTAGTTAATTCAATTAATATTATTTGCACGAAATTAATGAAAATTTAAGATGTGAACGATCCGCCCTGGTACATAAAATCAACAAAAATGCAATAATTTGTTTACCGGAAATTAAGTAAATAATAAAAGAAATGCTATTAAGAAAATAAAAATATTTTTTTCCCAAATGAATACTGAGAGAAAAATAGGCCAATAAATGTACTTTTAAACTAATAATACGGTCACACCACTCAGAGCTCGTGGGGAAGGGACTTATCTCTATCAGTTAGTAGTTTCCTTCTTTTCTTTTCTTTTTATTTTTCTTTTTATTTGTTGGTCAAAGTTACCTAACTCATGGATTTATTAAATATATTCCCTTGATTCCTTTTTGTTTTTCATACACACGAGTGCAACTTTTTTGATACGATCTATTGATTTAATAGTGTTTTGGAAGGTGAATATTGTAGTTTTTTTATAATGTTATTTTCTCCTTGAGTTGTAAGGCTTTGTGTTTCTTACAATTTTCCTCGCCCACACCTATCTACTTTTATTGACTCATTTTAAAGCTGACATAGCTTTTTGATAGTTGTCTTTTATAGACTGTGAACTGAGTTCATAATTATATTCTTTGTTAAATAATTCCTTCATGTTATAACCATGTGACTTCAATTTCATGAATTGCATTAAAAATGAAAATAATAATAAAAAATACCATAGTTAACCACTCCTTTGGTTACATGGCAAAGAAAATTAGCATTATATTCTATATTTATGGTTGCTCGTAAGTGGATATAACCAAGTGTGTGAATATATGTGGCTAGTGACGAGAGGTCAATAATAAGGTACCAATCGATAAATGTTTTATAATTCACCCAGGCTTTGAAGATGACTCGGATGCAGGTCGAAACATCAGCAAAAATGCAGAAAGGTGTTATTCTAAACTCTTTCATTCTTGACTGCTACTCATGAATCCAACAAATTATTTAAAAAAACCGTTACTAAAAAAACATTGCAGTTTTTTCATGCTATTTTTTAAATTTTATTTATTTATTAGTTACTGCTAGATTCTGCACTCCAAAGTTCTTGGTTTTGAAGGTAAAACGTATCTTACATCCGTTAAAAAATGAACTGAATGAATGAAAAACTATTAAATTTGCTGAATGTTAAGTCTTGAAGAAGGGTGTAGCAAGACCCTGGCTTTTTCCTTCTGTCGGTGCATAAGGAACTTTTTTCTAGAGTATTATTTAATGCTATTAAACTCAGGTCGAACTGTTTAAAGGTGAAATTCAACAACCCGGCAAAGTGGAACAAGTTTTAAGTGCAAATCAACTTCGAAGTTCTACGAAACGCATGACTTTTTTCCAGTTCATCTAGTGCTCCCGCTTTACGGTCGATAAAAATCGTCAAAACTATTTGCATAAATTGTAACAAAAATCATCGTATTACCCTGTTTGACTATTTAGTCTTTTTACAAATCGCTAGGATCTTGGCAAAATATCCCAAAGTCTTCAAAGATCACGGACCTTTGAAACCACAATAGTGGGCAATATATCTCTAGTCATATCATAGCTGGATTGGTATGAAATCTGGAACAAACAGCATCGTCAACCTCTGTGTAACGGCCTGATCGATACTCTCTTGAAGTTTCTATGTGCCAGTACGCCTCGATTTCTTTAGCAGTAAGATTCTCGCTTAATCCTTTTTGCGAAAATTGTTTTAGAAGAGATTGAATATTTTTCCTATATTTTAATAATAAATTTAATATTAATCTAGTATATAATCTAGGGGTTTTTTGAGTGACGTTTGAAATGCTTGAACAGTAATTTTAGATTTTACCTTTTCGGTACAAACCGACTACATCCATCAATTTTCATTTGTAGGCAAATAGACGAACTAATTTTAACTCCATTTGATCAGTTCAAAGATGAAACATGTACTACGAATGGGTTAGAATTTTATTCACTATTTCCCATTTTATGGCGAACTTTTTTCAGTTTGGTTGTGGCCGACATAGTCATATAATTTTTATTATTCTTTAATATTATTTATTATTCTTCCACTATTAAAGCGATGTGACAGGTACTATGAGCTATAACTTAGTTACACAGAACCCGGGAGGTGGGCCGGTCCTCTGAAACCGTTTTATCGAGTTATATAATCAAATTGCGGCCCCGGTCCGCGGGAACAGGTTTCCGGGCCCAACTCGGGAAATGCGATGGGGCAAGGAAAATTCTCTGAACCGTATTTCAAAGGGGTGAAATAAATTGGATGCCTTAAAATTAAGATAAATAAAGCAGGTGTCGCTCCGGCGGTTCACAATAGCGTTTTGAAGGCAGCCTGTTTGCTATAAAATGTAAAATATAATATATTTAAAATGGAAAAAGGGTGGTTGTAGAAAATGAAAGAAATGCATTGTCGACTGTTGAATCCAATTTTCAAACCGTCTTCCGCTTCTTGTAATACACAATCGGAGAAACATATATAGCTACATAATAAAAATATTCCAAAAAATTCCATTTAAAAAAAGTTAAAACCAATTGAATATTGCTGCAACATCAAATATTTCCAAGCAAATCCATGCCCAAAAGTATTTTTGGAAAAAAGCCATAGGTTGTAATTTAACATTTTTCTTTAGCTTTAGAGCTAGCTAAGTGGGTGTCCATGTCCATATCTATGAAAACCCCGTTTTTGCTAATTTATCTAGGATTTAAACGTATTTAGGAAGGACTGGAGACAAAGAGTAAATATATAATTTTGACAATCCTTTCAGTTGAAAGGCGTGAGTACGGACAGTTGGAAAAAGTTCTTACTTGTCTTTTAATAAGACCTGTTCCGATTGTTTACATAGGTATAAATAATTTATTTGTTGACTTTATATGTATACTTAAATTTACATGCATATGACCATCACTACACCCGGCAGACGTATTAAGAGAATCCAGCCAATGCTGCTCTCATTATGAGGTGTTCAGAGCCAAGGAGGTCTTGGGGCCATCGTCGTTTAAGGAGACGTAGTGGGTTCTCAGCTTGTGTGAAGAACTTGTGTGAAGAACTGAATGCGTCGACTACTAGATGATATGGCGGAACCCTACCGTTCTACACCTGAAGGGGTCGCGGTATAAATAAAGTCGTCGTAGTTGTAACAATTCTTAAGAATAATCCCATGTATCTGACTTGAGTGGAAGTAGGTAACTCTTAGTTGTACGTGTACATTGGAGGGCAAGACTGATTTTCAGTGTTTTTCCTCTGACTGAGGATTAAATGCCAGTTTGCAGTCTAGTCTTAGTTATACGTATCTGGTGGAAGTCAGTAGCACCTTGTTTGGATGTAAGATGGGAGGGTAAGACTGTTTTTGCATTCTTGTCTTTCACTTTTGACACCAATCTATATGTCTCAATCTGAAGGTGTTGTTCTTGTATGTTGGAGGTTACTTTGATAGAAAACAGAATTGCATTGTCATTTTGTGCCTGTCCAAAAGAAACGTCGGGCCACATCCAAGAACGCATCCGTACCCAATATTTTTTGGTCTCTTAAGTGGATGAAAAAATGTTTTAACGGCTTTGAACTCCCTTGAAATGATGAAAGCTAAATTGACGAGAAGGAATTATTATATGTAAATCTAAGGTGGGTATTAAACTTTAAAAATAATTTTTCGAGGATTTTGGACATCACAGGAAGACGTCTAATAGGTTCACAAATTAATGCTCATTATCTTTATGAGTTTTTGAAGGTGTAAATTCTAAATTTTGGCGAATATTAATAGTCAACGTTTCTGCTTTTAGTTTGCGAACGAGGAAATAATCGCGGTCTTTCCCTCACCCAGCTTAAAGAAGATTAAACTGGTCGTCGGTGGCCGGTTAATGCGTTATCACGGCTCTCCAATCTGTTAGGTAAAGGTTAGGTAAAGGTAATCTCCAGTGGCGCTGAATTCAAACCCGACATATTTATAAATGGCCATTTTCTTTCAAAAACACCGGCACTCCGTGTCGTATATAACCTCATTGAAATACCCCGGGGGGATTCACCCAGATATTTGACTCGCTAGCCAGTGTGAATGTTTATATTTATGTGTGGGAGATGAAAAGGAATACAGTGACGTATCTGGCTAACTGTGTCGTCGGACGCGTTAACTCGACTGTCACGACATCACAGTTAGCCAGATAAGTCACTGTATTCCTTTTCATCTCCGACATATGTACATAATGTGTTAAAAACATTAAATGTTTTATAGATAGCAGTGCAGCGTGGACATTTTAGTTCATGTTAAAATCGACATTGAAATATAAAGAGTGAGTCGAATTATGATCCTAAAACCGTTTCCTCTGTTCAATTGTTGAGGTTGGAATCATTTAATATTTCTTTTGTTTTAACTGTAAGCAATGAGCCGGGTTACAAAAGGGTTTCCAAGTGGTTACAGTAAATACCATCAAGTTGAAATTACCACGGGACCACTTGAATCGGACATTAGCGGTCAGGGAGCAGGAATTTCCCTTTAAAGATACGAGCCCCAACAGAGCATTAATGCCGTAATATCCCTGGATATTTATTTCAGTGGGTACTAACACGTTTTTTACTATTTGAAAGCATAGTTTAAAAACTTTTTTCTAAAATCAACGCAATTTTTGATACTATTCTGGTAATTTATTGAAGTTGGTTATCATCATTCAAGGTTGTCCGTTTTCCTATCGCTTGGAGCTTTTTCTAAAATTATTGGGTTACTGCAAAAATCAAAAATTTCGCAGGTTCTAATCCGCGAATTAGATTTTAGCTTTGTTGAAATGAGAAGCACCTGTGAAAATAAAACAAAATTTCCAAATCTGCATTAATCTTGCACCAACCCAATAATTTAACCTTCAGATGACTTCCAAAAGCTCATCCCTATCCTATCTTACCCACACCAGACCGCACCTTACGATTTCTGAATAAATATGAGAGAATAAAGGCAACATTTATATTGACATTTGATTTTTCTGTCTGAAAGTAGAAAAATTGTTAAAATTAATAGAAATCATGAAAATATCATAATTAACCGTAAATACATCTAAGTCGAAACACTAGGCGTCAAATGTTCCCCATTTATAGAAATACCAATGTAGAGAAAAAATGATGATAAATTATCATAGCGCAGAATTTCAAATCACACTAAATCAAATGTAATATTTGGGAAACGGGACGTTTTTCACAATTTCAAGATTAAAAGGATTGCTTTAGAGGTTCATATGATAACTAGTTTTTCACCAAATAAATTCAGTTAATGGTTTCACCATCTGTTGTACTTTTCAATTAGGGTACTTTATATATGCAATAATATTGTAAACAACAATATATTGTGAGATAATCGGACTAATAAGCCTTTCGATCCTGAACAAATTCCCACTCTTTAGTTATCCTCATTAACCTTTTTGTTGATTATAATAAGTTAGTATTGATGATTTGATCTAGTCGTTAGCCTAATAAATGTTGGTAAAGTTTTTTAGGTTTTTGGTCGTCACTGGCCCATATTGATTGGCTACTTGGCTACTGTGGTATTTCGGTGCCCGTTTATTGGCCGACGGAGTCATCGGTATTGTTCTTTTATTTTGAGCTTTCTCTGGTGAGTCTGTGGCGTGATAAACGTCTAATTAATTTGGACGTTCCCGATCGCATGGGGTGTCTACTCTCGCTGGTTTTGTCTGTCAGATACGTTTCTTCAAGGTTGGCTTTTCTAATTACCTGAAATGACCAACTCAACGAGGATAAGCGGTGTTCGATAAAAATGTATTGCATTAATGGAACAATTAAAACAAAATTAAATCTAGAATTCCAACAACTAGATGAAAGCGATAAAAACGTTTAAATTACTAGGGCATAATGACACATATCGCATGAAGCAATCTCAAGTTATTTCTTTAAAATGGAAAATATAAGCCATCCAGTTGATTTTCGAACGAAAGCGGATACTTTTAAATTTGCTAATAGTAAAGAATCAGACGGTATATTTTGTTAAATAAATTCAGTGAACAGAAATTGTAAAGAGTAAAGAGCAAATAAATACTATTTTCTAAGTTGCCTCTTCTTGAAAGGGGTGGGATTGTGTGCCCGGAGAAAAAGGGGTACATCTCGAGGGATTAAGGACAAGAACGTCACGATAAATGTTCCCCGGGCCATCGTTAAAAGAGGATTAGTTGTAACACAAAAGGCAATCCCAATTAAAAAGGACCTTTAGGGATTCATTTCGCGCAACTCTCCACTAAACACACTTCAATTTGCCTAATTAGCGCCGAACGCAGATGAAAACTCCACTGGGGGTTGCAGCGCCGCATGTCCGGTCATTTTTCTCTCAGCGGCACAAGTTTCCATGTAATTAGGATGCAGATGGGCTGGATGAGGTTGCGAATTCCACCTTGATAATTTTGTCATTATAAAGCGAGTCATTTCCAACGGTTACGAACAATCAGTAGTTGATTTTTATTATTTTCCAATTTTTATTATACATCTGTGAAAGCCGTTTATCTTGGTCACTTAAATGCTAAATTTATTGCACAACTTGTATTGTAACATTGTACTCCAATATGTTCATAATTATACTCATTTCACTTCAAACAAAAATTGCAATATAACTGCAAATTTTGTTAGATAGTTTATTAAACTTAAACTATAACGAGCTAGATTGCATCTTAAAAGCGTACCGTTGGAGTAATTCTGTTATCGATTTTTTACAATCTTCAGGATACTTGCGAAAAGATATGCTTTATCCCATATTTTGTTTGGAATGGAAAGGGTTTCCTCTTTAGTACAAACGTCTCTTTCATTTATTGTGATATCAATGCTAATGGATTTTCTGGAATATTTTCGTTTTTTATGAAGTACAGCATTATTTGCAGGGGTATGATATCTAGGTCTATATTATACATTAATGCTTTTCCTAGCTTTTGCAGAACCGTTTTGCGTAGATATATGTAGTCTCAGCCTCTTCTAGATATTCGAATATACTACATATACGATCCTCTTTTTTTAATAGTATTTTACTGGTGCTTGTCATAAATATACTTAGCCAAGTTTTTAGTTCCTCTCAACTGAGTAGAATTTCATCTTTTTGCACGTTGTTGTTTTTAGATATCACATGTCTGGAATAAGTTCCCAGCATTTTCTGGGCATTTTAGTTACCCAAGATTCCATTTCGCTTTGTTATGGTTATAGTGTACATTATATGGCAAAAGATTGATTTTGGGCCTATGAGTTGGTTCCTCTTTTATCTAGTTAACAGATAGGTTATTTGTTTTAATTCGTTGTCTTTCTGGAATTAATTACCCTTTACCATAGACTGGCATCTATCCTTCATTAAGGGATTAAATGATTCCAGCTTGATGAAAGGGAAAGAATGGGAGATTTGGTGTTACAATTAAAAAAAAAAAAAATTATTTGGCTAGTCTTTGAAAACTCTAAATATTGAATGTTTATTTATTAAAGTAAATAAGGATATCTTAAAGAGCATAATAGAAACAATTTAGCGTTCATTTATTCCTGGATGTGTTTTTATTAAACAGACTAATATTTTAATGTAGCCCTGCCTATAGATCTATACGTGGGGTTCATTAAACTTTCATTCGTTAGATACAATATTTGAAAATTTAGCGACGTCTGTACAAATTTAAACCAATTTCCTTATCGATTTTAGCGGGAGTGTTTCAGAAGAAACAGGTCATTGGGAATTGCGTCAAGTTTTCCTCCCCACACTTACTGTAAAGGGGGTAAAGAGATAACATTACATCGAAAATCGAAGCTTGACATGCTTCGTTAATTATTAGTTAATGTAGGGAATATTATGAAATTCGAAGGCGTACCCAATCAGTAATTCCAATTATTCGCTATGAAAAATGTGTTTCAATTTTCGAAACATTTACTTTCATCATTTTCACCGGCTCAGAAACACGATCTCTTCATTTGAATGGTAATAAATCTGGAGAATTGATAAATATCATATTTCGAAAATTCATTTTATTTATTTAGATTTTATTAACTGAGAACAATGTTTGTTCTTTTTATGATTAATCTAAAGTTGATGTGTAATAACGTGTCTTCTTGTTTCAGGTATGTGTTTACGAAGTTTCTTCTTCCGTAAGTTTGCACGCTCATTAACTTTACAACTAGGCTAATTACGAACATTTACAAATCATGTTTGCACAAGTCGTTAAAGTCTTACAAAACTATTATTTCAAGATAATTTCCTGACGATTCATAAATTTACTTATGATATTAAACAAAATATAGGAGACTACATAAAATATAAGCCTGGAAACGGAACCAATCTAATTCAGATTTTGAACAATAAGCCGGACTTAATGGTTCTCATACCTTGGTGGTATTAATTTCTGTTAAACCCAGTAGAAATTTCATTTGCAAAGGCGATGTTTTCCTCTCGGAGGTGTCAGTGATTCTATTGCAGTAGGCGGAATAGCTTAGGTGTTGAATCGATTCCCGAATGCTAAGTCTCTGAGAATAGGGGTGTATGCAAACTAAGGCTTTGTTCTAACTCCTAATTACCTGCTCTCTCTAAAATGCAAACATCCAGAACAAACATTACGCACACATGCACAAAACTAAATCCCTTCGGCTCTGAATCCCAACGACTCTGTCCAATGACTTTACGTGTGAGGGGTTGGTCGAATAAAATCGTGTCAAAAGGATACTGGCCTTCTTTACTGCCGATTGCGTTAATTTCTTAATTAAAAGTAGAAAGTGGGTAATTGAGCGACTAGAGAATTACCTCAAGGGACAGACCACAATAGAAGAATCAAGACATAGGACGTGCCCTGTTGGCAAATGCTGTTTCAGAGTGTAGCCAGAATATTAGGTTCCACAGAGGTTAGAAAAAAAATCTGCTCGGAAAGGAAATTAATTTAAAAATAATATATGTGTACTATTGAGATCATGATGATTTAAATTAAGAAATTTAACCAAAAAGTATATTATAAATCTTTCGTTTTTGTCGATTGTATGGTTACGTAAATTTTCGTCTAATTTCGTTAATAGTTTAAATTTTTTATTAAGTAAATTCTAATTTTCGCTGGAACTTGCCAAACCGAGTGCCTAATATTAAAGAGTCTCCGTATTTTTATTTATTAAAATGCCTTTAATGCCTCTTACAATGTATTTTTAAACTCTTCTAAATTTATTGCCCGGTTTGAATTGCCAGTGTTCTAAATACTTAATAAATGCAGATGTGTCTCCTGGCCATTTCATTAAACTATTATACGATTTTTCATTGAATTTTACAGTCTATTAAATGTTCTAAGTTGGTTATCCTGTTTAATTTTAGCTTTCTTATAGTTATATATGTCCTTTAAATATTTCGGCAATTGTCTCCTTAACTTGCATAATTTAATTTTATTCGAAATTTTTGATTAAATGTCTCTAAATGTTTCATTTTTTAAAGAGTTTTAAATTTTGATTTTTAGTTTGATTGCCTCCTAAACATTTTGTTAATGCCCCTTACTTCATTTTTTCAGTGTCTCCCATAAATTTACTGTTAGTATGAACGTCCAGGTTGGTCAGGGTATTGAGTAAAACGTTATTTCATTATTGATGTCTTGAAAATTGGGGTAGTCAAGCAAGATATTCAAATAATTTCGGACTTCTACTGGAACAAAATGACAGAAACGAAAATTTAAGGCAAGTATTCTGAACGTTTCGCCATAAAGATGGGAGTTGGTCAAGGCTGTGCACTGTCCTCTTTGATCTTTAATTTATATTCGGAAGCCATTTTTAAAGAAATATTTGACGATATTTCAAGCTGCATAAGAATCGATGAACTGCCCATGGAACCCTTGAAATAGGATGCCCTGCGCTTTTGCCCGGCTTAGGGCATAGTCAAAATCAATTAAAAATATTTGAAAATAAATTCAATTTTATTTTCCTTTTTTAAAATATTACGTACTGGTCATTTACGATGATATTATTAAATATAGATACATTTAAGCCAGATTTATATATCCAATATTCAACTTTTTATTAGGTTTTTAATGGTAAAAGAAAGCCAACTTCGTCGTAAAACCACTTCGGCCTCGCGCCATTAGATCAATTTCCCGTATAAAAATATGACCGCCATGTTTTTGTAGATGGGCCAACTTAGCCGATGGGGTTTTACATGAGAGGTTCAGGTGGATGGAGCTCTTTGTTGGATGGGAGCGTAACGGTGAATGGCCCGGTATTGAGTAACAGCCAAGGCCGTCAGCTTACAAACATCTCGGCATAACCCAGAACTATGTGAACCACCTTCTTTAGAAAACACGATGATCCCATTTATGAGCCTGTAATTGAATGGGGAAGTCCTTGAAAAATGCACAGTCCCCCTTTATATTCAATGCTTTTAAAACAAATATTCGTCTCATTACTTTTAAAGGCATGAGTAATTACTAAAAGCATAATTAAAACGAAAGCATACTTTGAATCAATAGTTCACATTCATACTGACATAAAAGTGATAGGAATGAATGGCGGAAATCTATTAATTTTTATAGTCTACCCGCTAAACCTCATAGCCAATTCCAATTAAAATAACTATTATAAAGTCCATGAAATTATGACCAATGTATATTTTATTTCGATGCCTGAACACAGCGTCCAAAGTGATACAGGCCAAAAATGTCGGAATATGGAAACACTCTTTCAAAATATTAAAAGTGCGTACAAAATTGCAAATTGGAACGGGCAACTACGATAGAATACTACGCTAAGAGTAAAATTAGGGAATTGAAAAAAATAGTTTAAGAATGCAGGGGGGAGAGTAGAAGAGATGAAATACTAACGGTCAGACCCCGAATAGTACACATCTGCCTGACACACGATCACCTAAAGACGAAAGATCCCCGAACATATTGCAAAGCTGAAGGGTCGCATTGTCGGTCCTGTACATTTTCACTGAATGTCCAAAATACAACACATTTATATTACGAATTTTTCTAGACACTCTTATTTTCTTTTCAAATCATCACCATAACGTCGATTGCTGTATGCTGTTGGTGACTTGAGTGCTTATGTGTGAGTCGTATTGCTTTTCACTCCGCATGCGCAAACGTGTACACATATTTCAACAATGCTAAGGCCTTAGAGTAAAGAGAAAAAGATAATTGGATATTTTTAATGTATAAAACGATTTACTGTTACCTTTTATACATTAAAAATATTAAGTTAAATGATGAATTTATTCATAGATATTGTTTTTTCGTATTGTTCAATTGGTTATTTGGGATACTGATTACTTGAGGAGGATTTATTTTCTTGAACATACTATTATATAATAATTAAATTAGTTAATAATACAAAAATAAATTATTAATCATTGTATGAATATATATTAAGGAATTTAAATAACAACGCCAGATGTGATATTTTATAGGAGTTGGAAGTTCGATGCCAATTTGACTTTTTAAGTTTATAAAAACACTATGGTTGTTTTACAGAATTAGATTGTTAAGTGGAGTAAATGTAGATATTTCTTTCTTCCAAATTTCTTGTATATCAAAAAAAAGAAGAAAATTTATGCAAAAAATATAACATTTTTAAGGCCGCAAGGCAGCTGAAAAATATTAAAAGCAAAATTTGCGGTAATACGGAGAAAATTCGTACTGAAAATCAACAGATAATGCAAATTTGTTGGGGGGGGGGACTCGACAGTCTTTATGAGAGTCGAGGCGGTAAACATTTCGAAAAATGGGAAAGGAGGAAAAGGAAGAAAAAGACTCATAACGATAAACCGAAGCTTCGTACAGTATCTATCAAAATTTCTCCGATACTATCTACCATCATCTTTTAAAAAGATGACGCCCTCCTCAAATGTGGTCAAATGTTTCTTATTGTATCATTTAAATTGATTCGATTCCATAAAACAAAAAATAACTATTATAAAAGACTTGATCAATTAATTTAGTTTTAGCCTTAATTGATCTGTAACGGTTATTTTTGTTCTTCATTTACTCCGATGACCTAATAGCGCGGCGACGCTATTAGGGCGTCTGACTAGGTTCGAATCCCGGCATAGTACATAGCTTTTATTTAATTATGCATCTGAAATTGTTTGACCCCGGCGGCAGGCATCCAATGGGCAGTTGAATATTAAACCCTCCAGTTTAAAGAAGTCGTAATGCAAGAAGAGTAATACTTCACTAGTCATTTTTATAATCAAGAGGACGACCAGGTTTATGTGTCAAACGTTTTTGGCGATTCTACACTCCAACGTGTCTGACATGTATCCGCCACTTGTTTTGTGCCAATTTTTAAAAAATTTGAAATGTTGCGTTTTTCGATGTGTGACTAAGCGAATGTGTTATTTTACAGCATTTTTATGTATATTGATATAAAAAGATAGTAAACACTATCAACTTTTATCAATAACCAAAAAATGTCTAAAAACCTAATAATTTTCAAGTAAACTAGGTCATAAAATTCTTTGTTCATAAAATTAATATGCTTTGCATGGTTGCTAAGATGAGATATCCGTAAATATAAATGTTTGCTTAAATTTAATTTTCTCGATTTTTTGACCCTTAAAATTTTTCCGATTTTGGAGAAGTTGTTAGTGGAATATCAGATTGAAACAGATATAATTCAAAAACGAATTAAAAGATTTTAACGTCAGACAGACCGTTTGAAAGAAAATGAACGTAAGCATCTAACGACGAATGTGCCATTAAACTGTTTCTAAAAACAAAATTATAAAATTATTTATCAGAAATTAACCACGTTTTTTACATGGGAATAATAGTACGATTTTAATGGAGGATGCAGCTATAAAATGGATCCGATCAATCCATTACAACGAATTATGAAACATCACGAAAACTGGTCCACTAGCTTTTGAGAAAAAAAATTGTACTAAAAAAAGGCAAAACATTAATTTACACAGATTTCCGCGAAGGTCAGTTTTATAACACTCGGTATAACAAAGTTTTATCAGTTATATCCGAGGATATACAATTTTGCTGACCTATTTTGCTTACAGAAACTTTACTTTGTTAACTTATACAAAAGCAGTATTTTGTTAATTAAACTTAATCATCAGATTAGAATATTCTGCGTCGTGTTTATGCATACCAGCAACAAATTAATTCCTCAAAAATAATATTTTTAATCTCAACATAGTATTTATGATCATTTAATTACACTTATTTTATACTTATAGTTTTTGTTAATTAAATATTATACAATATAAATAAATAAATTAATTCAACCAGAATTATATTTGGTCTCTCCTGTATCACATTAATTCGCTAAATGAGAACGGCGAAATAAAAACATTAAAAACGGAAAATTTAAAAAAATGGCGAAGAATTATTACTGTTCACAAGACGTGGCGGATACCTGTATGACATTTTGGAGAATACAATCGACAAAAAAAGTTTGGTTCAGATCCGTGACATACAAACTTGGTCATCCCCTTATGAGCTGTGTTAAGTATTTATGTGTTGGATAACAAAAGAGGTAGGAAAGTTAGAACTATAAATGATTTATATCAAATCAAGCAATCTGATAATCTTTGCGGGCTACAAAATCCACTACTATGAAACTTGACATTCACTTTTAATTAGTAAGTAGGCTAGAGCAAGATTCAATGTCAATAAACAAAGCATTTCCTTCCTACCAAGGTTAACTGAAAGAGGAAATCATGTAATCTTAAATCTCCGCTGTTTTATGAATTCCTTTCTCGATTTCAACAAATTCTGAGAGTGTGAAAAATTGAGCAGCAACGATGCAGACGTGTGAATGCGCAATATGTAGAGTGCGTCATCCTAATATGTGCGTGCGCCCTTGCATACTGCAGAATATATCCCATGCAGGCCTTTGTCAGAGATATATGATTAAAAAAAATGGAACACCCATTGATTTACACCCAGCCAAAACAGCGTTTTGATCGTTTTTCCTTTTTTGATTGAAGGTGAAAGTTTTTTGGTCAATTTAATTACTTGCTTAAGTATAAAGGGGGCTTAACGTAAAGTTAGCGTGCCCACAAACCCCTTCTCTCACTTGCCGTTAGTGTTTCCCAGTCTTCCGTAAACCATCAATTTTGAACAACTTACAACGAATGTTGTATACTATTATTTTTGTAAATATATTATATTTCACAACACTATAACGAAGAGTAAAATAGTGAAATTTCCTAAAAAATTAGGAAGTTTGATAAAATGTGAAATATTTTGTCTTCTTCTGGTCATGGATCTCTTCTTTGTATTTCAGCACGTTATTATAGACTTTAATTATTGGTAACGTGTTAATTTATAAGCGGAGGATTAAAACTTGAGTCCTAAAATATCATTTTTTAAAATTTTTTATTGCTTGCCTAAAATTCATAGTGATTGATTGATTTTATGTCTTCATGAAAGTTGCGATATCGGTTATACAAAACGTTTTCATGGAAGACACCCTATTATTTTATGCTCCTTTAGAAAGAAACGACGGAATTGTGCTTTTAAGAGCGGAAAAAATGAATACAACTAAAGAGTTGGTAATTTGTCGAGTGCCACCTGGTGAGAGTAATGTGCGGAAGCTCTTAAACCAACATTAACTATGTAGGAGTGTAAACTGAAACTTTGCTCAAAGTTGAACTCCCGTCCTCTCTTCCTGCCATGATTATAACGGAAATGTATAATCAGGTGGAATTCACAAAAATACCACGGGAATTTTTATTTGTCAACTTCATGTATTTTTACATTTATTTTTTATGGTCAAATGTAAAATTATCCTACAAATATAATAATGTAGTAAATTAATCTTTTTAACAAACAATATTATTTTTTTGGTATTAATCTTTCGATTGGATGACGAAGGAGAAGTAGAACTATGATCCGTAAAGAGATTGATCTTTGTAACCACCCGTAATTTTTAGATGTCATCCCCCGCCCCAAAGTTTGCCAACGTTGGCCAATCGGCTTCAGGACAATATCTGCTTTTCTCTCTCCTGCCAATCCCCAAATCGCCTGCCCATAGGAAGGCAAGGGCGGAAAATACATATATTTCTTAGGGTCTTAGGATGACCGTAAGTAAGGCTAAACAGGAGTTAGAGTAAATAAAGTGCTTCGGAAGCAGTTTTTCTTTAAGGATCGCCAACCAGGGTTTACGGCGTCAGGATAAACGAGTTTAGCTCTTAACAAAATGGATCGTTAAGAGCTGCTCCAGACCGTTAAAAGTTCATTGGAAATAAAACAAATTTTCATAAAGCTCACTTCATTTCAAGGATCGGTAATTTATTTTTTCACTGGGAGACTTAACTGAATTGCTAATTTTTTATTATTTTCTAAAACCGGCTTATTAAACCACATTGGCCATTAAAGAAGACAATTGTAATTACTCTACTTTTTGTAAACAACTTTTATGTTGAATAATGGCGATACTATTCTCTGTACTTGTTTACATCGTTTAATATACATCGAACGGCGTTGTTATAAAATCTGATTTTACAATTTAACATTTTTTATGGTGGGGACAAAACCCAGCAGCCTGGATTGGGAAAGTTTCAATGTATGACTTGTAGCCGACTGATGAGCAGGAAATATTACTAAATCCACTTCGACATATCTACATAGAAGGAGAAGCTAGATAAGTCGCACATGGACTCATGCAACCCGGACTCATATTAGATATCTCCATAATACCAAATAATTAAAATTTGTAAAAGAAATTTAAATAGATGCTTAAAAGATTAAATAGAACTTTAAAAATTCTGGCATGCCTCAAGGATGTCACGACTCTTCTTAGGAATAACTTTTTAAGGAAATGCTTTACCAGAAATCGCAATATACGAGAAAGGATTCGTTCAACGTTGATTTTATGTGACATAGTTGAAAATTCTCCTTTTCAAAATTAAGACTAAATAGAAGATAAGAAGATAGCTATATAAGAAAAGAGAGATCTATTCCTAAGGCAAACATTGGTCATCTGGCCTCAGCAATGGTTATATGAAGGAATAATAGGAATAAGTCCTCAACTGCTAACTGAACAGTGGATACTCCAGAGATTCGATGAATTGGGATGAAAAATAAACCGCGAAACCCGTCCTCTGTTGGCCCAACCGACTGGACAGGTTGAGTTCCCAATCCTGGGATAAGAAAACCCCAAACACTAAGCATACACACGGGCGTGCTTAAGAAAGCTGATATGAAAAATGCTTAACTAAGACATATAGATAATAATAATATCTAGATA
Organism: Cimex hemipterus; assembly: GCA_039619505.1. Lineage (NCBI taxonomy): Eukaryota > Metazoa > Arthropoda > Insecta > Hemiptera > Cimicidae > Cimex > Cimex hemipterus. The sequence continues at coordinate 22,436,888 of CM077102.1, forward strand.
CTTAGCAATGTTGAATTCACCGGTTTCAGTGGTTAATTGTTTTTCGGTTGCATTGTACGCCCTGAAACACTTCTTCTTGAGGGTAAGCGTGGCACCATAGGTCGTTAGTAGGTATGTTGGCGTTTCCTTTGCTTTTTTGAGAATCTACACATGCCGTGGTGGGTTATGCTAATCTTCCTCCGATGTCCATTTACTTTGCAGTGTCTTGTTAAGAATCCAGTTAGGAGGAAGGTTCTTAAAGTGTCTCCAATGAATGAGTTCTATTGTTCCCACATTTTCTTTTTATCCAACTCTCTGAGATGACCATAGATTCCAGTGTCACTGATAGGTTCGTAAGGTCTAACAATCACCATAAGCTTAACCGTACAAAAGGATCAATTCTGATGGTAAAAATAGGAAGGAACCGCATTATACTTTACATGTTACTTTGGTGTTCTAATAAGGACACTGTTTCGAGCTGATGCAGCATAGTATGCTAGTATATAGTATGTTGTCATTATTTCCAAGAAACAACTGTTTTCCCAAATGCGCACCAAAAAAAAAAGCTTGTAGCTTCTTTGTGGATGCTATTTATTTTGGTACTGGTAGAGAACGTCCAGGGCATTGACAAATTTTAATTATTTAATGGAATAAACAAATTCAATCATTTTGAATCCTTCACTGTAGGGCTTAATCGGTGATAATTAATCTACCTGTCAAGAGAAAGAAAACAATAGTTTATATATTGTAATATCTAAATTAGGTGGCCGGATCATGATTCGAATATAGTGAGAAGGCCGAAAAATATTTTACGGTTATATGAAAATACACAGCACTTACATCGTTTTAAAATAATCGACAGCCCCGGCAGTTGCGGCCAACAAACAAATGGGGCAACATGTAATTTATGTTCGCCTTTATTCGGAAATAAAAGAGCTTCATTGGTGCAAACTCCTATATGAACAAACGTGGAAGGATTTTCCATAAGTGATAAGCTCATACTCATCAAAAAGCAGTGATTTGTTCAATTTAATAACAATTTATCATTGAGTTATTTCTTCTTACAAATGTATCTAATATTTTTAATTGTCTAAAAATTCATCAGATTCTATTCTTTTTTTGTCTTTATGTTTTAATATATTTGATTGTTTATTGAATAGAGAAAGTTTATTGAATAGGTTAGAAATGAAATAATTAAATTTATTTTAACGTTAGAAATACTATCAAGGAGTGGTTTTTTGATTGTATTAATTATTTCTAAACATTTTCTCCAAAATTTGACAAAATATGTGCCGTTTAAAAAATTTTAAGTAATTGTCAAAAGTTCCTATAAACTGTGCTTGTTATTCTTTTGTTGTGTCCGTATTTTTTGGACTGTAAGCAATTTTAAGACAATTGCCATTATGTAGAAAATAATGGTTGATTTCGAAGTAAGACCCTTCCGTCGGATTGGTGTATTGAGTAAAATATTATAGGATAGGAGACGGTGCAATTTCGGATCTGCCGAGGCATAAAAATGCAATTTTCTCTTTTCGCATCGAAACGTTTCGTCTTAACGTGCCTTACATTCGGGATGTGTCCCTGTTCATTCCTGCAGTCATGATTGCTCCGCCGCCGGGAAAAGTATTTCCACCGCCTCTCGGCCGCAATTACCGGTAACCCTATGAGACCGTTCTTATGTAGGATTTGGATAAACCGAAGAGATATAAGGGTGATAGAAGGATTGGGGGTGTTACGCAGCCTTCCGATGCGCGAAATGGATTCTTTCAAGATTATACGCTACAAAAAAATTCCCCAAACAAAACCAATACTAATGTAATTAACACTTTATGCTTATTATTAATTATTATTTTATTTTAAATCACCACTCAAACAGGATTAGGATGGATTGGTCGTAATGGACCTGTTTATTCCAGCTGATCCTCTCGGCATCTATGCTTCTCTAAAATATGAGTCATCTATTGGGCGGGTGCAAAAATAATGCAGGTTTTGAAATTTTTACAAAATTAAGAACATTTATTCGAAATAGTTTCCATCACTATCTTTATCTCTTTGCCAACAAATTTCGCTGGCATAAATTTTTTATCTGGGCTCACAGTAAAGTCTTGAATGGAATTATGCATTTTCTAAAAATTTTATCCCTTACAAAGTGATCAAAATGCCTCAAAAAGTGGAAGTCTATAGGGGAGAGGTCGGGTAATATGGATGGTATCCGGTAACTTATCATATCCTTCCTTAGTCGTTAAGTTGCGACATGTGGCCTCGCTTATTGAGTAGAAGAATCGGCCCCTACGGTTTAATAATGATGGACTAGGACGTTGCAGTTTCAGTGGACAACACTAAACTCTACTGCAATTTATTTAATTTTATTCAGTCGTTTTGAGTTGGTCGTCGTACACAACGGAAGACCTTTCGAAGGAAGGCGGCCTTCCCCATCTTCGAGATCGAAATTTCTGAACTATCCATCCATCTTACATTGCTAATGCGACCCTCTCGTCAAATTGTGCAACCCTTTTTTGGTGGCACAAACCAATAAAATTTTGGAACATGAGTGAACTTCGAAGAATTTCAACAATTCACTATATGTGACGAAACCTTCGAGAGATAAGTGAAATTTACAAAAATTGATTCATTTAATAACCTTTAGAATGGTGTGCATATTACAGTTGATCGGCTTTGTTAATCCGGATTATTTTTCAGTAGCGTCATCGTTCCACCAATCAATTCTACCGTCAACCATTACCTAACCGTTTGGCTGATCAACCCCATCAAAAAAGTTTCATTGGTGGAAAATTAGGATTTAGCGATGAAAGAAATAGATCATTACATTAAAAACTGAATACTATGTCAAATAAACATCCTGCAGTATACTATCTCCTATTGTTGTTTTTAATGAAAAAATGCAAATTTTGGTTCGAAAAATGGCAGTCAATAACTGGGAGGGAGTTTCTGTCGGGCAACCTGATGATATTGCATAGTATATATATATATATATATATTATACACATC
>CM077102.1:22440275-22451560 GCA_039619505.1 Cimex hemipterus
GTATATATATATATATATATATATATATATATATATATATATATATATATAGGCAAAGTCAATATGGTCTATATTGACAAATCTGATCATTTTGATTCGTTAATGAATTATACAGTTTTTATTGTTAACTACAATTACTTTTGTTATAAATCAATTTTGTAATTAGTTGACGGACTGGACAAGAAATATTTATTAAAGATTAAAATCTCTGAATTCATCAATCATTAAAATTCTGCGGACAGAATAAATCAGAAGAGTGGATTTTTCTTTCTCACCTTCAAACACACGCACACGAGCGCACACTAACATTTAATATATTATATGTTATATAACTCCAAACATTTCATTTGTACAATTAAAATATTTTACAAATAATTTATCGTCTGTTGTCCAAACTGGAATAGAAGGATGATGATAGTAGGAAGCATAATTGAAATTTCACGTTTTGTACAAATTCCCTACGCCAGCTTCATCCCCTTCTTGGTGTTATAAGTGTTAATTTTCCTTTTCTCTTTGAAATTAATTAAGCCCCGTCGCGTCTCGAGCACAGCTGAATATGATAAAAGCCCATTATCAAGATATATATTGCAGTCGTTACCGTTTCAGGGCAATTAAAAACAGCATTTGAAGAAAGAAAGTTGTAAGTAAATACAACTCTTATGCTTTCAACGTGTATAACTCTATTTTTGGTATAGATACAATAATTAATTTCAACAGCTATAGCGATATGCTAACGTTCCTGTATCAAGGATTTGCTTGAATCTTTAATCTTTTTAGAACGTCCTATAATTAATTACTCTCACATTTCCACCTTTTTGTGAAAATGTGTTTCTCAACCTAATTAAAATTGGTCTTAATCATATCATCGTGGTTTCAAAAATAAAAAATTGATCGACAAATACAAAAATCTACACTCTTACTAATGTGTGGAATTTAGTGACCGTGGTTTTTTCCCATCCTACATGAATTTGTAAAATTCAAACAATATTTGCAAATCCCAGGCCCTGAAGATGATCTCAATGAAGATCGAATCGTTGGCATGTTAAAGATCATATTTTTCTAAAACGTTACACCAGACCGCATCTCACGACCTGCGAATAATCTTGTTAATTTTCTAACGTGCAAAATTTGCCCCTTTTAGTTAATCCAATTTCAAGAGGGAATGTTAAATGAGAGTTAAATGTTGTCTGGAACAGTAGCGGTTATTAAAAATTAAATAAAAACTCGTTTTCTCTCGATACTAATACTAAAAGAAAATGTTTTTCTCATTCTGTTTTAACATGAATATAAGTGCAAACGAAATAATTTTTCAGACACCTCGTATAGTAGTGGTTGTTTATTTTATTATTTTTTTACCCAGTATGCCGGCAGCGAATGAAGAAGGATGTCGTTTGATGATCACTTTATGGTATTTTTTGATGATGCCAACAGGCATTTTGCTGAGGTTATTCCATCCAGGAGACACCGTTAGTTGAAAAAGTAACAAATTTTTCCGTTCTCTTTACAAGGTAAAGATCTTAAAATATCAGCAAATATTTAATCTCTGGGTGACAGGAGGATATCTTATAGGAAGGATTATCATCTTTTGTGTCTCTACGATAACAATTTATCCGATCGTCATTTTTAAATACGCTGTAGTAAAAATATTGTGAAAGCCAAATTACAATTTAGCTGAACCAGTCAGGATATCAGGATTTCATATATCTGTGTTTCCCAAATATATAAAAACTCTTTATTTGTTCAGTTCTATTGATGGTCAAATTGATTTTTTGTTTTAAACGACACAGCTGTAATGGATAAATAAATATATGATTTCAACTATGTTCATTATATGAAATTAAAAATATTTCAGAAAAAGCTATTTTTAAAGGAGGAAAATATCAAATAACAGATAAATAATTTTAATAAAACCGCAGGATTGGATGCCAATCGTTCCACCGAAATATAGAAATTCAATCCATTGGTAATTGAAGGGTGTAGGAGGAAAAACAAAGCCATACAGTAATTAAAACTTATTCCAATTCCATCATATCCGCCCGTATAATTCTACAGAAGATTCTGGATAAAAATGGATTTCACCTCACCTTCCCATCCCAGACTGGTATTTCTCAGAAAAGGGCACAATGGGAGTTCTCGATCTGCTGGGAATAAGGGTTTTTGTAAGACGTATCAAAGGATTGGATCAAAACCGGTAAATCTATATAGATTTACACGACTCGTTCTCTGTAAGGCCGGGCGAATAAATATTTCCGCTGGAAGGAAATTTCAAGTGTTTATTTATTACCTTTAAGAACATAATGTTTAATGTACAATAAATGCGTTAAACATGTGTTTTACACGACTAATTTTCCCCATTTGTCAATATGATATGGCTTTCGCCTGTAGACGTTCCAAATCAATTCCATTTTCTCAATTTATTGCAATTATATGATCATCTTATATAAAAACACTTAACACTAAATATATTTCTTTGGGATGATTATCAGTATAAAAAATAAAACCCTTTTATAACGACATATGAGGTATTCCCTTTGAGCTTTTCCCGTTTTTGTATCAGATCTCTTTAAATTTCATGAGAGTAATTTCAAGAATTGTATACAACCATATCATAAACAATTTTATTTTCAGTCTCGTTTCCTGATTTTTTGTATTATTAATATTTTATTTGTATGAATTTTTATTAATACAAACTAAAATAAGATAAAATGAAAATTCTACCTTGGGGAGTTCGACGCAGAGGACTGAAAAGCTATATTTTAGGAAATAGACAAAATTAAAACTAGTAAAAAACATAAGTTGTGCGCACTTTAATTTTTAATTTTAATGTGGTATTTCAACTGCGAGGTTATAATGAACGTGTGGGTTGACGGTGTTTTTGGAAAAAAAAGTTCATTTTTAAGTATACATGTAGACTGTAGGTAGCACTGATACGGCTACAATTTGGAAAATTGATAGTGGGTGTTGGGCTGCGAGTTAGTGAACACGTTGGACTGGCAGTTGTTCACCTATTTTTCAACTTTAAACTTCGCGGTTTTTTATACTACTCAAACAAGTTTCGTGTCATCTTCAGTGAGGAGCTGTGTCCATGCCGTTGGATCTGTCAGTTGTCGCTTAGGGCGTGTACAGTTAGGAGCGTGAGTGTTAGTTGGTCTGAGAAATCGGTTGTCCATAGGGTGTAGGCAGTTTTTAAATTTTTATTTTGCTTGTTTCAAGGCTATTTTTTCTGACGTTGCGTTTTGACGTATACTATTCTTTTAGTAGTGTGAATGTGACTTTGTCTGTACATTTGTATGCTTTTTATATTATAAGTTTGTACTTTTAGGTTCTCCAGGTTGAGTTTTCGTAATTTTTCCCCTCTTCTATATCTGTTCCACTGTCGTTGTCTTGGTTCTTTGGACAGACTTTTTAATCACATGTGGTGCTGTTGGATCAGTTGTTGTTAGTCTTTAGTGCTATTTTTAATCCGATTTTGTTGAACAAGGTAGGTAGGTGTTGTGGGTTTCTTTCTATGTATATGGGAATACATGGTTGTCGTTTTGTGTTTACTTTTTACGTTTTATTATTATTTTTTAATTTGTGGATGGTGCGCTTTTTATCAGTTTTATCCATGTTTTTGTTATTGTTTGTAGTCCTTTATTATAGTTTTCCAATGTTTTTCACAAACAGCAATGTCCATATGTATAAGCGCGCTTTTAAGACTGTACTCATACTATCCACCAATTTCCATCAAGCCTTTGTCACATGTTGGAGGTGATATCTAGAACTAATTATGATATGACCCTCCTGAAAAACCTCAACCAAATCTGCCCCGTTATCATCTTTATCGAATTATCGGTTGTAAAGAAAGCTGACAGTTCTTTCCAGATATTTTGATTGAAGTTGCGCGACTTTTGAGGAGGGGTCTGGAATGAAAAATGAGCAAAGGAAAAGTGAGCACTTTATTTGACAAGAAATGCATTTACTAATAATAATATTACATAATTTTATTTCAATTTCATTTGCATGGTTTAATTTGAATGGTATACCCTGGGTGAAAATTAAATCAAGGATTAATAGATGTGTAATAAAATAACAATTTATCTCGAGATGGAGAGATGTAATGGACGTAGTGGTAAAAGGTAACTAGACATCGCTTTGCTGGAAAATAAGAAGGGGAAGAAGTAGGAGCCTGAAGTGAAAGTGTAGACCTAATATCGTCAAATATAAAGTACATTATCCATCATGCGGGAACTGAGCGAGAAAGTCTGACGTCCCTTCAATAACGACACTCCAGGTAATAAGAGTCTCCAAGGTATATGGGGCGCAAGTGAGCAACGGAATTACCGAGTGGCATGAGAGAAACAATTTGAGGGGTCACAAGGGAGGAAAGAGAATTACATGAAACTAGAAGCACACAATGTGGGTTGTATTACCTGAGTGTCTCCTTTTTATCTCGCAGGGTGATCTACAGATTCAATCTGCCCCACCTCCCGCCCTGGGGCGCCATAATTTCGCCGTTCGCGTTCACTTTTCAATATCCAGGCCCTTTGGAAAATAATGATCCCTTTCCTGAAGGAGTTTCGAAACTTGTCGCACTTTTGCTATCGGTGGATCGATAAGCGAGAAGTAAAGCCGAGATTTTTCTCTAACGTAGATCAACACATGCCAAAATATGATCTTACGACTAAATCTGCATTACAAGAAAAAATGCATGAGTCTTGATGTGTTAACGTCAAAACAGTCGGTATATAATGCACAAAATTATTTAAAAGGAAGGTGGTTTGTAAACAAGCACAAAATAAGACCAACCCTGACGGACACCTAAACATTTATCATTTCCTCTTATCATTCCATCCAAGATGGTCAAGTCATCATTGAGAGTTCAATCAAAATTCAACCATTTTTCTCATTTTCAAATTATTTCATGATTATTAGATGTATTTAATCACAACAGTTATAATGATAATTTATTAAAATTCTATTACCGAATTTTAATTGATTACAAAATAAAAAGTGTTAGTTTGCAGTCGGTGCTAATCATCGATTTGCTCTGAAGACCTCGAAACTAGTATCCAAAGCGATATTAGCAAAGGGTTGAAGTACAGAAAGCTGCAGTTTTCATCTGTCCAAAGAAGTAATCGTGTAGGAGGCAATCACCTTCTCCGGAAGTTCCCGCTGAATAAAATTGATTTACCCATGCATACCTGGATTCCGTTATAAATTTTGAGCGAAACGTTTCCAGACAAAAATGTTTATTTTTCGACGCGGTAGCACTTTTGTGTGGTCGAAGAATTAAATGCCCTGGGAATTCAAGAGATTGACTGATCAGCCGATTTCTTGGACTTAAGTCTCGTCGATAACATAGCGCTGATGTTTACTCTTAATCGTTAAGGCTTAATGCACCATTTTTCGTATGCTTATCCAATTTATTTGACCTCTCATTTCTATACCACTCAAAATTTCTTCGTTTCGTAAACAGATTTATTATCTCGGAAATCGTAGAATTCATACTAATTGATTTCCAAAATCGTGATAAAAGCAAAACTAAATAAAATCAGAATACATTCATATCAAAATTATCTTAAACCACCAAATTAACCTAAGTTGATTTATTATTTATTCCACTTACATTTATATAAATTAACTCTTTATACATTTAATTTTTTAACTGAATTTAAAACAGACCTTTTTTCTGCATTTGATTCTATAGTTCGTAATTTTTGTTGTTCATAATCTGTTTTTTCGTCAACCTTCGTGGTGTCGATGTTCTTGAAAAAGCCCATTTGCCCCAAGCATGTAGTTCAAGTGCAGGACGCAGGATTCGAACCCGGGATCTTTAGCTTAAGTGATGTCAGCACCTTAACCGTTGCGGCCACCGACGCACCTCCCCCCCAAACGGATTATTATCGTAGACTGTTTTTTCCGTATAAATTTGAAATTTACTGACTGTTTTTAACTATAAAAACTTTAACGTTTAACCGGTGATATACCAACGTTTCAAAATTTTTTAAACCATTTATATATTCATTGCTATAAATAATTTAAAAAAATACACCTTATAACATTACACCTTTCACTTCCATTGGTATAATTACCGTATTTCATGTTTAACTTAGAGCAGGGTTTTAAACAAATTTGCCTCCTCTGATTTGCATATCGAATTGCTTACAAACTTTATAATTGCATTTACACAACTTTGTACATTTTACTTTACACAGCCATTTGTAGTTGTGTTTGCCCGACGGACCTTGTGGATCATATTTACTTTTTCTGACCTGTTACATTCACTGATAAACCTTTCGCACAACTATTCGACTCGAGTCAGAATGTATTTAACCACAAATATTTTTACAAAAACTATCTGGCCACATCAGTTTTCTTTTTATTTGCTAACCCTATTGGACATTAAACAAGAATTGATAGTGAGTAAAAACATGTTGAACATACTCAAATTAATTCATTAAAATGAAAAAAGATTGTAAACTGAAGAATCCGGCCAATTGCTTGTTTTGTTCAACATTCATGATTCATAATTTATACCACTTAACTGTTTGATCGATCTTCCTAATAATGTTTTTCTTTGACGGAAAACCTTATCATACAGTAGATAAACTTTATCAAAATACTAGTACAATTCAGGATTAAGATTTTATAACAAAATTTAAAGGAACTTATCTCATTACAACATACTTTCGATCGCGGACATCACTAAAAACAATTTACAGTCGGGATTTATTTTACGAGACTGATTTGATCTATGACATTTTGTTGAAAAGGGATGTCCATTAAGAGATGACGAATAGGAAAATTGGGCAGCGCTGAATTCTAGTCCAGAGAGCAATGATTAATAGTTAATAGAATAGATTAGCGGGCGAAGCACTTCAACCGGCAACTGACAGCTCACGTGACTCCATATCCGCGATTTGCATTGTATTAAAAATTCGACTGGAATTTCACATTAATGCTAATGAGCTAAACAGTTAACCATTGTTCTTTTGATCCATTCTGTTTACTAGTTGTCACAAATGTTTCTGATTTGTCGATGTTTCTCCAGTTAAGTTAATAAAGTTCATAAAATTATATTTAAAATATTAAAAATATTTGCTTGAAAAATAAATTATTTTATGTCGTGAAAAGTTGTTCGAGAGTTGATGTAAAGTTGTGATATGGAATATCTAGCCACCTCATCAAACTACAATCAATTAGCTATCCTCTTTAAGTTTTGATTATAAGAATTTAATGTTTATAATTTGATATGGTAATAAGGATACTAGGAAGCAGGGTTGGTTGCTTTTTTTATTTGTGAGATTTAAAAATCCTTTGAAAAAATACACGCTTGCTTTAACCTTTGTTTCATGAACAAAGTTGTAACATGTTAATTCATTTGAACACTGCCGATAAGGGCTGGTTTGTAAGATTGCCGAAAACGTTTGATCTTCCTATCCCCGGATAGGTTGGTTCGGTCAATCAGATTCATATCGGATGCTCGTCTTCTTTAACGATGGCTATGACCTGGAAAGATTAGCCGAATGGTTCGTTATTTCACAAAATCCTCGAAAAATATTAAAATAGTAATAATCTGATTAAAATTCTCAAAAAATATTTCAAGGGCCGGGCTCAAATTTGGAAACGGGGTTAAATAGGGAAACCGTTGGACGCATCTGATCCCCTAGGGTTGAATTTTATTATTAATTAAATATTGTTTCAAAATAGACAGTCAGTTTGCTTTTAGTATTAATTTTGTTTTGGTGTGACGTTCTCCGCTTCTAGTGTCTTGATAACAGAAGGTGTAACAGTATTTTCTCACCGTGGCATTAATTTTATCACCAGCTTTACGCACCCAACTAAGCAACTTAGTGGGTATTCGTTTGGGATTTCACTTGATACATTAGACCAATTACACTCATGCCGTGTAAGCTTCGGGTTCCCCCATGAACTCGTTTGGTTAATAAATTTAAGAAGCACGCGCCCGCCTCGTAAAATGCCACCCCTGACATTCACGAATAAAATCCGAACATACTTATTTTCAAAAAATATTCATTCTTCAACAAGACCATGAAATCCTTTCAGTTGCAGTTCCTTGCAGTTGAGGTGTTTTTTTGAGAAAAAGAAAGTGTAAAAGGCCCCCCTCGGTAAAAACTCTAGGGGCCGAGAAAGCCTCACAGAAACGGACTGTATTGGATATGCCTACCTCTTATGCAACTGATACAGTATTTTGGCAGGGGCAAAGAGGAAAAGCATAAGAAAGGGGCGTCATGCACGGGCGCCTTAACATTATAATGGCTTATTCTTTGATGCCTCGGATCGGTACAGCTCTTGTAAGTCACCCCTCCCCCGGAAGTGCTAAGGCTCGTCTAACACTTTCCCTCCTGTTTTATGTTGAAAATTTGTCAATTCAGTTTTTACTTTTAGGAGCGTAAGTTTTTTCATATTGTGTTCAACGAAGTGCGAATCAGGTTACAATCGGCCACCAGTAAATCTAATTAGCTACGCCCCAGATACAGAAGCGACAGACGTTTTTCATAGAAATTTATAAACAAGATGGATAATTACGTAATAAAAACACCTATTTAACGAAAACAAATTGAAGTGTTGAGGGTCAGAAACTTGATTCATAGACCCAGCAGTCATCGTCCGTCACATCTTGAATATCTGACCCCTCTCTTTTCAAAAATTATATAAATTATATATATATATATAACGCCATTAAAATTATTTACAAAAAATATTGATATATGTCGCCACATTGAGTTTCACTTTAAAACGACTAATCTACATCTAAATGATTGATTCATCCAAATTGGACACTTAATGTCAGGTTTGAAGATCTGCCTCTAGATTTTATGTTTTCAGCTCTGCCCGTAAATATCAAGGTAGTGGCTGTGTGTCTCCAGATCTGAGGTTAGGGGGCCCTGCCTCTAGATCGAAAGTGAAAACGTAAAGAATCGGGGCTTTGGAACGATAACTGGTGTCCCATGGGATGTCCACAATCTTGCACGATTTCGCCGTACTGATTAGTAGCATTCCCTTGCAGTTTGGTCGTTTCCAATTGTTGTAGATTGCATTTCCTGGTCTGTCAATTGCGTTACGTCTTTTTGCCATCTTCAGTAGTCTGTAAGATTTTGTTAAGCTGTTGCAGTCCGGTTTTCGAAAAACCAAGTGACTTTGAGGTAGGAAATAGTTTAGACCGATAATGCAGATTTCTGCCCTTCGTCCCTAATTCTACTTGACCTATTCTGTGTTAGATTTATCGTAAATTTCTGTTTACGATTGTATTTTTTATTAGAAAAAAAAACCTATACAAATCTTTTTTTCGTTATGCAATCCCGCTGGAATACGGCAAGACAAAAAAAATCTTTGTTCAAAAATTTCATATTTTATTTACTTTTTGGAGTTTGAATTTTGTAAACCTATTAGTGTGGATTCTGTATTGTTAGGTTAATAAATCAGTTTAAAGAACGAAAAATAGGATCATTTAGAATGCCACTGGTTTCACGCAATTTGTTAGTTTCTGACAATTTTGGTCCACCAACCTTAGCTGGAATTTGTCGATGTTGATTTGTCGGAAGAGACTTGGCATTCGCCCCATTTAATGGTGGGTCATTTGAAATAATCTATTTTTTATTTTTATTTTAGAAGGTAAAATCACGTCGATCCGTCGTCTCGAAATGGAATGGGATTATTGAACAGCCCAATGTTTGTAGAGGGGCCTTCGTTTTTTGAACTCTCTTTCCATTCAACGTGCCCTCAACCCACCTTAAGGTCCGGTTTATTTATTTATTTTTTTTTACAATCTCGTACCCCTACAATTTAACGATGAGGATGGTTAATTTTGCCCTTTTTATTCAATTTAGTATAGGAATTATTATTTCATTACATTGAAATATTTATTTATATGTATACGTGTAATAATCAACTATTAGGTCACAGAAACATAGAAATTCCCCAACTTCATGCCAACCTTTCGTTTAATACCTAAAACATATTCCGGGCTGAATTAGTTTACAATTCCTTTTTCAAGTCATGTGTTTATGTTTATAAATGCTTAATGATAAATAACATATAAAAACGACATTAAAAACATCAAAATGTTCATAACAAAGATAGATAAATTAATTTTTCCCAGTGTGGTTAATTTGAACGATCTTTATTTTTTATATATTCATTTCGACTCGAATTGTGCGAAATTTGGTACTGTTTTGTTTTCAAGGAGTTCCAAATAAGATTTGTTTTTTCTTCATATTGGAAGCCTTGTATTTATTTATATTATTAACAAGTACTTAATTATTTATTTTGTTATTAAGATCAACGACCATAATCTGTGGAGGAGGGTCAATTCTTAAAGATATTTAAATGTTATTATTATCTATTAATTAAAAATCAGCATTGCTTTTTGTAAAATTACAATTAAAAACTAAAATAAGATTGTATTGTTTTGATCCTTCCATCACACCCGGTATTTTTAAGCGTAAAGTACGGTTGTATGAACGAAATTAGTTACTTTTACTTCATGTTCAATGATTGATTACGTTTGATCCGAATGGTCAATATACGTTTTGCGATTCTATATTTTAATGAAACCACTCTATTATATAAATTAAAGACAATAATTGGATTACGTTTAATACACGATGGCATTAATAATAGAGATCCGTTCAAATTGTGCGGTGAGACTTCCGTCGAGATGTAATCGGTACGTATTTAATGGGAACAATTAGATCGAGAATAGCCCGGCAGCAAGAAGAAATTAGGGCGGAACAGCATTAATTTCTCCTCACGACTGGGCAAAAACGACGTGGCTTAACCTCGCCATCGATTACTTCAGTTTGCCGGACCTACTTGTGGAAAACTTGTTGAATAGTTTTTTTAATAGTATTCATAACCGTGATTAAACTGTCGCAGGATGGGACGGACAGTTGTTTCGCTTGTAGTTTATTATTTCCAGTATTTGCACGGTTGGTTTCTTCTCTACAATTAGTTTCGCAGCGGTTGTTTTTACCTTTGAACAGTTCTAGCCAGCAGTGCTGTAAAAAAACTTTTGATTACAAAAAAAGAAATAAATAAACCTCAGACCCAGACAGGTCAGAGAAAAACACACATAAAGCGTTGACATTTTTTATTACAACTATGATAAAATTGTTCAAACCAAACTATGAGATTTCTCCAGCGGCCAGGTGGGGGATGATAAACCTATAGTTGGGTCTGACGGATTATACACCTACCAAACTGAACAGAAAGTCTGAGAGACATAGTGAGATATAGAGCGCGAGAAAAAGAAAGAGAGTGAATTAGGGAGGGAGGGGAGG
>CM077102.1:22451960-22471163 GCA_039619505.1 Cimex hemipterus
GAGAGAGAGAGAGAGAGAGAGAGAGAGAGAGAGAGAGAGAGAGTGAGAGACTGACTGTCGATAGAGATGTTGAGTGACACAGTTGGTTCACGTTAATGAGTATAACATTTTAAAATGAGAACTCCCTATGAAATCACCCTGAGATAAGGGGCAAATAATACTCTATCTCGAACCAACCTCAGATAATAAAGGTCTCTTCTGGTGTACTCAAGGGCCTCATCTTTCTCCACTCTTATTTAATATTTTAAACCAATGAACTTCCTTCTATTCTTAAATACTCAATCCCTCTTCTCTTTGCTTATGTCTTAAAATGCTTCGTGACTTTTCCCTCTAAAAATGACCACAATACTTCAAGCTGACTTGAATGCACTTTATCACTGATCTTTCAAGAACCACTTGTTTCGTAATATTGAACAATGCTATTCTAGCTTTTTACTGGACTAAAACAAGTTACGTTATCACAATACTGCCCTTTCTTTTAAGCTCTAAAGATCTCGGCGTTATTTTTGACCAAAAGTTTAGTGACCAGAGTAAATTCTCTATTTAAAAATGATTTATCTCACTATCTACTGATATGAACCCCCTAATGCGTTGATAATTCTTTGCATATGGCGTGCAAAATCTTCAATACTGTACTCTACACTACTAAATCTATTCATAGACTTCAACCTTGAATTTCCCAGAATTGTTGCCTTTAAAATAGGAGTAACCATTGCTGACTACACACACTTTGGACAGCATGTTAATTCACTTCCCCTACAGGCACGTCGACTTCACTCTGATTTACTAACTCTTTTCGAAATAAATAACTACGGCATTAACATTCTTTTTTTATTTAGTGAAATAAACTTAATTAAATTGACTCTTTATCGAGCTAATTGACCTGGCTGAATGTACTGTTTCATATATCCTACCACTCCATTAAGTATTGTGAAAATACAAAATACATTGACAGCATAATGCTTTCCTCATTTTACTATTTTTATATCTTCTTTTTCTTCATTCTGGTCAAGTTTGCTGACATATTAAATAAAAAAAATTAAGTTAAATTATTAATTATCTAAGTAAATTTAAAAAAATATAATAGTTTATTTGTGTGAATATGCCCATATTTTAAATTATTTTTATATGATTTATTTCAATTTAAACGACGTTTTTTCTTAATGTTTTTATGTAGAATTAATAGTGAAGAGGACCAATCTTCCTCACACATCAGACCTTTCATCTAGAGCCCTTTGTTATATTATTTGAAGTTGTCCCCTTTTTACCTGAGAAGTTCAGGACGAAGCCGATCAGAAGGGACTATTGTAAAGGTTTGACGTAGATTTACTTCACTTTACCTCACTTTACCTGAACTGCTTGAGAAAATATGTGTGAGATATTTTGTATTATTTTATAATTTTCAATTAGCAAAATTATTTGATTTTTAATACTGCGTAATTAGCGTTTCTATTATATAGAAGGAAGCCTATTACGTAATTAATTGGACACTTTTTAAATATTAGTTGTTCAAATAATCGATTTATATCACGTTCTATGAAAAGTTACAGATTTTATATATTGTTATTATTAATACGTTCAATTAATCTCAATAGTTAAATAGCTTAGAACGATTCGCGCCCTAGAAACATTTGTGTTTAATTAGTGATAAACCCGACATCCTTACCACTAGCAGTATTTTGATGATTAAACTACCCAACCATTATTTGCTGGGTTGGACTGTCAGAAGCGTTTCAGTATTTCCCAATTTTTAGCCTCTGTTTATTATACGTTTTCACTTTTTTGCCTGATTATTTTTCGGTGAGTCGACCAGGCTCAGGAGGTCAACCAATTGTTAAGATTCGTCATGAACTTACTTCAATTTTCCTGAAATACAAAGTAAAGTTTGATGAAAACTTTTACCAAATAGTATTAATTTCGACCTACTTGTTCTTTGTTAGAACATATTTCCAAGATTTTTTTTTCACCAGTGCGGTATGATCAATACAGAAGTTCTTCATTCAGAGGGAAGAAAAGTTTACCGGATGGACTTAAGTAAGGAATTAAGGGAACGTTTTTTCAAGCATAATTAGATATAATATCGCACTTATTATTCTTTATTTCGGTATATTTGGTTTTCTTTACTACAATATCTAGTAGATCGAAAAAAAAGTAATTTATTATAAAATTTAAAGTCAGTACCATTTCAGAAGTAAACCTATTGAAATTTTTATGCGGATTTACTGCAGATTACCAGTTGTACTTAACTAGCTAATTGAATTTTTTAAACATTAGTTGGCAGTTTGTACTGAATACGCTAGTAAAATAGAATATTTTACTATTGCGTTTAATCAAATAAACTGTTGTCCATTTCGAACATGTCGTTCTAATTATTGTGAAATTTGTAAACAAGTTAAAAACTTGTTTTTTAAACAAATTCACTTGAAGTAAAGAAGTTCGAAGTCAACTACAGACAGAACTAAACAATAGTCGATATTAGGCAACTCACTTCAAAATTTAATAAAATAATTAATTCATTAATTTCGTGGTCCGCTTGACCAATCAATATCTTTCAATTAATTAAGGTTTTTAGTTGAGAAAAAAATTGCGGGCGCGGACTACGAAATTAGTGAATTTAATGATTAACAGTTAAGAAAAAAAAGAAAAATTGAGGGGTAAATTTTTTAATGGTCGCAAAAACAAGTGGTCAGGAATTGGTTGCCTTGGTAGTACAGTTCATTAATATGATTATTCTTATTTGATTATAATCCTGGTTTACAAAAAGTTTGAATTTTGTCTTTACCACTCAGTATCTTGACATTGACCCTCGCTCTGGCGCACCGAAATTCGAAAAACCTGCCCCTTGAAATTTCGAGATAAATTTTGCGAGCGTGAGCGGTGAGCTACTAAAAAGAGTCTCATTTCACTGAGGGAGCGGGAATTATCCGATCCTTAAAAAGAGTGGGTTTTACCATCTCTAATAAGGTCCCTAACAAGGTGCCACTACTGCGTGTTGGAATGGCAGCTGCGAAAACACACATGTTGCCAAACTTCTCCTAGAATCGGTAACTTTCTAGTTATCTCTCTCTCAGATTGGCAATGTTCTTTTAGTTATTTTTTAAAATGGATTTATAAAATTTACAGTCTGGCATGAGCAATGATGAAAATGATTAATCTTATGTTTAATAGATGACAAACTGATTTGTATTCTTCGAAATTTTGTTCGCTTTATTGGAATTAATAATAACTTTAACTAATTACATTGAATTTTCAAAATCTAATGAGGCATAGAAATGATAAATGATGGGGTGAGTGTGGTACATAATGATGCATTTTAAATTCTTAAGCTTCAAACTAACGTCCAAAACAAAATGTGGAATTCTTTTTAGTTTACTCTTTTTTCACTTCCATTATGATTTTTATGTTGGACCTTCGACTTTATGCCAAAATGCGTTATCATGAGCGCGATTTTTGGTTTTATTAATTTAATTACCCTTCAATTACTGCCGTAATATTTTTCAAGAGCATGAAATCGGCCGTTCTAAATTCCATACGAGTCGTTTGTTCTGGAATGTCAAGCTATGCATAAATGATCATGGTCGAATAGGCTTTAATGGTTTATGGCTATGTTTGGAGTGCAGTTCGATTTGACCTGTAGGCAATTGTGCTGAGAGGACTTAAAACAACCGTCGATCCCCTTCCAAAACGTTTGGACTTAATTTGTGGTGGTAATCAATACGGCATTTCGTATTGAAGCTCCCGTTGGTAACTGTAGTCGACACCAAGGTAGAAATATAACCTTGGGCTCGAATTAGCATTCATGCGTTGATTTCATTCATTTAATTTAACTAATTTAACTTCCAACTTTGTAATTACAACTTCAAATTATCATTTTGAACCTGCATGACGGATGAAAAATACCTTGAACCTACAGTATTCTGCTGGAATTTCTTGTTAAATAAAGAATATCGATTAGCCAAATTATGTAACTCTCGTTAATGAGCTTTTGATCAAAGGGGTTTCTGGTGTTCTTTACCATTTTACATGAAACATTTTTGAGAGTTTTTAATGATATTTCAAAGGGCTAACATTAACAAGTACATAAACCGTACAGATAAAATCCAAAATAAAAACAGAATTTTTTACGTATCACAAATTGGCTTAATATAGGCTTAAAAGCATTGTAAAAAAAATCGTTTGCGCAAGACTGATTTAATATTAATCTATGAAAATTATTTGCGCACACTTTGGGCAGTTTTTTTGCAGCCGAAGTACTTCAAAAGTTAACATTTATCTTATTTTAACCGCCGTATATTCAAAATTGTCTCCAAAATTTAAAAAGGCGTTAAATCTCTCTAGTTTTATGGAACATAAAAACGTAAACTAAATTCTACTAAACATGACTAGACAGTTGCTCAGAGTAATAGCAAAGCATATTTCCCTATCTCGTTTATTTTGTAGCTGTTTGTTCAATGCCAGGAAATTTAAGAAACATGGTTACAAAAACAAAAAGGAACTGATGTACATTGGTTAATATGTTTAATGATAAAATGATAACAAGAACTGACGGAATCTTGTGAACTAAATCTGTTAATAATATTAACTAACAACTAGTAGGTGGGTACATGGGTAAGTGGGTTAGTTTTGTTACTCAGTTGTATTGTTAGAAAAGGTCAAATGTATCAGACAATTTAATGAAAATATAAGACGTCATTTATCTATCGTAGGTAAACCTGTTTCTTTCTTGACTCCAGGTAACGTTTCAACAACAGGCCACGAAATTGTATAGACTCCAGTTTTAGTAATGTGTTAAAATGTGTGTTTAGAAGATGGTTGAACTATGATGTACCGAAAGGAGACAAATTACTATAGGTACCAGAAACTGGCGCGATCTTGGGAACTATCGTATATCTGTAATTTGATTTGTACCCTTGAAGCCCATCTTGGGCTGCCTATTCTGGCTGGGTTGTCTATAAATTGTGTTTTGGATTAAGAGGTCCTGAGACTCGAGCTTCGGAAGGTTAGATTGAGCTTTCGAAAGGTGGATTAGCGGATCAGTTCGTTGTCAAAAGGAATGTTGAGGTCATTGCGGGTAGGAATTTGTCTGAGTGTTTATGATAGGAAGGATTAGATATTTGTTGGCTTCAACCCCCCAGTTCCAATGTGATGAGTGGACGGGTGAAAATGTGTCAATGGCTCTGAACCCTGGAAACGTTGGATGGAAGAAATCCTCTGTGGATCTAAGCTGGGCCTTGTACGATTCTGTTGATTTTGGCCAACACTGGAAGAACGCCGATGATTTCTTCAATTAAACTGAATATCTAGATAAAGGTTGGGAAAGCTGGAAAGCAAACTACTAAACTTTGATAAATATTGGAATATTATCTACGGCAACGTTACTGCTCAACGTTTGCCATTGATATAAGGAAAATGTCGCAGTCTTTGGCTCATCTAGCGTAAAGAACACCTAATGTAACCGTCTGAAAAAAGTTAGATTTTATATTTAGTATCGAGTTGGATAGGGTGAATGGTTTATTTTCATATTTCACTGAATATTACTAGATGTAGCGACATTAATGGAAAAAATTGATTCCTTGGTAGTACATCTAAGTAATGCACATTTGTAGGTAACCTTAAATCGGCATTGAAATGTCAGTTACATGAGTGGAAGTCTGTACATTTTTCCTCATTCAGTCTTGATCCGAATGTTTTGCACAAGTTGTTGTATGTTAGGATCCGCTAGGTTTTTTTCATTGAAAGTATCCACAGGATTGGTCCCTGGAAAGATTTTTTTAAAAGATTTTACAACCCTCGAAACTTGGTTTTTTTAAACGATAAACGATTTCCTAAACATTCGGGGCGTTTTAAGTTTTAATGACGTCGGTGACAGTTTGCTTTATAAGCGGACTATCAAAAGAATGAATCATTACTGTCAACTCGACGGGGGAACATTAGCCGAGGACCTTTTATCTTATGACACGTTTTTCCTATTTACGCAGGGTAGCATGCCACAAAGTTGCGCCCCTTTCTTACTAATCTACTGACTTTGATTAACCAAGGGTAATTGCCGTTGAGGAGGAAATGCGAAGAAATATTATTACTTTGCGTGTCACCGTAAGAGGTGTTTTATTCTTTTATGCCCTACTTTCGTTTCATTAGGCCCTTCAGGCAATAGTCCTCTGTTATTTTTGAAACTGTTCTTATGCTTCAATTCACAACTTATTTTTTCTGCTGTCCTACACTTTATCCTGATGATTCTTCTTATAGAACGTAGCCTATCAATGTATATGTTTTATTTTTAGTTAGATACATTAACAAGAAATAGTAATATTCTTTATATAAATAATTACTATGATTTTTGTAGCTATAATCATACTATTGGCTTTGTTGTTCTCTCTGTTCTCACACGTCATGTAAGCCCTCAGGGTTTCGTTGTTTTTGCAAAGAAAGTATGTCAGGTTCGAATGTAGGGCCGGCTGGATTCGAACTCGGGACCTTTACCTTACAGTGATGAGCGCCTTGTTGACCAACACCTAAACCGTTACGGCCACAGAAGTCCCCCTTCTGCCCAGTATATTCAATCTTAAAGGTTTGTTGTCAATTTCATTGAGAAGTTAGGTTGTTAGTTGGTTGGATATGATTTTTAAGTTCATAAGCTGTGTATCAAAGCATCAAACAGTGAGAATTTCCGGCCAGAGATGATCCCTATACAAAGTGCTTCATTTTCACTTTGCAGGCCTCCAAAATATGTCACTATTCTGAGCTATCACACTCACAGTTACTTCTATTTTCGTTTCATACCCTTTATCGCGTTTATTTATATAAAGGAGAGTAAAAATAAACGGTACGTCTCAGGAAGGGATATTCAGCAATGTTGACAATTTCCGCAGTCGTCCATGATTCATCGGCATGGTTTTTGTGAATTTATAAAAAATGTTTATAATTATTTCAATGATTATTTAGATTATTTAGTGAAAGAAATGCACTATTTCAAATACACAATTTTTTCCGTGAACAATGGACCGTACGAAAGTTGAGCTCCTCTTATGAGATTTCCCGGCTGGGAAAATTGGATTTGGGGCTTGTCTTAATTATTCAATAAAGATTAAGGGAAACTTAATTTGTCGGACTTTTGTCTCAGATTCGCTGCTTCTAATACAAATGGCAAACTTTACCGAACAACGCTTTTTAACAGATTGTCTGCTGGCAAATGGGCCGTGCTCTTCTTCGGCTCCTCGGGTATAGAACTTTCCTCATGTAAAAAGAGCTAAACAAATTTATATAAACTTCAGTTCAATATATAGACAATTAATGAAGCACATCAAGAAACGGACTATTGTTCGATTAATTAATAAATACTCGTGATCATTGTGAGGCGGTGTGAGGCCGGAAATTTATTGTTCTTTTTTCAAAACCAGTTATTGAAAATTTTGAATTTGAATTTTATTAATTGCGTACCATTTAATGCAGTTAACATAAACCCGTTCAGAAGATATTTGAGAAATAAGTTCTTTTGAACTACTTTTGTTAATATATACAAGCATACTATCGTTATTCCACTTCAGTTGGAAAGTTACTGGAGTTTCAAAATGTGAGTTTTTAAAATTTATAAGTACTGAAACGTTATGACCTGCTTGACTTTGATACGCATTCTAAAATATATTAAACTCTAAGACCCTCAAATTTGCCAATCGTTGTCGATTTGAAATGAAACATTCAGGGTTTTCCAATGAATTGAATGTTGAAATGAAGTTCATTGATGAAAAAGGTTAGGTTTTCGTTTTACAAAACCAGCGGGCTCTCAATATCTGCAATGCGATATCGTGCGACTAGAAGCAGAAATTGAATAGGAAAGAGCTGTCATTATTTTGCATGCTGTTTTGGCACAGTGAAGAGCACATTTTCAATGTAAATGTAAAATGTGCGCATTTTTCCTCATTTATTTTCGTTCTTTACTTTTTATCTATCTTGATATATTTTATCATTATTTGACAAAATCAAAGTAAATCTTTTTGCGAGAATATTTCAACTACGAGTTTATATGAACCCCGTATTTAAAAAAAAATCATTTGTATGTATGCTAGGCCCTCAGGGCCGCTGGAGTCGTACCCTGGACCTTTGCCTTACAATAATGATCGCCGAGTCAACCGATGTTATTTTGGCATACAATTTTACATTGACATATAACGAAACATGTTTGTGCCTATTTATGCAATGCGATATTGCGCACTGAATATATATAGAGCACTGAAATCGCAAAGAAATGAACTATCATTAACTATTAAAGATGTATTCTCGTGCGACGTGTTTACATTTTGCGCGGAACATTGCGATGCCGTGCCATTCGTAGCTTGCTATAATAATTTTATGATTCTTGTGCTGTCTATGGCTTTAAAATGTACGTTTAAACATATTAAAATTATTGATTGAATCGACCAACAGTTGTGAACCCAAAATCAGTTCTGTCTAGCTTTCGGTTTTATTTGACGTCATCCCCAAGGCCTGAATTACAAAAACATCGAAAACGTACATTTCAGGGCACTGATATTTCATTGTGTGTGTTTTAATTCAGGCTCTGAGGAGACTTCAAATGAAGTCGAAATCTTGGCTGATCTATTTTTGAATTAAGAAACACCCCCAACTTGGACCACAACCTCGATCCTTACAGCCCAGTCGTTATCAATGCTTGTGACAAACCGAACTCCAACACAACGGAATTTCTCTAGTCAGTTCGATGAAGGAATGTAGGTAAAGTTATATAATTATGACAAACTTATATTTAATACCAAGAACTTGGCAGCGTCAGTGGTACTCGGTTGACACATGGGCACCTGCGCGGGCTTTGGCCCTTATGCAGAGAAAGGTTGCTCGATGTGTCCCACATAACAGAGGCGTGTCATGCCTTGGGTCCTTACAGAGGGCGTGCAGGCATGCCGCCGGATTTAAGAAGAGTCCTGGAGCACAGTAGCGAGTTTCTGAGTCCCCTGTTCCCCTTTCTAGAGGAAATTGGGGTTTTTCATTGTATATAGTATACTTATGTGTTATGTGACTTTGTGTTTTGACTGTGTGCATGTATTTATTGGCGTGAATGGCAGAGGTGAGGGTGAATAGAACATCACCATCGCCTCTCGAACGATGAAAGCGAGTGAGTGTGTGTGCGGGGTCGATGGCGGAATATTAATAAAAGTACCTCATCGACCTCAATCTAGCTTAATTTAATTATAGGCCGGTGGAGGAATATCAAGTACTCCACCGACCAAACGGAATGAGTGACTGTATGAATGTATTTAAGTGTATGAACGTATTTATTTGTATGAATGATGTGTCTGAACGGGTATAGACTAAGTGTGGGGCTGAAATGACCAAGATGTCGGAAGCCCGAGCAAAAAAAAAGAACTTATCGAACGGTTACTGATGTTGTTTAAGACCTTCTGGCTGAGTCTTATGCCTGCCTGACCTAGGGAAGGTTATTCCACCAAGTATGCATATTTAATGTGTACCATCTTCCATCCGTTTCGTTTTTTGTCGCATTTGGAAATGTTTTAGAAAGGTTCCTGGACCTCTAGATGTTGACTATCCATAGTGTTCGCACTGCACGCTGCACAAACCCTCAATTGGTATGGTATGATGATAAGGATACTAGGAAAACGGGTTGTACTCCGCAGGCACTGCAGCCTTCTGGCTTATTGAATCTTCCTCGTTCCTTAGTACATTGCAATAGACTCAATCCTTCCTCTTAGAAGTATCAGCTCATTGCCTATCAGTGCTACAATTTATTTCCATTTTTTTTCATATGTTAGGTTGAATCTCCATTGAGCTGTTGCTTCGCATTTGAGAATCTGCTTTTCCTCCAGCATGGCATCTCATCACGGGAAAAGTCCCAGTTGACCCATGTTGAAAAAATTATTCTTATATCAACAAGTCTATTGTTCTTCTTTCCGTCATGTTCTCGGAAATAAAACCATTATACGTCTTGCAGTTCCAGGAACGTTTATTGGTTTATCGAAAAGATGTAGCATACGGAGTGATAGAAGGCCGAGCAATCTCCGAGAGCCGGTTTATCCATAGCTTACAATCTCCAATCGGAGTAAGATTTCGATTTATTTTTCACAGGAAGTGTACTCAGTGATTTCTTTTTCCTTGTCCTTTGGGATTCACCCTAAAGATAGGGGATGAAAAAACCCCGGTACTTCTAGGGGGCCTGAACAACTCGAACCGACAAGAAAATCAATCCAATAAGTAGTTTAACCCGATAAAGCGGTGGCATGTTTGTAAAACAGTAGTTTAACAAACCTATCTTAATAGATATTTGCCATATTATTGAAAAAGCTAAAAACAAAAAAATAGTACCTTGCCAGGGGCAGACAAGTATTATATGTGCAAGTTAATTAATAGCATATTAAAATAAGTCAACTCACTGTTTTATTTAAACATGTCAAGGATTAAATATATTATAAAGCGTGCATTAAAATAAAATTTGTGGTTTTAAAAATATAAGCGATAAGTGGCAACTGAATCACCATGCCTGGCTTCTGGAAACATTGTTAGATTTTCCCGGCCAACTAAGGGGTTCGCTTTTATTATAATTATAATTAAAATGGATAGTTCATATTTTTTATGATTAAACAAGAATGGTTTACGAAAAGACAATTGAAATGCTAGGATCGCAAATTTTACTTTTTCCCATCGTCGCGTTCAGAGTGACTTAATGGGAAAACTGAAAAAATAATAATTAATAATTAAATGTTCAAATGTGAATTTTATATTAACATTTACCGTCATCGTTTAAAAATTCCATTTTTAAAAAATAGATATAACAATTATCCAGTTAAATCATGAAAGTCGGGGGATGTACATGGTCATAATTCTCCAATTGTTTCCCTTTTATGTGTAGTTGAATAGATTTAAATTTGCTTATTACTAATGGAAATAATAATTATTTATGAAGCGTGTTGTTCTAATAAAAAATGCAAAAGTCAAAAGTGCCTTAATATTTGGACAAAATATTAAACTTGGGAGAAAAGATAAAGCAGTAAATCTTTAAAACTTCATTAATATTGAAGATATTTAATATTTATTTATTTATTTAATATAATTTGTAATAACATTCAATGTTTTAACATTTTTCTCGCGTTCTTTCAATCGTTGACTTTTTGATATTAATAACCGTGTTTGAAGATATATGCTCTCACAAGTTTATAGATCAACGGCAGTTTGAAACTTGTCATAAGCTTAGTATCTTATCTTCATAGTCCAAACCGTATATTCTTTATAAAGGATGACCCGGCATTTTTCAAAGGGGAGTTCCCCCTGGGGTCAATCGGTACCTACCTTATTTGACAATTTATCAACCACTTTCAGATGTCGGTTTTCAACGCGGATTTATTTCCTGTCCACTTTCTACCGTGAGATTATTTTTAAACGGGTATTGTTAGCGAATAGTCTTTTTGACAAATATTACTTTTCTGATGATGCATTCTTAAGGCAGATTAATATTAGAATGTGCAGGGTACTGGACGGCTGTCTTACAGGGCAGGTCAACTTATTATCTCATTGTTTTCAAGTAGGGGAGTTCACATTAGGGCGGCACGGGGCGGTCACGGGACTAAACCCCGGAGCCTGCCCGCAGCCTACGATTCTTTTCCCGTCCCGTACAGTACCAACTACCGTCAAGACTCAACACGTAAAAGAAGTGAAGAACATTGACGTGTCATTCTAAAAATCCATAAAATCCTTTCCTCGTCACAGTTCAACTCCTTGTAAGAGGGTAACGAATTCACCTTCTGATCCCAAGCTGGATGTACATCCCATCTTCTCGTGCAATATCTGCTAATTCAACAGTGTTAAAGTTCATGTTATTATCCCGCGCGCACATAGAAAAAGCACTTCCCAACGTGACCGCTAGTAAAACTGATGATTTGTAGAAACCAGCCACTGCCGTTACGGACCCGTTCTCCATACTTCCCGTAAGATGCCCATCACGTTCTAATATAAATAGACCTTTAATCGGCGGCTTTGATGTCATGTCTGAAGCAGTAAGAAAGTGATTTTCCATTATATATACCTTTTTACAATTCTAAAATAGCCAACTATTTCCATAAACTTGACATAAAGACTAAATTATCAGGAGTGTGAGTTATGCAATTACTGTGTAAAGGATTCCATTTTGTCTCGGATGCCCCATTCTACCCCCCCCCATCGTTTGTCTGCTTTCGGCAAAGAATCGTATCAATGGACAGATTCATCAGATTTCTCAACAGACCGGATTGGACGCACTTGTAAATTATGCTAAAGCGGCCTAGGTCTTTCCAAGGCTAATAGTAACCGAATTTAATTAGTAATTCTCTTTTCTTTTTTTTCTTTTACTGTCCATCACTTTTCCCCCGCTTTTCCGTTGATAATTGGTGTTTCTGTTTCTCCGGTCTCAGCTCCGCTCATTGATTTTTACTTCTCAGTTTTGTGTCCTTTTGATATAGTTTTGTGTTATAGATATTACATTTAATATATATTTGGTTCAATGCATTTTTACTTTTATTTTATAGTATTATTCAATAATTAATCCAAGCTCCGGCAGACGGTTTCCTTGCTGAATTAAGTTTTCTTATCTGAGTTATATGTAATTTTTTATTTTCTTCTTGGGTGCAATAAACTTATTATTATTAAAGTCTAAATTAGATCTTAGAAATGTTCTAACTGTTCTAAAAAACTGTTCTATCTATTGTAAGACTATCTATATAAGAAAGCTGAAATATAATCCAAGGACATACACTTTTTTCTTCGATTTGATGGGAAAAATATTTTTATCGGCTTTGCTTTTTTTTTTATGTTCGTCATTTGAGTAAATACATTTTATTGTGAAAAAACTGCTCTCGGCCTGAAATAGAATTACAAGTTGTCACCTCTAATTAATGGTAACGCGGGGATCAAAGGATTTACAACAGTGGTACAGACGAAATAACACTGCCAGTCGGTGATACACTCCAGTCCTGAATGCGAAACTGTCAACAAGGAATGGAGCCTATGCATAGCGTAAATACGTTTGTACTCATGATTTGAATGGAACTGCGAGCTGAGCATAAAGCGACTACTCTACTCTCGCAACTGCTGCTTTCCGCCTCGCGAACAATATATTATGGGTCACGATTTTTTTGTACCCAGGGAGTTTTAATAAACGCCAAACGCTCCTTTTTTTTTAAAGTCTGATATTTACTGTAATGATTTGGAATTTAGTGTTCGTTTTCAAATTAGTATATAAACGATTATTTACATTTTGTTTTGTTAGACCTAAAACCCCTACGTAAATCGACTTTATTGTCCTAAAATTAATAACAATGCATTTGATTTTGATATATCCTTGAAGGTTTTGTATATACACCAGGAGGATCTTGCTAATGTTACTTAAGTGACTTGTCACAAGGGCCCTTGTCAATTTGTCAAGAAATTGGATCAGAGAAGTGATATTTTGAGTGTATATTAACCAAATTTGCATAAACCAGAGCTGACCAGTATCTTTCAATTAAATACATATATCTGCGCATCATAATTTATTCTGATGACGAACGGAAAATGCGAGAATCCTTCTTTAGCATGTGGATCATACAATGTTTTATTTATTCGTTCGAATTTCACTAATTTTCACTATTAGAATTTTCTTTGAGTATTATTAAATTTAAATTCCTACGGACTGGCATACCTAAGAATTTGCGTTCAAATATGGCAAGAACTAACTATTTTAATATATTTAAATTTGCAAAATAATTTACTGAATTTGAATTGTTTGGAAAAAATTAGTTTTTCACGACATAACGGCGCCCATAAACTGAGCAGAGAGTAACATATTTTATGGACTTTCACATTTTTCAAATAAACAAGATGACTATTATTTACTAAAATGTAGTACGATGTTTCGTATTTAACTAATGTGACATTTGTATTAGGTAACAACCTAAAAACTCAGACTAAATTATATTATCCCTTTATTTTATGAACTGCCAGTTTAGTTATAGCAATTAGCATTGGAATTTAATGCATTTCCTTTTGGGATTATTATCCACGAGCCTTGAAGCCGTTTTCTTTAAAGCCGTCTGGCAATGCGTGCTGGAGGTCCATTTGCAGCTGATTGTCTGTTGAGGGTGTTGCGGTGGTTTACCATAGCACTGGGAAGCTTCTCATAGGCCCCTTTGATTAATATGATAATAGCAGGTATTTGGAGGTCTGAATGGTGTGCTGAATTGCGTATATACCATGATGTGGAATTTATTATTCTTGTTTGGTTAGATTGTGCTACAGAGCCCCGTAAGTCACAGGGATATTGTTAAATGAGACAAATTAGGGATAGAAACTGCTGTCTTTTAGTTACAACTATGGGTGTGCAGTTGTTTGTTGTAATTTATTTATGTGATAAGTTTTAACATGTCTCAAATTAGCAAATAAGATAAGTTTGAAAGTTGTTGTAAGGCTCGTTTTGATTATTGACACGTACAAGCCAAACTTAGGTGCGCTAAATTGTCTGAAAATTGGGCTGTTGTGATGTTTCCATGTGTAATGATGTCGATAATGTAGATAAGGTAAAGTAATGGGCCTAGCATGCCGCCTTGTGACATTCCCAAGTTGAAATGGAGAATTAGCACTGCGATTTTTCTCGAAATGTTCGGTCTGTAAGATAAATTGATGTTTGAGCCTAGAGTTTTGAGCTTACGTGTTGAGATAATTTCTTATGGATATCTTCTTTTTCTCGTAGATGTTTAGGATGGTATCAACTATTCGGTGCTATTGGGCGAATTCCATTGTTGCCTAAATTAGGTTTGATTATCTGGCAGAATTGCTTTAGATGTGCAAGTTGGTTTAGTAGTAAGAGATGTTCTAATATTTTTGAGAATATATATGAAATGTATTGGAACGTTAGCGTGCGAGTTTTCATCTATTCTGAAAATGTGTGGTGCAAAGTATAGCATGAAGGTTTGAGTAAGAAAGACTAGAGATGAGACGCGAGGATTTTAGTAGGGTCGGAACCACATGTCCGATCATGTTTCTCACTAAAAAATTAAAATTGTAAAAATTTGGCAAAAGTAGAGATTAGAGATTCTTTTTTGTATAGATGGGAATTTGGCTTGAATTATTGTTGCAAAATCTTTTCAAAAAGTTAGCATTTTTCTTTGTTTGAAATGTGACGAACCAATCTAGATTGGGAGAATATCTGGGATTTGCTCAGCTTTTCACCATGGTTAACTATCTGCCGTATCGAGAACTGATATTGTTTTCTCCATGCCGTTAATTCAGTCATGTTTTAGGGTTCTTTTTAGCTCTTTTGAAGCTTGGTTATCCGTCCAATCATTGGGATGTTCGTTCTCTATCACTTGGCTCGGACACGTTTGTTCGCTGTTGTGTCATTGGAGAAAGAGAGAAAAAATTACTTGGAGGTTTGATTCAAGTGCAGGTGGCAGCATTATAGTATATTACTCTCGTTAAGGTTTCTTGTATCTGTCATCAGGAATTTTAATGAAATCTTCACAATGATTTAATTCAGATTTACAGCTTCAGATTCCAATCGAATTAGTGCTTCAAAACATAAAAAAAAGGAAATCAAAACTCATATTTCAAATTATAGTTGTACAAAGTAGGGAACCTGAAGGGTGAAATCCGAGAACCAGCTCGTAATCAGTCACACGGAACATCATCATCATCTCTAAATGCTTGAATTTTTAAAATAATTTTATGATAAATGGTTAAGTTATAACTCCATGTTAATACGATTGTTTTACCTTTAACTACAGTGTCCTTTGTTTATTATAATTCAAATAAAGGACATAGTCATAGTTTGATATGTTTGTTTCATAATGGTTTTCGTTATTGCTTAATTAATTAAGACGAACTAAATTAATTCTTACAAGATTTTTTTTGGTTCATCAACACTGTTTTTCATTAATTGGACGTTTCGGAAAGGAGTAGAGGATAGTTTGCCAAGCACGAGGTGATAAACTCGAGTTTCTTAACTTTAGGAGATAGATTGAAAATGGTCCGGGGACCGCCAAACGGTGTTAATTCCTCGAATCTATCAATTAATTAAAGGCCTAAAAGTTTGTTAAAGTGAAGGAGAACGAGTGAGATTTACCGATGGATCATGTCGAACCAGGGAAAAAGGAACAGTTTGGTCGGTTAATTTGTACGCTCTCACTCATAAACCTGAAAAATTCTTATAAGTTAGTCAAATGTATTTTAACAATAATAATGTAAATATTGTAGATGACTTATTTCATAATATAACATACAAAAGTTGTGCTCACATAGGGCTAATATTCAGAATATTCAAAGAATGTGTGGTGATAAAATTTTAGTTTTCTGGAAGGAAAATTAAAATTAATCTAACACCAAACATCCAGAAAAAACATCAGACTAATTTTTTAGTGAAATTAAAAATATAAATGATTTAAAAGTAAATAACAAAAAGATGTTACACTGATTTAAAAAAACCTAATCAATTTTTCTGAGGCTGAACACAAGCTGAAATAATGTAACATTCAGTCAATAATGATGCTGAAATTAACCGTTTAATTTTGTTCTGTTTCAGGTACGATTTTTCTAGACATGCACTAAGTTGAAAGTTCAGTAAGTCTAACAGCATGCATTTCTGAACGATGTATGTATTAATTTTACGTTTTAGTGGTCGATTGACCAAGTTACTTCTTTCAATTAACTATTGTTTTATGTAAGGTCTCGGTTGAGATAAAAATGGCAAAAATAGGGAATTCGAACGGTTCTAGGTTTAGATGGAGATTTGGTGACTGAGAGGATCGATGTGTTCCGAGCTCAAGCGGGAGAGCAGCGACGTATTCAACCAAGACCTTACATAAAAAGAAGAATTAATTGAAAGAATGTTTATATTTTTAATTCAAACGAGAAATATTTCGCCAGCGTCATTTAATTGAGGTGTGATAATTGATCAAAGTAAGTAGGGACTTATTTGCTCTGTAAAAAAGGATAGAGAGGATAGAGGTTAATTGGAAAAATAATTTAAAAAGGAAAATATTTTTCAGTTCTTTCTTCGTAATAGGTGGGAACACAGATTTCAATTAACTGTTTTTAGTTTAGGTAAATTCATTTGTTTATAATTGTTTTCTACCTTTTTTTTTTTACCTATCTGAAACGCTATGAATTTTTGTAGCAATAAAAAAATCGACAGTTTCGGGCTGGGTTCGCCATGAGTTATTTATTTCTTGCCGATGTACCTGTTGCACTTAAAAATGTATTACACCTTTGCATTATATCCAAATTTAATGTTATTACGACGGAAGCTCAATTTTGCTTCTTTGAGCTTTTGTCAAAAGGTTTTCAATTATTTGTCGTTGTAAATCGGGGTTTCCAACTCCTTTTGGAAGTACTTTTTATGGCCCTAAACATAAGAACTCGATCACCCCTCACTCTTTCCGATTAAGATCTATTTTCTTGAAACATTTAGAAATTAATTACGAGTAAGATATCAATAAAGTATTAAAAGATTTTTTTAACATTAGGACTTCTACATTCGCCATTTATATTTTACAGGGCGAAAGTCCGTATTTTGATTAAATACATTATTTTTTTATGAGGTTATTCGAACCCCCGGAGTGCCGGTGTTTTTGAATCAAAGCATTTCTAAATATGTCGGGTTTGAATAATGGGCCGGGCTGGTGGATTCGAACCCGGGACCTTTATCTTACAGTGATGCGCACCGTGTCAACCACTATACCGTTGCGGCCATCGAATCCGTAAAATACATTATTTCAGCTCAAATAAACGACGCTGGTGAAATTTATCTCTGTTTATATTAAAAAGATTTATTATAGACTTAATAAATTAAAAAATAATCTATTTAGCGTCCGAATAAATAGTTACAAATAGTTAGACCGTATTCATGTATAATACAAATAGTTTAAAGATAATAATTTGCACTAAACTTTGAAAATGACTTTAGGAATCGTAAGGATGATTATTCCAAGTATGGTAGCTTTAGGATTTGATCTCTTGAATTATCCAATGCTGAATATCTTTCGCTACACCCCTCATGAACAACTTTCATGAAAACGTCATATAATATTAATACAAGGGGGAGGGACAGGATGTGCTCAACCAAATTATTTTCTTATACTTTATTCACGAACTTTTTTTTCCAAGGAAGGGCTTTTATGTTAAAAGAATAAATAAATAACACGCCATGAGAGACCCAATCTCTGTTTACTTTGATTACGAAATTCATTAGGTGATTTACTTTTTGAACTTTTAATCTTCTTCAAAACTTTAATAGATATTATTGTAGTTTCTCTTCAAAATAATGTTGAACACCCTGTTCCATAAGCTTTGTAAATTGACTATTCAACACTAAATTCTCATTACAAAAATGATAAATATCGTGAAATTTATGAAAATGAAATTATTAAAGAAATGTTAAGGTTTACGCATTACCTCCCTTACAGTTTAGGAAATTAGCATTTGTGCATAGCCCCATAACATTACACAAGATCCCGGCAGTTTACGAAATTTCGTCGAAACCTATAAATTTGGTCTGGCTATCCTCGCTGGGTTGGTCTGTCAAACGGCATTTCGCCATCTTCAGTGTGCCAGTGGGATTTATCATTATTTTAACGAATCCGGTGAGGATTGGTTGAAATAAATTATTGGAACGACCAAATTCCAGGTTCATCACCGTACAGACAACCCATTTCAGAATCTCAAAGTTCATCTCTTGAAAAGTGATTAAAATTTATTTAAAAAGTATATTTATATTTTGAATTTGAGCTTTTTTTTAAGATGTTTTTCAGTGATACTTTAAAATAATTTTTCGTTTTATTTTTACATTAAAATTTTTGGTCGTTGGGAATTACCATCCGTCTGCATCTGGGTAACTCCTTTCCAGGTTATTCCTTTGTATTTAAGTTTTTTTATATTATAATTTTTATTGATTATTCAGAGATCATGAGATACGTAAGTAAAAGCACGTTTACCCAGTATAATAATAAAAAATAAAATAAAAAGGTCATCTTACAGCAGATGCTGAGGGGTGTAAATTCCCGAAATAACTAAAAATTGAGTGTAAAAATAAAACAAAATTTATTTATACAACACGTGTAAAAGTTAAAAATATAAAAAAAGACAAGTTTTTAAAACAATTCATTACATGATAAAAATTATAATTTATTTATTTTGTGTGTGTGTGTGTGTGTGTGTGTGTGTGTGTGTGTGTGTGTGTGT
>CM077102.1:22475404-22490718 GCA_039619505.1 Cimex hemipterus
CTCTCTCTCTCTCTCTCTCTCTATATATATATATATATATATATATATATATATATATATATATATATATATAGAGAGAGAGAGAGAGAGAGAGAGAACAAGATGAGGAGTATTGCATAACCCTTGAGTAGTAATTATGGATGTAATTTTTTAAGCAATAAAAGTGTATGGGGTGGGTATAAAAGCCAATTTTTTCCGGTTATTAATATTTAACGAGTTGGTTGATGACTGCTATTCTTTATTCACAGTTAAGTGTTAAACCAAACGGTTAAATTTTGTAAATATAGTTATTCTGTAGTTTTTACCCCAAACTTTACTCCCTTAAATGTTTTTCCCTTACAGGGTAAGGGCTTTTAAGGCAGGAGTCAAATGTATTAGCGTAAATCAAACTTGAGCTTCCTCCATGGCGCCGGCCATGAAGGTGTTGTTTTAAATCAGAGTATGAATATGTAAATCCATCCAAACTTGCCTGATAATTTTCCGAGGAAGTGCGTTTTTTTACCCCTGTCTGGTTCAGCCGGAGACGGAACCTCGGCACAATGCCACTTACGGGGGGAGATGTTTTGAAATAACCATGGCTTTCAGTTCCCACCCTTGTCGCACCATTTCAAAATCTGAAAACAAAAGGACATTCGTTACAGGTTGAATTAAGGATTATGATTGAAAATTATCTTTGACCACAACGAATCGTGAACGTTTACGTAGACTTATATTGTAAATAATGTTAATATGTTGAGTTTCGGGGTCCAGAAAGATTTTCCCTTTACATTCGCAGAAATAAATACATTACGTACTTATAGTATATTATATTTAACCAAACTTTTGCGTTCAAAAGAAGAAAAAAAAAGATAATGTTATTATTGAAATTATTGTCAATTTTCCTTGCGTACTTTTCAAAAATCCAAAATTGTTTTTCCTTGCGGCAATTTTCTTTCTTGACGATGTCTGGTGTTCGACGAATTGAAAAATTTATAACACCTTTCGATTGTAATCAAATTAAAATTATTACTTAATTTTTCTTCCTTCTGCCTTTGTCAACTTGGTTTAGATTTTATGCTATTATATCTAATTGAAATGGTATTTTCTAAAAAAAATTGAGGTTTTTTTTTTTGGGGGGGGGGGTTATGGTGTATAAAACGATTATCAACTTTGTTTCTTGCTAAAAAAAGTTTCTCTACTTTGCTAGTCGTCGGTCAGTAAATATAGATGAAGAAGAAGAATTTCACTTTTATAGTGTTATTTTGGGCGTCCTTGAATAACTGGAAAACACAAAATTTTCATTAATTATTATTGAATTCTTCCCTAATATGTTGTGCAAATATCCATTAACTACATAACAAATCCTTTCATTAGGACCACAAATATGCTGGTTTTACACGAAAAAAGAACACGTATGTTCTGTTTTAGGCCAGCTGTAATTAAAACTAATTGCAATATGTGCGATCGTGCATGCTTCCACCCAGGACGAATACGTGTATTCTTTCTCTTGCACAGCCATTTCCTGTTTTCTTTATGCAAAAATTGAACATGGTTTTTTCTTTATTTTTCAATACTTAGTTGATAAAACAGTATTAAACGTTGTTCGAAAAAATAGTAATTAACGGAAATGATATTACAATTAAGGGGAGACTACGATTGTGGGATAACCCTATTCAACAAAATACTTTTTGGTGTTATAAGACAGAAAAAGACAAGACCCGAACGACCTTGCCAATTGGCTCTTGGAACCGAAAAAATGTTTGAATTATTTTAAATAATTTTTTGTGTAGGGTTTTCTGCTTTTTCTTGGGGTAATTTTCTTTCTTGACGATGTCTGGACGATGAATAATTCATAACACCTTTTGTGTTTTATCCAAATTTAACGTTATTACCACCGTAAGAAAGTTTAAATTTTCTTCTTTCTGCCTCTGTCAACATAGGCTACATTTTATCTTATATCCAACTAAAATTGAATTTTTGCGATTTTCGAAAAAAAATCTGAGAAATTCAATATTTGCGTATTCGAGTTTTTTTATAGTTGACAAGGTTCGGTTGAGATGGGAAGTTAGTGTTCCAGTTGATCGAAGTCACGATAGCTCAAGTGGTCAATGGCGTATTTAGCCGTAGGTTCGAATCCCGCTTGTGACACTGACTTTTTTTATCTCAATCAAAACCTTCATCAATTGAAAATAATTATTTGATCAAGCGGCGAACCCAATAAAATTGTAAAAACTATTGAACCAAAGCCTACAATTTTTTAACTTACTGAAATATAGTCCGGTTTCGATGGCATTTTAGGTCCTCTTGAATTCATGTGTTACATTGTTATAAAATTTAGCAGCCAGCCGCACAAATTACGGATTTAGAAGATATTATAGTACATGAATTTTGAACGGGCGGCGTGTGCATTTCTTTAAATACGATCCTCCATATTGTTGTTTTTAATTAACATAGAAGACTAAATCTACCAATATATAATTTTGAGATATATTTACAACGAAGTCAGAAAACCATATACAAATTAATTAAAATATTTTTTTTTTTTTGGCTGATAGGGCCGCGCGAGAACGCTCGGATACGTTAATATTACCTATGGACGTAGTATCATCATAAAAAGGTGCATTACAATCAGTGCTCCCACATCTGTAGTTGCCCTGTCTATGAGAGCGAATTATTTTCCTATTTACATTACACATCAGCATACAGAATTTCCCACATGTGAGTAGGTCTTCCAAAGTTCAATTGTTCTTTAGAAGTGTTGTTTTTCGGGATGTGTTCAGTTTCATAAAGCGGGGGACACACTCGACCAGACGCAACGCAACGTGACGTGACCCCTCGCCACCCGACGCCTTGTCGCATGTTGGTGGGTTGTGCACATCTGTTCGGGTCTGTTCGGCACCAAGCACAAGCCACGCGACAGGACATACAGTGTATATTTAGTATTTCCTCGTATTTGCTTGTTTTTAATGAAGTAAATAAAAAATTACATGAACGTCACCAGTGGTGAATCTGGCAATATCATACTATCGTTATCATTTCTATATTAGAAAAGTAAGAAAATGCTGACCTATTCAGTATTTCAGTATTTTGTATTTTCGAATGACGAACCAACAATTTGATTATATGCATTGAACAATATTGGAATGGATCAGGAAAAAGGCCAAAACATCCGGGCAATATATTTTTTGTTTATTTCTAAGTATATGTATTTTATCGTCGTATTAATTACACCAGTCAAATTAAACGAGATTAAAAATTCATAAGTTTTAATAAAAATATAATTAATTATGATGGTTTGAAAAAAAATCACCAAAACCCCTTAAAATCATTCAGTGAATGTATAAAATTTAACTAACAATTTTTTTAAAACCTTGTTTTGCTTTTAATGTGTCATTCTGATTAAAACCAGGTAATAAATTGTTACTTAGATTCACTCTATCTTCAATGCTGATCCAGTGTTTTGATAACTATTCTGTCGAACCAGCACAATTAATACTCGGACAGGCAAAACATTCCGCCCACTTGTAATATACCTTGAATTGAATATTTGTTATATATTAATCAAGGTTTTACATTTTTTAACGATTAGTTGACGTCTTTTGTTTTAGATTTTTAATTAACGTTTCAATATCGTGTATTTCCTCCTCTGGCCTTAATTACATTGGTATACTTTCTACCAGTGTGGAAATGGCTTCTTTTTTTTTCGGAAGTTAGCCCATTCTTCACGAAGAGACGTTTCAAGAAGGTAGAGTAGAACAGAAAGTACGTACTCTTATTCGTCTTCCCACAAATGTTCGATTCGGAAGTCTGATAAACGGGCTGGTCAGGCTAAGACCCTGATGTTATGCTGTTGAAGGTACGTTTGTACTTACTATGCGGGCGACATGTCGTCTGGCATGAAGTGCATTGGAATAGGATTGTCGCTATTTCATCGACGATGGGCGACGCATGAGGTTATTTTTTCAAATTTCAAAATTTCATCCACATAGAGAGTGGCCATCAAAGAACTTGCACGAACAACAACCAACTCTGTACGACTTTCCACTAAAGTTCCCGCCCACACCATCACTGAGCTGTGCTGAAAAGGTTGGCTTTGGAAAAAATTACAGGCTTCGTACCTTTCATTTCACCTTCTCCACACTCTTACATGCCCATCTTCGCTCATCGGTAAAAAGTACAGCAAATGGAACCCCTGGAACCCTATGCCTTCTGGTCTGAATTCTGGTCCTCTTACAGGGCGAAAAGTCAAGCTCATACTGATTTAATCTTTTCCGACCAGTGGGTTGAGAAATTTGGGCACCTGGAACTCCTGGAGATAATGATTCGCTTGAACAAC
This sequence comes from Cimex hemipterus, assembly GCA_039619505.1. Lineage (NCBI taxonomy): Eukaryota > Metazoa > Arthropoda > Insecta > Hemiptera > Cimicidae > Cimex > Cimex hemipterus. The sequence continues at coordinate 22,479,720 of CM077102.1, forward strand.
AGTAACGTGCCCGTTCACAAAATTCTCAAAGTCAAAAAACGGTCATCCTATGGTTCTGTTAGCCTAGGGCATCCGGAACTGGGCCGTCTATAGTAGGACCGAGTTTCCCGAAAACGTCTAACGGCGTCTTGCATACTTTCTTAGGGAACTCTGATGGCATAGCCGCTCGGAACGTCGATCTTCAGTAAATGCTACACCACGCGCAAAATCTTCAGCATTATGTGAAATTACATTCACTAATTTCGTGGTCCGCTTGACAAATTAATACATTGCAATAAGGCTTTATTTGAAATTAAAACGTCAATGGCACGAGCGGGATTCGAACCCACGATCTTTGGCTAGATGCGTCGCTGCCTGATTGGAGTTGTCGTGACCTCGATTAACTCGGACATCAACTTCCCATCTCAATACCCATCGAGAATCCAATCCGATGACAAAAAGGAGAGAAACTGAGACTGTATAAATATTTTAAATTTCAGAAAAATTAAACATTGAAAAATCATTTATCCACGTTTTGGATTAAGGATTAAATTGTTTACTTGTAATTGATATCCCCAATTTAAAACATACCATAAGCAACCATTTATCAATAAAACAATGAGACAAATTAAGAGAAGAATTTTCTGTTATCGAGAAAATGAAAAAAAAATCAGCCGGGTGGAATTGCTGCTTTGCAGCATAATTTGTATTAAAGTTAAGAATTTTTGTTCTCGTTTAGTCTGGCTTACTTTAAAATATGAATGTTGTAATTAATACAATAACAAATATATATGTAGTTTGAATAAATAAGCAATCGTTTTTCTTTGAGTGCACTCCACAAAAATGCGGACAGTAGCGTAGAGAAGGGAGGCGTTGCGTCAAGTAAGGCAGCATGTACGTTGGGTTCTTATTAGAAAATTGGACATCGAATTTGGCGTCGGGTCACGTCGCGTTGCGTTGCGTCGAGTCATAGCCTTCGTGTCCAACGGCAGTGAACATCTCAAACAGCCGACCAGGGAGAACTGAATTTTTTACACTGCTCTAACTTTTCAAGGGAAAATGAAACGTGATCTCAACATAACTTAATACTTTGGCCGGGGCGCCGTCAAGCCCGAGAATCTGGTTTGTTGGCAAAGCAAAACTTTGTCGTACAGGTTTAATAAGATTACATAAAGTAAATAGAGTCGCGTAAAGCGTTCTTTCCCATGGAGAATTACAGTTAATTTGAATAATGTTGTGAAATTTTTATAAAATGGTTAAGATAAGAAGTACGTGGCCCTTCATGAAACATCTTACGAGAAAAACCATCTTCATAAATCAACATATTTATCATCTTCACCCAAAATTAACGCTAAGATACATTTGTTATCCATCACATTGTATGTTCTTAATATTTTGTAGTGCATACAGCATCATACATAAACTTTAACAATAATGTCATGCCATCAAGACGTAGCAATTTCCTCATATTTAACAAATCCGGATGGAAATTTTGCATTTATTTTTTGGAAATTTTTCACAATAAGATGATGCACTAATAAAGTCTTAATAATTAACACATTTATTAATTAATAATTAACTTTCTTAATCGTGATAATCTTCCATTCAACAATTATATTTTGTAATTTAAGTGTATCATTGTGTCATTCTTTCGATATTCTCTGTTTGGGCGTGTGCCTCAGTGGTTAAATCTTAAAACAATCTAGGACATCTCGCCACCTATTTTTGTGAGAGAGGATTTACAAGAGGGATGAATACAAATTCTTCGAATTTCCCCTTCCGTTTTATAGGTCCATCTCTTTCTGTGAGAGGTACGCAGGGACGGTAATTCGGTCGTGGGTGGCGAAAGGGTTGACAAGGGCCTACTAAAAAGTACAACTTGTGTAGAATGGGTTTCTCGCGCGGGGCCATGTTTGAAGAGATAAAAAGGAAAACAATGGTTCCGCTCTAAAATATCTCACAACAACGGTTCGCCTTCAGAAATCCCCTTACATTTTATCAAAGTGTTCTCTCATTTTTCACGTATGCACACTTAAAATTCATTCCCCGTAATAAAAGACACACTTTATTTTGCCACGGCCATTGATTAGATCACTCCTTTTTTAAAGATTTATAAAGTTTGAAATGAACCAAAGCTATGAAACTAAATAATTGAAATTTTAAAAAACATTTATTGAAACGATTTCTAAGTAGATTTTTTCTTCTTAACGTTCTCAGTTCTATAACATTGGATAACATCTAGTAAAAAATAATCATACGTTTTTTGTTAATATTATTCCTTTAATTTGAAATGTAATAATATTAGTTGTAACTTTATAGGTGATAAAATCACATTCTTATGCGACTACCCTTGCTATTATAAAACTGATTTCCCTGACGGAATAATCCAACTTTTTCTTTTTCTTTTCTTTTTTTTAAACCTGTTAATCCAATGTTTTATCATTTCATAAGTTGGTGAATTTTTCATCATTTATGGATTTTCTGAAGAATATTCTGATACACTTGTTATTGTGTTGGTTGAACATCAATTCAGGTTTTGAAAATTCGTTTTATTTACTCTCTCTCGTTTGTGATGCAAACAAAGCTAAATCTTTAAATCTAATTTTTGGATTATTGTAAATACTTTCAGCTGTTATCTTTTGTACAAAACATTTTAGCTTGTAACGGTATTCCCAATCGTTGTTTTTACGATGCTAATGTTGGGTCATGATAGGTCATGAAAAATGATTACCTGCTAAATCGGCTAGTTAACATTGCTTGATCTTGGGTGTTGGGCCAGTATTAGTTGCTAAGTAGAATCTAATAGCGGCCTAGTCACATTGTTAGCCGTATGTAAAAACATGGTGACTATGTATTGAACAGCCAGGCCCCATGTAACAATGCCAATCCTTAGGGAACTTAAGGACTTAGGATATGAAACCTTACCGAACCCTCCGTATTCATCCGAATTCTCGCCTACATACTTTAACTTTTCTAGGCATTTGATCATATCTTGTGAAGTAAAATTTTTAAAAAACGCCTTAAAATTTTATTGTGAGTCGTTGGTGATTGACGAATAAATTTAATTTATTTTATAAAAATTAAAAATATATTTGACGTATCAAAACTTGCATTATCTTTGCACTAGCCCTATATATTAGCCAAGATTTGTTTCCTGGTGGAGAATATATTGATTAATGAAATTCAATGCGTACAAGAAAACATCGGTATTGATTATTTTAAACACATAGCAAATAATTTGTGTGTTGTAAATCATATGATTAAAAATCAGGTGTAAACCATCATAACACTTGTGTATTATATTCAGTATTTATTATATTTATGCGCCATTTACTTTGTAAACCCATCGAGTGGAATGTAATTGAACGAGCTCCAATTTTATGTACAATAAAATCCTCCGGTTATATATTTCCTCTTGTATAATATGTTTTTGTAGCACAAAACACAATCCACGTCAAATCTATGCGATTAGGTTTACCTACTGTTAAATAAATGGAAAGAGGGAAAACAAAAAACAAGTACTAACACAGAACACTGAGCTGATAGGGGAGGGGGGAGAGAGAGGGGGGAGGGGGAGAGAGAGAGAGAGAGAGAGAGGGAGAATGAAAGAGAGTACTATGGACCAAAAATCTTAAACGGCATTGATAATTATAATTATCTACTGTTAATTATGAACAATATACATGAATTAATTATTAAGTCTGTCATTACTGATTTTGCATAATATGTCCCCCTTCTCGCATAACGTATTGAATTGTATTTCCGCTTGTGCGTAGTGCTATGAATGTTGTATTATTGATTGACATTTCCAAACATTCCTTTGATTCCTTTTATTTATCACGAAAAAAATACTTTCAAACAAATGTAAACTTTGTTGATTTTATTTCTTTATGAAGATAAACGGGCCTTAAGGTTCAGTCAAACGCGAAAGATAACATTTTATATGCACGATGCAAAAGTTTATTTGGACTCGGGGTCACTTGGACGAATCGATTTCTTTTAAAGATGTATGCAGGTTAGTACGGGGGAATGTATAAGAAATGTGGTCGAAGAACATCCATCGGACACGCCAGGCGGTGATGAAACCGGGTTCGGTCTATAATTGAGGACGACTCAGGTAGGTCGAAGACCGGCCATGTAAAAACTCTCGGGAACGATTCTATTGAGGTCTCAATATTAACATTTCCCGTCGAATTTTTCGTTTTTCCCTTCCCGCACATGCCCCCCTACGACAGATGGGGTCGCCCATCTGAACTCCGGCAATTGTTTTCCAATAACGAGGATAAGAATCGGGAGATGGACAATTCCGGAACTGAGCTTCAGCAGATGGCTTCAGTGCCCATGTGTACGTTAAACACCTAGAATGTCGTGTATTTCCACAGATGGCCAAAACAAGGGTGATTCGCAAATAAAAGGAACCGAGTTGGAAAAATACACACCTCTCAGGCAATACGTGAAGCATTGTTTGTGTTCTGGTGCCAAACAAATATTTAACCAAAGGTTGACCACCCCCTAATATCCAGGTCCGCTCATTCTGGATGTGTCTGTTGAACTCGTATCGCCACTCTTCTTTGATTTGAAGGGTGCTATATTACCCTATTTCTTTTCCTGGCTCATTTCAAGCGGGCCAAATGGGTGGCTTTAATTTATGGAGGTTTGTTTGATTTGACAGTTAATTTACGTGGTTTTGATGAAAATAGCGAAAAGCGTTTTACAGACCAGGGAGGATAACTTCTAAATGATAGGAGACGTCCAAATTAATGTTACACAGTTGGTAAACAACTTATTTATAAATAAAGCCCACTGTTTTTTTGCTGCGGGCAGGTAGGCGAATCATTGTTAATAATCAGTATTCATTATTCTTTTAGTTAATTTAATATAAATCCACATTATTAGATCACCCAGAGAGGTGCGATAAATAAAATTCAACCGAGTCGACTGCATCACTTCTACATTACCTCTGCCACAGGTGAGTTGCTTATCTTTTCACTTTTCAGTGAAATCGTTTGTGTTCCAATCGGACTTCAGTTTATAAATTGGGTTCGTAGTGGAGCAAATCGGCCGTGTGACACCTCTTCACGATATTGAACGTGTGGGAATCGATTCACGCAAACACTTAGCGTGCCGGCTTATTTATTTCGGCGGGAGGCCATCTACTCGTGAAGTCCGTGTCGGTTAATGTGTTCCCCACTCACGACTCCGGTTAATCTTGGAGATTTTTAAGAAAATTATTTTCTTTCGTTTCCCAGTCCTCGGGAGGAAAGTAGCTCCCAGTGATCAGTCCCATTCCATCGGAATTGGCTTTGTAGAACAATCATGCATAATTATGTAATAAATATTTAAATTGATCGGTTGGATTATTTAATTTCTATTTTGACTGCATATACTCTACTACTACGGACATTTAGAAAAACTTTTGTTTATCGTACCAACGTTTGGATCTTTATTGAGATCATCTTCTGAGTTCAAAGTGTTTGTTTTCTGTGTAGATGTGTCTTGTCTGTCGTGTTGAGAGTGCCCCTACGTCATACCAGACCGCAACTCACGACCTCAAATAATGTTGGAATAAGGGTCAATAAATTTTCTGGTGTGTACATCTGAATGTTGAAAATGGTACAAAATGGTACTGTTTAATCAGACAGAGCTTGTATATTTGCTACCTTGTTGCTTAAAATTACCTGGTGATCAGGGATTTACATTGGTGTATAAGTATTTATACTGTTTCTTGGCGTATTCAGGGAGTTTCAGATTAGATTGGAGTTGATCTTGTAGGCTTGGCTTTCTGACGGTACTATTATTGCACCCTTCAGTTGAATGTTATTAATAATTGTACACCACTTGCATAACGGACTATGAAGTCACGTCTATCTAACCATGTGTATAGTTTTAGGGTGATTATATCGTCCGCCGGGGGATTCATATTGAGGAATAACCCCTGGGGCTACTGTGGATGAGCCATTGAGCCCGAACGTACAAGAAACACTTGAATGTTCTTTTCTCCATCAACCATCTGCATAAAATCCATATGTTCTAATGGCATATCATCACAAGTTTGCATATCATTGTGCAGTAGGTTTGTTTTGATTTTAGTCTTTATATGATGACTATATCTACGAACTAATTCACATTCCCACCATATTCGCAGTTGTAAATCACTCGCGAAATAGAACCATTGTGAGGCGATTGTTGTCCAGGGCGGTCTTATTAAATATGATGCCTCGAAAATATGTTGTATGATTTTATCATCGTGTGCTGATTAACTTTTAATTGAGTTTTTACGGATCATTTTGTTCTGCTTACAACGGAAATCCCACAGGCACAGGGAAGACGAAATATTGAAATGCGACTGACAGACCAACTCGTCGTACATACGCTGATTAAAGTGTTCGGTAATGACCAAATAACACAGTAATATTGCACTCACGCAACTTTCTTTTGATTGCAGTACATTTTAAACTGTTGGCTTAGCAATATATTCATTTTGTTTAAACGGAAAATTGCAGCAGATTCCATTTAAGCGAGTGGTGCATTGCTTTTCCTATAATGCGTCGACAAACGTACCACGCTGTTAAACGCGCCATAAAAGTTTGAAAACTACATACTAAACATAAAAAAATACTATTGAAGGAAAATGTATTATCAGCTAAATTTTTTGTAGGTAATTGTAATTTTAGCAAAATTTGTACTAAAAGGAAGTTGAAGGGTTGAGTTTTAAAAAGTGCGGCGTATTTGGAGGGTTTTTTCTTTTATTTATTCCTAGTATTCTTTATTAACCATCTAATAGCACAATTTGAAATATTAGTGTTAAAGAAAAATATAAATTGTAAATCTGCTAATTTCTTGTATACTGAAAAGACAACTATGTTGATATATTTTCGATTCTTGGAAGACAACCAAACCGGTGTGAGATGAAAAAGAAACTAGCATAAATCAGCATAAATAAAGCATCCCCAGGGAGTTTAATGTGAATTCTTTTATTACCAATTTATACTCTTAATTATCATTACACGAATTACCTAAAATAAAATGTTCCTGTATTTGTGATTACTTTAAAAAGGAGGATTTCCGTAAGTGCCTGGAGAGAGCGGTCAAGTGGGGCAGTTTAACGGAAAAGGTTCGAAATAATTTTAAATTAGTGAATAATTTATAGGGCAAATATTATTTCGGTACATCTTTAAAATAGGAGGATAGGGTAAAATTTAAAATGAAAATCTTTGTGTTATTTAGTGACCATTGTTTCATAAATTGTTGAAGTCGTGAAGAGCGGTGGAGAATGAGGTAGTTTAGAAAAATACATTTTTTTACTTTTTGCCTTCATTTCGACCTTTATTCGGGTCATCTTCAGGGCCTGGGTAAATTACAAAATATATGTTGATTGAAAAAAATACACGTGGTAAATGTGGGAAAATTTCTATGATCATTTCCCAGATTTACCGCGTTTTCCACCATGTCGCATTCGTATAAAAACAGCAGAATACAAATTCACGTTTCACAATACTTTCACACAAAACAAAGTATTCATATACTTAGTTCAAAATTTATATTTACATCTTAATTAGTATTTTTCCCAATCAACATATTTTTTGAAATTTTCTCAGGCCCTGAATATGACCCGGCAAAAAAATTTAAAAAATGTTTTTCTAAACTACTTCATTCTCGACCACTCCTCTCACTTTAATAAATATCAAAATGTATTATGTTATTTAATCCGTGGGAGACGTGTTCAACTCTTTCAACTAATGTTGAGCCCGTAATACCAGAATCGCTGTAAACTGTAAATCTGTGAGTAGAACCATCATTAACGAAAAGTGATGTTTGTTGATTGGTCAGGTTGTTTTCCTTCTAATGTAATAGTTAATCTCAATAATTCTCATATTCGGCCAAACCTTGATGAAACTGTCGAATTGGAAATTCCATTTATCACACAAATTGTTTGGCCAAAAATGATTGGTTTCCTCAGGGGTGTACGGAAAAGAAGTAAACAATAGAGACAGTTCACAAGCATCGGTTTAGATTTCATTGACAATTTTGTTTACAATTTACAAATGGAGAATAATTGATTTGCGTTGTCATAACCGGATGATTTGTAGAAAGCGTGAGGCACGCTCACTCGCATTGGTCAGATCGAAACGATTTATTTATGCAAATATAAGCTATTCAGTGTGTTTTAATGCACCGGCTGACGCTTTTAAAGCGATTGATTCTTTAATGACTCCCCAATTAAAACTTCTTCCCCTTCTTGTGATTTCTTCTTGAGATGCTAAGAAAATCCGACTGAAAATGACGTACAAAAAGTTTATTTTTCTTGAAAATGTTTTGAAATACTGTTTTGAAAATAATATCTCGGAGTTGGTGCCAACATTTTTATCCCTTGTGTAACATATGCGGTTACACGAACATATGTATCTTGTAATCAATGAAACGTCTGACGAATTAACTGTCAAAATATCACTTTGATCATCTGTGGGCCTACTATTCTCCTTTTGCCTTAATTCTTTTGAATGCTTATCGATCGTTATTATCTTTGTAGACTTTGCTACGTTCTGAATATTGCTTCAGATTATTTTTAAGTTTAAAACATTTTGTTTCTAGCTGTCTTTTATTGCTGCGGATCATGCCAAGTATCCATATTGTGAATTGAGCGACAAACTACGAATAGACAAAGCGTTCAATCCCAGCGATTAATCGAACTCGATTACTTGAGGGAATTCGAGTTGGCACGCAATGCATACATTATTAAAAGTAATAGAATGCATTAAATCTAAACCAACCCAATAAGTGATACCTGACAGTGTGCAAAGAATAAGTTGAATAAAAGTAAAACTTCCTTTTATTGCTTCTGAACAAAGTAGGCCTAAAGTTAGTCGTCCTAAGCCAAAATCCTTCATTCTGGACAGTGAGGAAAAGCGAAAATTGAGATCTTTCATTTTGTAAAAATGAGTTAGCGATAATAGAGACATATGAGCCTACCCGCTTTTTTGGACCTGAGGGTACTCGATATTCCTCCATCGGACCTCTCACTCATTTAGATATATACACAATTATATTCACAAACTGTGCATGTACACAAAAAGAAAATATAATAAACAATATTTACAGACTAATCCCGTTTCCCACAAAAATCGTGACGGGGTCCGAACAACACTCTGTCTTTATATCGGATGTCATCACAAGTTGAACATCATGGAAGCCTTTAGTTCCAACTGATTTTAACATTATGTTTTTTGGGAAGCTTTTACTACCTCTAGCTTTTTACATGTAATTGAATGAAATAATCACACCCAATGAAAATAAAACAACAGCTACCACGAGGATGTACTCGGTTTTTGTTATTACATATAGGTGTCCTATTGACGTACGATACTCAACAAAAGATATATGTAGTGTTGATATAAAATAAAATGAATGATTAATATGCATATAATTATATGCAGATGGATAAGAAATATGTACTATAGATAGGATCGTAAAACAGGATGGTTAAATTAATGGGTAAATAGGTAGATGGATGAATAGAATTAAAACTAAACTAATAGATAGAAACAACTAAAATAAATAAAAATGGTTAAAAAATTTGGCAGATATCTAAGAGGATAGATAATGTATACATTTTAATAGATTAATTAGTAAATATAGAATTACTAGGTTTTTTTAGGTTTATCATTTATCATAGGTTAAAAAATATACACATTGAAAATGTATTGATATATATATAATGAAATGGCTTGATGAAGTGCACGTTACACAATGATGGATAAAACACTTCGAGAAAGTAATTGAGAAAGATTTTGGTTTTAGCCGGTAATAAAAGAGAATTATTGTTTCCTTTATGAGTGTTTCTAAGTAATCGTTAATGAATTGTTTACAATTAATTCCCGAAAATTAATCGTGTTTCCCTTTTAAGTTAATTATCACCGCAATACTTTGCTTTTAAAAGGGATGGGCGAACTGTCTATACAGAAAATCCAATGAATGTCGGCACTTTATCGTCGGTCAAATAATGAGGTTAACCGCGTCCGTTGTTTCTTCTTGTTTTGGAGGGGAAATTGGAAAAACGTTTTTTTCCCCTCAATTGGTCCGACTTTTTCGCTGCATCGTCGCTACGTTAACAGCCGAGTATTGAACTTCTAAATCCATTTCAATTAGATAATAAATCGTATATTTACAATTAATTGCGGTAGATAAACAAATAAATCTATTCGAACCATTTTTTATAGGATAAAAAATAAGAACTAAACATTTAGTGATAACGAATAAAAAATACTTACACATATATATTCCAGACGTTTGAGAATCGTAGATTATCTGCCGACAAAGATATCTCCAGTTGCACTTAAAAGTTATCTGTGTCACTTCACAGGTTGAGGGGTAACATCTGGACCTGCCAGTTGGCATCTTATCTTGTACACCCAGCCATGATTTAATTAACAGGATCACCAAGGGGTTTGAAATGTGTAAGGTAGGTAAAGGACCATGGAGTTTTGCCCGGCACACCTGCTGAAACATTGACAAATCGTTTCGGGGGGGGGGACGGAAATCCGTTTTACCATCGGCCGATTGATTTATTATCACGTTCAATAATTGAAGAGATAAAGAATAAATTCTGACTAACGGAATTCCAAAGAATAAAGATGGGCTTTTCTGTTAATAAAAAATGTATTTTTAATATATTGGTTTAAGTAAGGGACTTTTGGCCTGTCTCTGTTTATATCCGGTAATTTCATCTCTCCTTCTGTCTTGTCTTCCCTGCAACGCTTTCCCACTATCTCTCCCTCGCCGTCTACCTTCTGTCCCTCACTCTGTCTCTTCATCTCTATCTATCTATCTATTTATCTCTCGTTCTTTCATTTTCATTTTCTCTCACAATCTCCCTTCCTCACCCACTCATTCATTTTCGTCTTACATCCCCCACTATTGTCTCTCACTCTCTCCCTTTTTTTCTCACTCTCATTAATTAATTCTCTCTCTCTCTCGCTCTCTCTCTCTCTCTCTCTCTCTCTCTCTCTCTCTCTCTCTCTCT
>CM077102.1:22495718-22572391 GCA_039619505.1 Cimex hemipterus
TCTCTCTCTCTCTCTCTCTCTCTCTCTCTCTCTCTCTCACCCTCACCATCTCTCTCACCCTCACCATCTCTCTCTCTCCCTCACCATCTCTCTCTCCCCCTCCCTTTCTTTCTCTCTCTGTCTCTCATTTATCTACCTATCTATTTACCCCCCCCCCTCTCTCTCTTTATCTTTCTCTCTATTACTAATCTTTCAGTCCCTCTCTTTCTTTATTCCTCTTTCTCTTTGTTCTCTCTTCCCCCTTTTCACTACCCGTCTAACTGCCTTTCCCTCTCTCTTTCTCTCAGTCTGTGTCTCCAGTTCACTGTATTCTTCGTTCCTCGCTCACTCTCTCTCTCTCTGTAAAAAAATTTTATTACTATTTATTACTTCGAATAACCTTTGTGATCAATATGTTCCATCTATTCGTTTTACATTGAACTACGTGTGTATTTACTTGAAATTCTTAAAACTGCTTGCTAAAACCTGTATTAAATTTAAATTGCCTTACAACTTTATAAACATGAGCCAACTGATAGGAAATCGTCCCAGATCAGGTGATCTGATTTTCCGCGTTGAAACACTCTAATTTGAAGGGAATATTTACGATAAAAGGAAGATAATAGTTAGGTGACAGTATCATTTATTTGTCTTATACATCAGAAAGGAGAGAAAGGAGACGTGCCAGTTCCGGTCGATCCGAAACAACACATTCATCATTTGTCACCAAGCCAAACAGGCCCCGACCCCGCTCTGTACACACACTCTCTGCCTCCCTTCTTGACCATTACACCACCCTTTCCGATCGCGGTGGCGTTTTCACACCAAAACCTCATCATATCCGCGTAAACGTTTTGCAATTTTTAAACTATAATATAACTATATACCAATTTGACGTCTAATGATGAACTGAACACGCGATTTTGATCAGATTTTTTCTTATTATTCGCCGTCGCCAAATTGTTGCCATGGAACTAATTTTGTTATAATGAAAATAATATCGTATAATAAACAATTACAATTGTATTATAACAGTAATACAGCTGTTCATTTGGACAGTTGCTCTGTTATCGGTTATGTCGACAGAACTATTGTTGTTCAACCGTGAGATAACCTAGTTTTTTGAAGTAGTACCTTGGACACGAGGTACGTATTAAACTAATAGAAACTCTTCATAAAACGGAGAAAGTAAAGAATGAAACTGAACATGTTTAAAAATGTGATAGTTTCTTCTACTACGCTAGTACATAGTTCTAAGCTTCGCTAACGGAACAGAAACCAGCTTAAAATACTTTAAAACGAGGCAAATCCTTGAAAATTATGAGTTCGGTATTTCGAATTATACCTAGATAAAATAATCCTTGCCGTCTTAAAGAAAAAATTAGAGAAAGGATTCGCCAAAAAAATTCCCTATACCTTGATAAAAGTTCCTCATTATCGTTTACTACATTTATGTGGTAAGGTTATGTGGTAAGGTGTATTTTTAATTACTCATAAGAACTGTGGGCCGGGGCAACTGCAACGCTTATAAATAAAATTCAGGTCACTTAGAATACGTCTGTTGGGGCTGCATCACGAATGCGACCTGGTACATGAGTAATGAAACGCTTCATGTTAACCTGGATGTCCTTTTGTTATCCAACATCTGGAAAGCTTTTATTTTTAATTCCTCAACCTCAATTCTAATACAAGATTGAAACAAGAAAGAGAACTACGTAAATAGAGAAATTTTTTATAGTGAAACTTTTTATCGTGGTACTTCCACTGAGATACTCATTTTTTAAAAATTTATAATGACTATGTTATAAAAGATTTCTGAAGGTCGCTTAAATAAAAATAGTTTTACACTGCCTGCCACGTTCTAAAATTTAGGCCATCAAAACAAAATTTAAATTAGGCAGAAGAAAAATTAGTAGAACAATCAGTAGAGGCGACGGCCAGTTCGAAAAAATTCTATGCCATACAAACACAGTATTGTATTCTTTATTTATTAATTATTATTAAACAATAACCCGTAAAATTAAATATTAATCGTTGTGCTATACCCACTGGTTGAATTAAACTATTTTTTAATATATCTTGGCCCTTATTTTAGATTGATGTGGTAATGAAATAGTCTATCTGATTGTCTGAATTGTAATTGACGGGCATTCTTAAGATAGGGTTGCAAAAGCAAAACTTATGCACTAATTACGAATTTTCTTTTAATGTTTGTATAAAGTCAGGAGTAATCGATTAGAAATATTATAAAGTTTGTATGTGATAATAGCTAGCTGAATAGGAATGCGGTTAGGTGGGCGATAAAAATTATATGGGATCTGTTATATATGAAAATATGCACGTTCAACAATAACTAAAACTATGCCCTTTATGAAATTCGATTCAAAGGAAGCGTTCCATGTATCAATTTGTCGCCATCTGCCCAATATTGATTTCGTACTTTTTGTATGAAAGTTTCGATAAAGACTCCACGCGGTAGAACTAGACTAACAGGGAATAATATTCAGACCATTAAAACATGAATGGCCTACTGCGGAAATTTATTTGGAAACAATATCAAAAATATTTTGGTTCTTAAATCATTATTGATAACGACTTTAAATAATTTTGTATTAAAATCATGTATAATATATCCTATTAAATTTAGTTCTGCCCACTCACTAGTCGTTATTTTTTAAACCCATCTGCTTCTCTCTAAATGTAACAATTATTTAAGAATCTCGAATCGATGGTTAGTTGGATTATTTGTTAACCTGGTTTTGTTTTCTGTTTCAGGTATGGACTTGTTATCATTTATTTATTTTTCCTTTGGAAACTATTTGAGTGTTCTTCTAAGGTACAGTAATTTTAATCTATCTATCATATTAATTAGACGATACAACAGAATATATTAAACTAATTTAATTACAACGGACAGTGGCCCTATTATTGAAATGCTAGACTATTTAGAGCAATAACTACATGGATAAAAGGTCTTCAGTGAGGTCAGCAATTCTTTCAGTTTTTGGCGAGCTTTCAACGATTATATCTTCATCTTCAGGGCCTATGTATTATAGGATACTATAGCGGTTAGCACATATTGTACAGTTTAGAAATAAAATTAAAAACAATTATAAAATCTTACTTTAACTCGATGAGTGTTAAAATATGTCTTCAGGAAAACTGCATCTTTACTAAGATTATTGTAAACTAGATGGAGCTGATGAGCTTTTTAAATAATCTTAATATAAATTCAGTTTTTCTGAAGACATATTTTAACACTTATCGAGTTAAAGTAAGATTAATATAATTGTTTTTAAGTTTATTTCTAAATTGACAGTGGGGCGTCGGTGGCCGCAACGGTTAGGCGTTGGCACGGCGCTCGTCACTGTAAGGCAAAGGTCCCGGGTTCGAATACAACGGCCCTGCATTCGAACCCGACATGTTTACAATTTTTTTCAAAAATACCGGCACCCCGAGGGTAGACTTGAGCTCGGCTGTTGAGAACCCTCGTAAAAAAATGTTCTCACCGCTATATTTTCGTATAAAAAGTACGCCCTGATGAATGGTGATAAAACTTAAAGAATTGTCGTTTTGTTGTGAGGTCACCGTTTTTCCACCTAGTTCAACAGCAGGTCGATCATCATCTCATCTTTAGTTTTCAGCAATATTCAAAGAAATGAACAATATACATTCATAGAAAAACTATAAATTATAGTGTTTAGAGATGTGTAGAGATTAGTGACCGTTAATCGATAATTATTCAGATATCGTGAGATGCGGGTGTGACGTAGGTATCAGAAAAACATTTTCTTTATCGTGCCAACGTTTCGATCTTTTATTGAGATCATTTTCAGGGCTTTGTGTTGTCTGCATTTCAACAAAAAAGTTCTCTGATGGCCATGCGAGTTTCTTCTCATTGTTGGCGATGGCCTTCAGAATACTTTTAGCTGTGTGTCCGTATGTAGATGAAATTTGTTCATAGAATTCAATATTCTTCGTTCTTCTCTTGTAGAAATGTGTAGAGATTAGTGATTATAGTTTTATATATCATAAAATATATCATCAAAACTGTGTATAAACGTTCAATTAATTAATATTTTTTGTAAAGTTTTGGTTGAAATGAAAAGTTAGTGTCACCAGCGGGATGAGACTAACTTTTTCATTTCAACTAAAACAATACTTAAAAAGTTTAATTAATTGAATCGAGTAATTTGGTCAATAGACCACTATATATAATGAATATATAAACTATTATAAATCCTGAAGATATACTTTACGTTAATACAACATATAAAAAGTGCTCAATTTTAACGTATTAGCTAATTTAATAAAAATGTATGACGCGTGAAAAAGACTGTAGAGATTGTAGGAAGAGGATTTTATTTATACTGGATTGACATTAATTTGCTTAGTAGTTGTGTCTAATAGATCTATCTACAAAGTTTCAAGGCATGGATGCCAGAATATAAGAATTTAATGTAGTTTACTTTGGAATTCATTTTCATATTGTTTCAACCGATCCCGATCCCCGATAGCCAGAATTTCGTGCAATAGAAATAATAATATATCCATACAATTTCTTTGTACGCAAGTCACGTATCTGTTGAGTTAAACATTAAGATAACACGTTTTAAAACGAGGTAAAAGTCGGAACATAGTAAAACGTTTGTGATTAAATTTGCTGCACGGTTTTAATTGACAATTAATAGCTGATTTTTATAAACAGCCACTAAATATTAGAACAGTACAACAACATACATTATATTGAATAATGAAATAATTAAATATACATAATAAAGAATTACAATTTTCGTTAAATTTTACTAATTCTTCTTTATACATACTTATGGGATTACAGAGATTAACAATGTTAGGCACCTCAGACGACTAAAGCCATTGAATTTATCGTTTTATGCCCGTTCTATATTATCTTTTGGTACATTCTTAATAACAACTAATTTAATTATCTGCACACAATTTTATATGTAAGTACAATATTTTTAGAAACCAAAGGTTTGTATTAAACGATGAAGATAGCAAGTACTTTTGGGGAGAACTGTATGTCGCGACACGTTTTGCTCTATTTCCAAAAATTATAGCTTGAAGATATATATGGGTTTATATGAGAGTGGGCTCTTCCCTGTTCTGACAGATATGATACATTTGAAAAGAAGGCTGGAGACCTAAAGGTAAAAGCGGCAAGTCAGCCGTTGCCATTAATCTTTGGAAATTGGTGGTGTTTCAAACTGAGGAAGTGAATAAAGGAAGAACAAACAGTTGTGAAAGGCCGACCTTCATTAGGGGCAGACTCTGGAAGATGCGTCAGCCCACATACTGTTATTTATGGAGGAAAATTGCCGGTAAGCATAAATCCCGTTTGTTCCTAACATCGTAGAATCGCATCCGCCGATCGGGGCCGAGTTGAAAAGAGACGATTTTCCGTATTCCTTCAACACAGGCGGTCGACAACGGCTGAATGACAAACAGCTCTCGTATCTCCAGAGCAGAAGCTATTTTTAACAATACACGAGGCGAGAGTAAACGCCTCAGGGATACATATTGGGAAAAAGAGAGAAGGGGCGGTTGTCAAACCTTCTGGGAAATATATTTTTTCCCTACAGTTAACAAGGGTTGTGGGAGTTTTGATGCACATCTTGTTCCATAAACATCTGTATCCCTCGGACTTAAATTCTCAAGCTGCGTTTCTTTATGGATAACACAACCATTTAATTGTGCAAAACACGAATACCATATAACTTTCCCTTTTAGGTAAATGATCTAAGCTTTTAAATTTATCTATTTCCTTGTTAATACTTCCTTAAATTAATTGGTACACGTTAATACATAGATTTAGAAATCAGTTTATATTCAACAAATAGCAAAACATGGTTCATCAAAATTCATCTGACCATATTCATATGGCCTGATGTCAAATTCTTAAGCAGCTGAGACAAAGTCTAGGATTTTTTCCTTATCTCAATGGCATTTCTGCAGAAGTGTTTTTTTGTTATTACAGTATTAATGAAAGCTTGGTATTTTTCTTTCCAAACTTCATAAATTCTTATTGAGAGTTTAAAGTTTAGAACAGCCCTGCTATCTGGAGCAAGTTTAAAGTTCCATGAAAAATAAAGCATGAATTAATTTTGTTTCATACAATGCTGGGCATCCAATTTGAATAATTTATACTGTTTAAAAAAATAGATATGTATTACCATTCAATTGCTATTCCAAGTAAATTTTGACCTAGTGAATATATAAATTTAAAGTTCCATGAAAAATGAAGCATGAAATAATTTTGTTTCCTACGGCGGCAGGGCTTGTAAAAAAATAAATAGATTTGTATTGCCATTCAATTACTATTTCACGTAAATTTTGACCTTGTATAAAAAATACGTTTAATTTACGTTTTACAAATGAGTAAAGTTAAGTTAGAAAGAGAATGAGAGAGTGCGGGAAGGACGGGTGAGTTGAGAGGTAGGTGTGAGAGAGAGTAAGAAGGAGGAAATGAGAGAAAGTAAGAGTGAGAGAGATATCTACCTAGATACCTAGTGAAACTGTAGTTTGGCCGTTTTCGGGCATTTTGTGGTCTCGCCTCCAAAATATATAGAAAAGGTCAAACTATAACACGTACATAAATGAAACAATAAATCCTTGCCAAGGTGTTATATGAACCCGTGACGATACATTTCAAAGTCTTTTTGACTATCTAAGTGCATAGAGTTCAGGTGCTTGTACCTCATGTGGGAAAACAGAATGGATGTGTCCCAGGGGTTTTGTTGGGATAAGTGTGCCCTTTTACTTTTGCTCCCACTCAGTCGTTTATTGTCCCTGTGATGTGACAAGTTAGGTTTTTAGTTATTTTCAGTTGGCTTTGAAAGTTTATAAATACAAATACAAGGGCTGATTTAAGGCAGTAATGGCGTACGTTCATAATTAGGCACTTGTGATGACATTTCTAAACAATTAAACATATTGTCAGATAACATCACACCAAGGATAATAATCTTAAGATAGAATTTAATTAGTTTATCAGTATTAAAATTAATTTTGGTACTTTCAATTCTTCCCTTTATTCTCTTTTTATTATTTTGGTGTACGTTCTAATTATGTTCGAAGTCAACCGATAGGGATGAAAAAGTCGAAATTAAATAATAAATGAAAAATTTAATGAATGTACTTTATACGATTACCTTCGGGTCAATTCAGTTGGATTATGTTCATTAGATATTAGGTGAAAATTAACCAAAGCATCATTTCGAGAGAACTCGTAGACAGATTGATCCAATTAACGCAAGTTAGTTAAAAATTAAAATAAATTAAATGGTTAAAGCATTTAGATTAGGCAGTAAAAATGTTTAAAAATATAACATTTTATTTTAAAGGCCGTTTCATGTTTAATAAAAATGGTGGCAGCAATTTTTAAAACACATTAAAAGTTAAAAATCTTAATTGAAAATGAAGGTTTTATTTTCATCATGAACTTGCGTATACAATATTTTTGCACATTACCTTTAACCATATTTTCTTAATTTTAGATTTTTTTAAAATACATTTATTTATTCAAACTTGAAATGAAAAAATATTTTATGGTTTATGTGGATATGAAAGTTGGGACATATATGGGGATGTGGTTTGATAATAGTTTGCACACAGTATCATCGAAAAGGTGTGAATTCGGTCGTTAGTTAGGTATTAGCCTTTCTTATCAGCATTTTATTACAGATTTTAATTGTAAAACTGGACAGAGGAGAAAAAATTGCTAATGATCTTCAACAGAGGCTTACAACATACCTGGATCGCTATAACAAATTTTTCTGGTACACTATACTGTCTTTTGGATTTTGTAACGTTTTTTGTATCTTTTCTCATTTAATAAGGTCCTGCATAATGATACTAACTTTGTAACTTACTATATGCCGGCGCAAAAAAGGCAGAAAACCATTTTTCCGGTCAAAGGACACCACCTATTATTAATTAACCTATCACACCTATTAATTGGTTAAACTTTTGTAATGAATATGCTTTAGTTTATTAGTTAGTGTCATAGTTTATCCCGTTAAGTCCATAAAGTAAGTTTTTCCAATACTGACTCAAATGGCTTTGTCCTCTTCCTCGTCTTACGATGTGCTGTCTATGTAGCAGGCAGCTGGCTTCAGTTTAGTGTCTTTTTGGAGAAGTGGGAAATAATTATAGGTTTGTCGTGTGATTCTCAGTGTTGATGAGTGAGATGTTCAGCTCTCTGTTATGCCGGTATTGCAAACATACCAAGTTGCCAGTTAGCCATATTTCGCATAACTTTGTTTTGAAACTTATTTTGGCACACCCCCAAAGTTGTGTATATACATCCACATAGTTTTTAATATGTGATCGTCGGTAATTTCTTCCCAACCAATAACGTTGACGGTATTTAAAATAAAGTTTTCTTTCGTTTTTTTTTTTTTTTATGTGAGCTTTCCAGTTTAATTTTTTATCTTTAGTCATCTCTAAATATTTAACTGAATTCTGGGATGGAACTACTTTTTTACCATTGAAGACGTTTTGTATATTAATTTTTATGTATTTTTTATTACTGATGGCAGTTTATTTTTACCTTCCAAGTTACTGTTCATTCAAGTATGCTGTCGTCAGCCATGTGCAGTCGGTTCTGGGTTCCATGGGTACATTTTTTCGACTAATAGGACCGCTGTGTCGTCGGCAAATGTTGTGCAGTAATTTTCCATTAGTGGTAGGAAATACACAGGAAATACTGAGATCTAGGATACATACTTTGTGTTATGCCAGATTTCAAATATATCAGAGTATTCGTCACGTTATTGGAGCCGAACATTAAGAGGTCAAAAGTTCAACATATTGCTTTGGGAGTATTACGTTTAGCTTATGTATAAATCTTGGCGCCAAACCTTGTCAAATGCTTGTGATACGTGTAGGAAAGCTAAACATATATTTTTTCTTATTTCTTTGTAACATTATGTATGTGATCTTTGATACAGTGCCTGACGTTGAATCCGAAGTTGTGGCTTGGTGTAATGTTCGCTTTTTCAATGAAGGGGTTCAGTCATTTCAGCAAAAAAAAAAAAAAAAAAATAGAATAAAGGTTATAATGATGGGACATAGTATTTTGAACTTGGCAAGTTGTTTTCTTTTTCCTTTTATTAAACAATTTCCAACAACTTTGTAATTGGTAATACTCGGCCAATTAACAGAAGTGTCAATGTTTTTGAAAGACGAGGCGAAAAAAATTGACCTATTAAAGAAGGAGTCAATTAAGGAGAGTACCGGAGAAAGTAATGAAAAAGAAGGCCCAGTAAATTTCGATTGCTTCAAGGATTTGTTCGGAGTGATGTTAACGTCGTAATTATACTCCAGTTCAGTTTTTTTATAAATTATTTTTGCCTTCCTTTAATCCCCTTTTGAATAAAATTGTCAAGGGAGTCGAGTTTTTCGTATTGCAGATGGGAGCATTTTCGAAACAATTAGAGATAGCCCTTAAAAAAAGATTTACAGGGTGGTACGGAAAAACGAATTGGGTGATAGTGCGGTAAATGTAATCTATCTTAATATTTGCTTATTTGCTTGCCAATAACGGACTTGCCACACAGAACAAAATTTATTTTCATTTCATCAAAATTTCGGTCATTATTAGTTTTTTCCCAACAGTTCAATTAATCTTTATGTAAGCTATTGGTTGAGATAAAGAAAAGTCGGTGCAGGATTCGAACCCACGACCTACGGCTAACATGTGAGTTGAGCTGGTTCAGCAGTGGCGTATTTAGCCGAAGGTCGTGAGTTCGAATCCTGCACATGACACTAACTTTTTTGTCTCAATCAATACCTTACATTTTGATTAATTGAATAATTGAAAAAAATAATACTGGCCTAAATTTTGATGAAATGAAAATAAATTTGTTCTGTGTGGCGTCCTTTTTGCCGGAAAAAATAAATAATCGGATCCTACATTTGACACTGATGTTTTATCTCCATCAATACTTTACATAAAGATTAATTAAATGAAAAAGTTATTTAGTCAGTCGGACCACGAACTCTAATGGATTAAAATAAATGTTAAATCCTCTAAAGAAACAATTACTAAATCCTTTCAGACCACCTGATAGCCGTTTCCCAGGCGCACAAACATTAGAGGATCTTTACAGAAATTCCAAATTTTACTAATTTCTGACTGAAATCGCAAAGCTCTGAGTGCCAGTACTGGATGGTTTCTCGTGACGTTGTGTCGTGGCTTAAGTGTGCTGTGCCCGTGCGGAAAACGTTTTTGTTCACATTTGTAATATGTACTCACATTTATAGGATACAAATTTAATTATTTCAAAAACCAAATTTCTTATCAATACGAATTACATCTTTCTCGTCCACGATCATTTTTCCGTCCACTTTGCGTTAGATTTATTCTACCATATTCCTGTAAGATAGAATCTGAAAATTATATAAAATTTACTCCAATTTTAAAGAAAAATACTTCGTCAACGGAGATAATAAAACTAAAGAAATGGTACCTTCTCGAGTGATTGAGTTAGAAAACAGAGCCTGCGGCATTTTACTTTAATTACAATAATTTTAGCCCCCCCCCCATTTCAAATTTCATAACGAGCCATCCTGTGTATTTTTAAATCATGAATGAGAGGTAATTAGAAAAACGTCCCTCAGTAGTATTAATAACATAAAATATTAACAAATATGAACGTTTTTCAATGTGGACACTAAAATTATATGAGGTAGTTTAGAAAAAACACCCTTTTCATTTTTGTACCGGCGTTTTTAAATTCGGGTCATCTTCAGGGCAAAAAGTGTGGTGCTATTCTTGTGGTGTCATATTGATCTAGCGTGAAATTTTGTCATTAAGACACTGAAAGAATAGGGCCACATTTTACGCCCTGAAAATGTCTCGAATAAAGTTCGAAATATGGGCAAAAAAAATTAAAAAGGTCTTTTCCGAAACTGCCTCATTCATTCACAATATTGAAATTTGTTTTAATTAAATTTTGTATTACTAGATAGAATTTCATTTGTAACTAATTTTGCTACGTTGATACAAAGTACAAATAGGTCAGAAATGACATAAAATGTAACAACTTTTTTAAATCAATTTTATTAACTTAAGAAAAAAAATTCAGCTGAAATTAACAAAAATATTGAATCATGCTACACGGTTCAAGGAGTAATGTCATTCCGTTCTATGGTTTGTTTTTAAAAACCTTCAATCTAATTTTAATGGAAATTAGCTAAATCGTAATGACACAAACATTGTTTCTCCTGGGACTTTTTTTTTAATGGAGTGAATAAAGTTGGTTGTGTTTTTAGATGAAAAGCGCGAGGGAAGTTTGTTGACACCCAAAACCACCCCTGAGGGCGATCGAGTAACAGGAAAATAAGGGTCGGGTAGCAAGTGGCCCTTTATGCAGCGATGTCCTCAGGCTGGAGCCCTCTCCGGCCTCCCTGATCTCGTCTGTTTGTGTAAATGTGTATGTACTTCTCGTTAGCTGCATTGTTGAGTACAGCCTCTCACAAAACCGGCCTGCGGTATTCACGTTTGGTACCGTCTAAAACAAATTCACTCCATCCCTGGCGTCCCCGCTTTTCCATTAAACGGTCGGAATTCCGGAATGCCTGGTGTGATCCTCCGGATTCCGTTTGCCTCCTATTCTTCAAGTATGTGCGATAATATTTCGCGTGCTTCAAGATGTTCTTTGAACTTGCTTTCATAGAAATTATTCTAACTGGACACAACCTCTTTCTTATACTTTGGATATTTTAACCATAAAGGCTCCAACCAAAGCAACTCACTATATGCAATGTTAACGCATATGTCATATTTATTTGCTTTCGTTTTCAACAATAAACTGTTATGAAACGTAAGACCTCACCCATGAAAAGAAGTCTCATTTGTTCCCCAGCCGACGCGTGGGTGAATTAGTTTTTCCTCCAGTAAAGGTTGTACATCTCACAGCCCTCCTGTAGCATTTCTTCCTCTTTCTTTCCTCCCGGGGGAAAATAATTTTTCCTTTAAGAGTAAGCTTTTGTTAAGCATTTGAGATATCTACCAAGAAAACTTTAAAGGTCTTATCATTAAATATTTTGTAAATGAACTTTCAACATTTCTCTTTTATGATATTCCTGCGATGGCCTCTTAAGGCAGTTTATCTTATTTTTGAAACACAGATTTTGTTGTAAATTTAGTAAAACTTGTGTTAATGCATGATAGATTTCGATGGTTTTGCACAACGTACGTTATAGTATTAAGAGTCGAGTGAGACAATTTATATATTTTTATCCGCACCCGACCAAATATTAAGTAAGGTAAAATTTGTTCAACATACAAATATAGCACGCACACCCACAATTCTAAGTCCCTGCTACGTACATGGTTGAAACGTAAAAAAAATAATTTTAAGCCTATTACAACATACTATTTAACTAGTTTTCTTTACATCTGAAGCCAGCTTTATAGTTGAGGTCAATTGTTACAAATTTAATAGTATGAAATAAAATATCGAGCCAAAAGGAAAGTAAACTAAACAGTCGAAGACGCATTTAGAGAAGTTTTAATAAACAGGTCTTGTAATTGAAAGTATTCTTATAAAGGTGTATGGTTTTTGTAAAATAGATTATGGCGTTTTCATCCCGATAGAATCAGATTTAGTAAAACAAACATTTCACAATTAGCAATATATTTGCATACCCATGTGTAAATGATAACTGTTTAAAAGTACATATAATTCTGGTTATATATTTATATTCATTCGTGCATATTTTCTTATTTAAAGGTATAACGAAAATGAAAAATAAGAAAAATATACGGAAATAAGAAAATTCCAAAAAAAAGGAATTTTTGTGCCACAAAAAAACTAACGTCTTGAAAAATAATATATTTAGCTACTGTGTGGATAAATAAAAATATGTGACAAGTAAAGACTTACGGTATCAACTCCTTGCCCTTAAAATTGAAAATACAGCAGGTTGTTCGATTGAAAAAAATGAGAGACAGTCCTTCCTCGTCCTTTGATAGCTCAGCTCACACTGCTCCTGCCGTAGGGGATTAGCTTATCCTTCGAGATAAGCTTCTGTTTTCTGAAAATATTGTTATAAATGGTGCAGTTTAAAGCGAGGAATCCTTTTTGATTTAATTTGAATTCGATCTTTTGATACCATAGGATGTTTTACAAACATTCAAAACTCATAAATTGTCACCGAAAAATATTTTACGTCCAAATGTCAGTATGCATAATGTTTTAATATTTAGAAATCTATAATAAACATTAAGCTGAAAAACACTGAACACTGGAAAATGATTAGCTTTACAGAACTAGGACGACTTCCTTAATCGATTTAACAACAAAAAATGCTAAATTGAAAAACAAATCAAAAATTTAAATTGGTCAACTACACATATGCTAAAAATAATGAATTATGCAAATTTTACCTCTTTTAAGCAGTCTTTAAGGACATAATGAAATCTGACCTAGATCAAAGCTCACCTGGGAAAGGACCTATAGACAAAACAATCCAAATAAGGAAGCCCCCCAAGTCAGGGGGGCAACATTTTATAAAACTTGGTGTAAATCCAAAAGTGGCCTACTGGCTGTAGAATGGCATTGCAAGCGTAAACTGGCTCTTAACACAAAGCGAAATAAAGCCTTATGACAAAGAAAGCCACTATAAAATCGTAAAAAAATTTCGCAATTAAAAATGACGATAGATATTTAGACGAATAAAAACACTGAAACTAATAAAGGCATTATTGTGCAGACGGATCTGAAATGGAACTTAAGGCTCATAAATCAAAGGTCCAAATTTTTACCTTACCATCAGTTAGGGTCTACACCATCATTTTTTTCTAAGCAGGAATCTTGCCAAAGAACTTTGAGCAAGAGATAATAAATATGAAAAAAGATATTTTAAGGTGAATCATAATTTCATTTCAGTGAAGTAATCGTCCACATTCAATGCTGGTCTGAACATGCCTAGCAGATCTTACACTCCTGAACTAACCTGATGTCGACGCAAATACACGAAGGGATAGCACGCAAGGCTGACTTATCAGAAAAAAACAGGAGAAACCCTGAACTCCCTGTCGACCGAAACCGAAAATTGGACTCCCAAAAGAGGAACTGAAGAAATGAAAGCTGGATGAATTCACTTCATTCAAAACGATCAAAGAAGTCCGTCATAATAAGGAAAACGCTACCACACTCCCTCACTCTTTCGCTCCCTCTCTTTCTCACTCCCACTTTCACTCTCACTCTCTCTTTCTTTCACTGTACTTCAACTATCTGTAGAAAAGCTAATGTTTATAGAATAACCTCGACATTTTTTTAAACTTTTCACGGTAAGAGTCATATAGTCTCGATTTAAAACGGGACAAATCTCTCTTCACCCCATTTTCAGCCGGAGGTTGCCGGCTTTTAAAGGTTTTTTTGTACATGCGGATTACAGAAGGCGCGGGGTGTTGATTTCGTCGGACGAGCTCTAATTT
Organism: Cimex hemipterus; assembly: GCA_039619505.1. Lineage (NCBI taxonomy): Eukaryota > Metazoa > Arthropoda > Insecta > Hemiptera > Cimicidae > Cimex > Cimex hemipterus. Next base: position 22,510,168 of record CM077102.1, read on the forward strand.
CGGCATGTCAAGCCTTGTTGCTTCAACCACCGAAACCTGGACCGGATCCTTTGTGATTACGATAAAAACCCGAAATTAGTTTTCCCCTCATATTAATGTACGTAGGTTGAATGTACGGGTTTTCAAACGGCACCTCGGCCCTGAGCGAAAGGGGTAAGAATTTAAATTAAACGTCATCAAAATAAATAAAAGAATCTCTGGGTTTAATTCGTCTGGAAACGGAATCATAACATAATTTTCATCTTGCTAAAAAAAGCCTTCATTCAGCCGCCACGGCTTATGTATACCCGCATTTTTGGGTCTATAACAATTTTTTCTTTGTAAAGAAATAAGTACTGGTGTATCAAATTTCTTAGGCTTCTTAGGAAGGTTTAGCGCACCATTACCTACATTAAACATGTTCGCACGGCTTTTATTATTTTTTATTTAGACAATTTATCTTAATTAATTATTAACTATGAAATTTTACATTTTCTAAAATATTCTGTAATCTAAAAGGGAAATAATTCAGAATCAGGACGTTACTAAAAGTATATGTTTATCGGAGTTTATAGAAAAAATAAATACCATGTACTTGAGATATTGAGAGAACATTTGAAACACTTTTCTTAAATTGTTGTTTATTCTTTTTTTATATATATAAGTTTATTTAGGTTGCGGTAGCCTTCTTTATGATGAACGTTTTAACAGTTTTATTAAGAAAGTAGTTTTCGAGACAGCACTTGTCTCATACTCTGCACGTTTTCATTGGGAATGCTATTGCAAACAGCACTTACTAAAAATTAATTTTGTCATTTAACAATGATTTAGTATTTATGATGATTTAAGTGGACAAAAATCCATTTGAATACGAAACACATTTATCTAAATATCAATTCACTATTTTTCGCAGTCCGCGTGACAAATTAATATCATTCAATAAATTAATTTTTTTATTTGAGATCGAAAAGTCATTGTCACGGGATTGGAACCCACCACTTTCAGCTTGATATGCTGCTACTCTACCACTTTGAACTATCGTGAGAGCGGCGTATCAAAAAGGTCGTGGGTTCGAATCCAGTACGTGACAATGACTTTTTTATTTCAAAATTACTTACCTTATTTACGATTTATTTACCACTAGCAAATCGTAATTTAATTTTGGTTGTATATATCGCACAGGGTTTTCTAAGCTGCGACATTCGATGGCATTTGAAACACTTAGTATTCCCGTTAATTCACAAGCAGTTTTGGCTTAATCAAGGCTAAAGTTGCGGGCTTTAAAGTGTGTCAAGTGAAGCGTAACATGATATCATATTTTTAACTTTCTATTAACAAAATTTCAGATACTGACCCGGAGCAAAAATAATGCAGGTATTGAAAATGCAGTTAAAACTATTTTTAATTTTTATGAAATAAAGTTAACTTATTCAAAATATTTTCTATCACAACGTATACATATTTGCCAACGAGTATTATTGTTTTACTCCATTGGCATAAAAATCGTATTTCCACTCAACATCAAGTCTTAAGAGTCGTTTACGCTTTCTCCGCGTCCTCGAAGCATTTGCTCTCTAAATGTGACCAAAATGCGTAAAAAAAGGTGGAAGTCTGTAGACGAGCGGTCGGGTAACTACTGAGGGTGCGGTTTAAGTTATGTTCTTAATTTCCCGCAGGATTGGCATAGCGACATGTGGCCTGGCGTTATTGTGAAGAAGAATCGACCACTTACCCTTTACCAATGCTGGACAAAGACGTTGCAGTTTCCCGTGAATTTTGTCAAGTTCTTGGCAGTATCTCTCTGCTGTAATACTTTCACGCTAATCTAGAAAGTTATAGTGAACAACCCCAGCAGTACGTCACCGAACAGCCACCATAACCTTTTTTGGGTGCAGATTTGTTTATGGGAAGTGTTTTGGCGCTTCGTCCTTGTCAAATCACTGATCTTTACTGTTCCTGCTATCGTCCGGAATCCATTTCTTGATCGACCCATCAGGTGCGTTCATTTTGTTGGAGTAACAGAAGAGACGTGCAAATTTCAAAGTGTTGATTTTGTTGGTTCTATTAATCTGGTACCCACTTGTCTAACTTCTTTACTTTACCAATACTTTGCTCTAGAGGGGTGACAACGGTTATCTACTCAATTTCATGTGTCGTCTTACTTGAATTATCGTCAATCTACTTTTTGAGTTCGTCGACGTCCGCAACGCCTTCTTTCGACCTTCCCTGTCCTAGAGATCGAAATTTCTGAAACCATTCGCAAATTCTCCTCTCAAACTGTATTTAATGTTATGCTCAGCTTGGGCCGCACTTCGCCCAAGTTTAAATTCGTATAAATAAATGTAACGAAAATCTAGTTTGGACATATTTCGCAGCTTCTTACTTTTATAAAATTCTACATGAGCAAAATATTTTGTATAAAAGATAAAGGTTAAAAATAGGTTTTTCAACCCAGACATTAGATGTTGGTTTAAGTGTGTCTGCTGTCTCCTTCTGTCAGTACTTCTGTTGGTTGTGAACTTGTTTTGGTTAGTCTTCACTGTTCGTTTCAATTTGATCGTTCGAGGTCATACTAGTCGGCTAATATTCATTAAACTATTTTTAAAATTAGTACTGATGCGTATAAATAAATAAATTTGGTATTTGAAATTTTGCGTCTTTTCTTTAATGTTAAACTAACTGCGTTCGTTTTCGATCATTTTGTTTGTGGTTCGCTTATAATTAGAACTAAACACTGAAATTATTATGGTTATTTTAATTTTAATTATTCCCTGCATTTTAAACAACTGCAACATGATCATCTAATGTTGGTAGTATATTGAAAATCGTACAAATATATGTTGTTGTTTTTCTAGAGGTCATTTAGGATGTTTGTGATTGATAGGTACCACCATCGACATTTGTTCTGTCCGGCGGTAAAAGTCTGCAATTCCCCATTTAGGTGGATTGGCAGCTGTTTGACATTTCCAGTAATATCCAATTTCATGGATTCTAGGCTCGTGGATTTGACAGCCATTGTTTCCCGTAGGTTAGAGGGAGGACGAGACAGAGAGTGAGAGAGCGATCCGAAAGAGGCATTTACCTGGAAACCTGTTAATTCGCTAGTTGAAATGGACCGTGTCGCCGTCGCGGACGTGGAAGATGGAAATTCGGGGAAAAGAGAAAGGAAAATCTAAACAAAAAAGATAGCCAACAATGGGAAGAAGCGAAAACTTTCTACTATTGCTTTCTTCCTTTGCAGTTTCTGACAACGGCAGTCCATCTTGACTTACTGTTTATAAAATACTTTATAGGAAATTCGAAGGGAGTCTACAGCAGTTGATATTTCATCAAAATAGTTTAACGATTATCCATATTAAATTTCCATTTTAATCGTACTCTTTGCTCTGTCGTAAAAAGTACCTAATTATAATTTGGTTCATATTTTTATCCAACTGAATTAAAATATTCTCTAGGCCAATGTCAGTAAACTATTAATATATCACTAACAAGGCAGAATTGAAACAGCCATCTTCACTTATTCTTACTTTTTCTATTTAGTTCGATATCATTAGTTATCACCAGGAAAAAATCAGTAAAATTGTTAAGTTATTAATAGTTTATTACTACATATTACTACTGAATTGATCGGCAGAGGAAATGAAAATTGTTTTTGGTGATGCTAGGTCAAAATATTTTATGTCAAGTGTACGAACGACTTGTTTACCGTTTTGTTTTCATTTGTTTCAGGTACGATTTTTCAAGAAATCCACTAAGTCTAAAGCTCAGTAAGTCTAATTGCATGCATTTATGAACAATTTTTATAATTTAATGTAAGCCGACTTAAATTCCACCGTCTCTATTTGTCCTGGGAAAAGGATTAAGTCCAAATTAGTATATACGTTAAAAATCAATAAATACCGAGGGTAGAGGTTTTAATTAAAAAAAAAAAAATTAATATGATTTTAATATTTTTTCTTAACTTTCCTCTTATTAATTTCTCTAGAATTAAAGTAAATAAGTCTATACCAGAATTATCAATTTCTTGTTTGTTGGAAGTTCGAAACGTTCTGACAAGGAACATGGGGAAACTGGTATCAATGAAACTTTTAAACTTTGTGCATATCGACACAAAGTAAATATTTTAAACGACTCATTCAACAGACACACCTTAGACAAATGGCCAAGGATAAGGCTACTATCAGACAAACTGCACTCCAACACTTTACACCATCAGTTAAAATGGGATCTGGAAAAACTAAAAGAGGTACTATTCGAAAAATTTAGTACACAATTTAATACTAAGGAAAAATCAATCTGCCCTTCCATTTCTCTTCCCCTACGAAAAAAAGAAAAAAATTTCTTTCCCTACGACGGGAAGATGGACACGGACGATTACACAGGCGCTAACAAAACAAATTTATCTGCTAAATATATTGGCACGTTCTTCACTCCATACTAGAACACATTGAGTCATAATTATGGTCAAATTATTACCTTTATATTTGCATCGAGTTTTACCTACCTATTTATATCGTTCTGTCCAATTTGATTTCTGTGGTTAAATTAATTTTTATATGTAAGGTCTTGGATGAGATGAAAAAGCTAGGCTCACGAGCGGGATTCGAACCCACGATCTTCATCTTCAGCCCCATTCACCGGTGCTCTGGCCTCTTGAGCTATCGTGACTTCGATCCTCTCGGACACCAACCAAGACCTTACGTAAAAAGAATAATTAATTGAAATAAGTAATTTGGTAAACTAGACCTAAATTGATTAGCATTAACGTAAGGGCAAAAGTATCACTTCACTAACTCCCCGTGGCCATATCATAAGTCGCTGAGAATATAATCTAGGTCACACGACCTTTGAAAAATTTGGAAAGTCACTATATCAAAAAGAGGGAAAATTCGAAAGGTTGTAGGTTGAAATGGTAAGCTGGTGTTCGGATGGATCGATGTCTCGATAGTTCAAGTGGTTAGAGCAGCCGGCGTATTGAGTCGAAAGTCGTGGGTTCGAAACGTGATACTAGGCTTTTCATCTCAACCAAGACCTTACATTAAAAAATAATTGAAACTAATTTGGTGAAGGAGACTACTAAACATAAATGGATTAATATTTGTAACTTATGTCGATCTGTTTTTCATCCACTTCTATATCTATTTATAAAATTTTAATTTACTGCATATTACAAATATCTTATTTTAACCGTTTGAATGAGAGGGCATTTTGTTGAGGTCCGCTGGCCTGCAAGTTTGGAAAGCCCTGATCTACAACCAATGGTAATTGTGGTCCGCGAATTCTGTTTCGATTGGTTGGACTGAGTGTATCTTCAAAAACATTTAAAACCTTAGAAACTTATACGTCAGTTTGGACACCTCTTTAATATTGTTTTGCCCTGATGATGGCTTTTAGATAAGCAGCTTGGATAACAATGGAATATGATTTTTTAATCCAGGCCAAACCGAAATCCACTTTATTCATGTTGTATGTCACTTTAGGTTATCTAAAAAAATGGACATATATGGATGTTCGTTTTGTTATTTCTGTGCTGTTTGTCGAATATTTTTGACAGGAAGTACTCGCAGACTAATCAGAATGGAAATTTTTTTAAAAGACTTGGCATTTGTGTTTAGATTTATTGACATGCTTAATTTACAAATTTACGTAAGAAATGCCACCAACTGTGTTATTTCTTCAAAAAATTAAACACCACCACCTTTCTCTAGAGGTTTTACATATAATGTTGAAATGATGATTTGTCCAATAATGTTCATTTGGCAGGGACGATGTTACATTGTGATCAATCGTAGATTTCAAAGCGCTCCTTGGGTTCCGGCCTTTCCATTTAAAGCTAACTCGTAATTTGCGAAACCGGGTTTCCTTTAAGCACGTAAATAGGGCGCAAATAAATTAATCTTAAGACTCCAGATGGTTGCGGTACGAGCCATGACGGCACTACATCCTTGACCCAGTCATTTCGCAACACGGTCTCAGAATGATATTCATTTTTAGATATAGATTTATAAAAATAAGTGATTGAAAAGCTAAGACTTCCGGCAATAGCCGTATAAACGAAACAGAAAACGAGACTGCCAGAGGGGTCAAAATGTTTTCTCTTTCCCTGGTGTTGTTTTTCACTTATCGAAGTTTTGGAAGGTCTCGAATTCCAGCTTGATCCTTTCAATAAATAATGGCCACCTCGTCTGGAGACTATTCCGGATTTATAGGGTTATCCCGGCCAGGGGGCGATAACTTTATTCGGCATGAACGAATATCCAGCAGAAGAGATTACGCGCTATAGCATCCTATTGTCCACATGATGATATTCGATGAATGATGAATCCCCATAAGTACAAGCCCAGATTCGCGCTCTCAATATATTTCATAATCGGATAAAAGGAATTTTTTTCCAAGCTTCCACATTTGATCAAAACTACGAGACTTTTCAAAGCCTTTATCTTTCCTTGATTCAAAAAAAAAAAAAAAAGAACATCATTACAAATGGAGGACAGATGAAAAAACGATTACGACAAGTGATTAAAATAGACTTGTTAGACGTTAGTGATTATTGCAATGACAGTACCTTCTGTGAAATTGAAATCAACACTTAAATTTTCCAATCAAATTGAAAGCACTCCACCACGGTGGATCCACCATTTTATCCTCGCTTACTCATGACCACAATATCACAATTAATTTAACGTAGAAGCTTATTAATTCAGGAGTTAAGTTAATTGAATTGACCTTATACGGTCCCGAATAGAACGCATGTTATTTACCTTAGATTTTCCTTTAAATAATTACAATTAATTTATTCCCTTTAATGTAATTGAATCATGTTTATTTCGTTTCAAACAATAACATTTGCTCAAATGATGTAAGTTTTACGTATTTTGTAATAACGTTAACAATTGAATTGTGTTCCTTAACTTGAATCAATTTTGTTTTTAAAAATACCAGGTAGAAAATGTATTCCGAATGATTTTGCTCTTTCAGATAGATCGTGAAGACGGGGTTGGAGTAAAACAAGCTCGTTTCTATAGCTTTTAGCTTCTAGAAATCCAAAACTATCTCGGTTCATGGGTCATTGTGGGCACAATTGTGTATAGTTATTGTACAAAGTTGATTTTATCAGCTGTTCGATCGTTCTAATTATTCTAATGAAAACACAAAGCCATTGCATTATTGTTACGTATTAATTATGATTAATTATATCAGATACCAAAAATATACAATAATTTGTACAATATATAATGAAATTCCTTCATCCAAGAAAAAATATGTCTTTTATATTTAACCACAGCCATCTTAATAATAATATTGACTCCCCAGAATTGCTTACATACCTCTATTTTCACGTCCCTTCTGTTCATACCCGTAGTAAAACAGTTTTCAACCATCAAATTTCCTGTACTAACTATACTTCCCGCTCTCCCATATATACGTTAATTGATTTGGTCAATATACTGGGCAACAGCTAATATATCTAATAACCAGTTTGAAGAGAAATTTGAGAGGAATTTGTGCAATGACAATATTATCTACCTCAGATGTACTAATTGATTCTTGGTGGGTACGTGCGCGCGTGTGTAATTATTATATTTATTATTATCAATATTTAATATTTCAATGCTTTTCATGCTTTAAATGTACTTTGGCTTTCTTGTACTTATCGTAATAAAATGTGTTATTGCCCTAATGTAAATAGGTATAATAAATAGTTATATTATAATAGTTTTCCTGTAATTTTGGAATTGAGTTGGTCTGCAATTGTGATTGCGTTGTTAATATCACTACACATGCAACAACACAACCCGGAATTTGACTGTTCTCTCTCTTTTCCTCCCAATCTTTCTCTCTCTCTCTCTCCCTCTCTCTCTTTCTCCCTCTCCCTCTCCCTCTCTCTATTTATTTCACACTCACTTGTTCTCTTTCTTTATTTCACAGTCACTTGTTATCTCATTCTCCATTACTTTTTATACTTCTTACTAATTTTCTTATTTCCTTCATTCCCTCTCTGCCTGTCACTCTCACACTTTCTTTCTCTCTTTCTCACCCTCTCTCACATACTCTCTCTCATTCCTTCTTTACCTCTCGAACTCACTCACATATCCAGTTTCCCCCTCTTTCTCTCTTATTGAATTACTTAAATGTGGATACGTATTTCTGTCATAATCAAATTATTGAGAAATGTAAACATACAGTCGGTTCGTAGACTGTATTTGTTGTCGTTCCCGAAAGTTTAAAAACTTCTTACAATACCTTTTTTTACCGTTTTCTGTTCTTGAAATCCGTCCTTTACTACAGAACACGAACAGTTTCTATCATTACTAGATATTTTGATAGTGTAAAGATGTTCTCTTCCGGACAAAATTGTCTTATCAAAATGTTCATGTTGCCACACCATTTACGTTTGCGCTTTACCCAATTACATCATAACTAAGTTAGAGTATCCGTGGCCAGGGGGCAAATTGATGAAGTAACAACTTTATTTAGCCACGCAATTTGGAAATAACCTAGATCCTGCACTATAAACGCAAGGGAAATTGTCTTAAAAATGTTTATCAACGACCCGTATATATTTCGTGTAATTCGAAATTGTTCATATAAGACTTGAACATTTTCACAACTTGTAATGATGATTGTTTTTTCTGTGAGATTTTCCCGTAGGCGACTAGCCTCAACCGGAGGTTTCCTCCTTGTAATAAATGGTGGCGGCTCGACCACAATTTGTGGTACATCTGTTAAGAGCAGGCCTCGGCCGTCGGAATACCCGCTTCTAATCCTTTAACATTAATCTCAATTTAACCCTCTTTAAAGGTTAATCGATGGATACAAGAAATGTACCTTGCACGAGATGTTCTCACAATGCTACGATACTAAATGTATATTACTTTAAAAAGTAACATTTTCTCCTCATGTTCGTAAACAACTGAACGACAGGTCCATCAACGCGCTGTTCTGTACAGTAAATCGCACAATTTATCAAATCAAAATGTATAAAAAAAACTTTAGTTGATAAGGTAATATTAAATATTTATTAATTTACTATGGAAAGGGATATTTCACATTGCGTCCTTTCTAAAGATCGTGGCTTAACGGGTTTTCTACAAACCTAGTGATTAAATAAAAGAAAATTCAAAATTAAAATCTATGATGTCTGTCCTATCTATGGAGAGGTGAGTGGAATTTGTTGCGTTGAGGTAATTTAGAAATGATGGAATAAAATTTTTCAAATGATCAAAGTCTGTCACGTCGCTAGAAGAAATGGACAGATAAATTCCACGTGCTATAAATAAATAAATAGATAAATTCCATTTAGTAGTCTAGATTACATCTGATAAGACTAGACGGTTCAGCACACGTTTTGAAAGTACTAAATTATAACAGTGGTAAGTATTGACAAAAGTAATACAAATACACAGATAAGAAAAATATTACACTATGAATCATTTTTTAATAATGAAAATTTGTAATAAAATATCTGAAGATTCTCCAAGATGTCTAATTTCGATATACAATCTGAACTACAAAAAAAGCCCTATTTATTTTCATCTGTTAACCCCATTTGATTATTTGTTTATCACAAATTTTCATCTTGTAACACGTATTCCAATTAAGATCAACCTTGACGTATGTCAAAAGCATTTACTTTTGTGTTACGTTTTTAAAAATCTAAATTAAAACTCGACGGGAAGATACGTTTTGCGTTGCTTGGTGATCAATGATTATTACTTATATATTATTACTTCTATTATATTCTGTGGCCCGATTGATCAAATAACGTGTTTCAGTTAATTAATCTGTATGTAGGTTTTGGTTAAAATGAAAAAGGTACTGTCACGGGCGGGATTCGAACCCACGACTTTCGGCTAAATACGCCGCTGCTTTACCACTTGAGCTACGAGACTTCGATCCACTCGAACACTAACCCCACCTTTGAATTTTCCCTTCTTTTTGCCATTTTTTAAATGTCGTGTAATCAGGATTAGATTCTCGGCGCCAAATGAAATGGCCGCGGTGAACTTTACTGAATTTTAATATTTATTTAAGGGATTGGTTGAAATGAAAAAGCTAGTGTCAATTCGAAGGGTAGGATGAGGTTGGAAGTTGGTGTCCGAGTGGATCGATCAACCGGTAGAGCAGCTGCGTATTGAGCCGAAGGTCGTAGGTTCGAAACCCGCTCGTGACACTAGCTTTTTCATGTATTATTACTGTTGAATTAGTATGTCTATTTTTTTGTCATGTTGGGTCCCAATTATATAGTAATACCATACGAAAAATAACGTCCAACTAACTGTACGGTGTGGATTAACGAGATTTGAAACCACTTTATAATACTTCTTTTTATATTATTCTTAATAAAATTCCATGAGCTATTCATATATTTCAACCCAGAACCGTACAAAATCTGACTCAGTAACTATTCGGTCACTGCACTTCGTAACTTTGTAAATATATGCATTTATAAATCTTGACATTTTTCACGGCTTTGAGCCTGCAGTTATGATGACAATAATTTTCTTCTCGTGGAACGCTACAAAATAATAGGCATTAAAAAAAATGTCTAGGAAATAATTGAAGGGCGAGGCCTTTTCATTAAAGAGTTATAAGTACAAATCATGCCATTAAGTGTTACGGGTCGCGTGTTATGCGCTGAAAAACAGCGGGCACGGCTGCGGTCAGAACTTTAAACGCTCCAGTAAAAGAAGGAAAGGAACTGTAAATCTCGAAATTCTGAGGAGAACTCAACAGCATCTGTCCAGGTCGTTTGGGCAGAAGAGACAATGGGGGTTGATGATCATTGTCCCTGAGGCTCGATAACACTCTTGACACGGGTGATATTGCCAGCGACCCTCCAAGAAAACCGACTCTTACCCCATTACTTCTGAGTCGGACCCCATTCCCAAAACGTAAACCTCCCCTACAAGCCGAGCAAAAAAGAATTTTAATTAAAAATACGCTCCATGGGCTTAAGGATAGTCGAGATTAATGTCAATGTGTTTTCTTTGTTGTTAATTTGATTTCATATTTTGTGTTAAGTTACAGTTTATAAATGTCAACTTTCCTTTTTTTGTATGGGTAATGAAGTATGATAAATCAGAGATTTTTTTATGTATGTGCGTGTGGGAATTTTCTTCTACTTTTCTTTCGCTCATTTCACTATTTTCCTTCCCCTCTGGTTTCACTTCTCATTTACTTTACTCCACTTTACTCGTTCACCCTCTATCACTCCCTCGGTTTTTACGTTTTTCTTTCCTTCTCTATCTTCTCCACACCTCTCGTTACCTCAACTCTATTCTATTTTTATCTTATTGTTTCTATTTCTCACTTGTATATCCTTTACATCTACTTTTTCGCTTCCTACTGACTTTCTCCCTATAGTCCTGCTACCGCTCTTTTTTCTCTTACGCTCAGATTCTTGCGCTCTCTCTCTCTCTCTCTCTCTCTCTCTCTCTCTTTCACTCTCACTCTCACTCTCACTCTCACTCTCCCTCTCTCTCTCTCTATATATATATTTTTTTTTTCTTGGTTCTTATTCCCACATTCTTCCAAAACGCACAACCTCAGGCAAGCAAACACGTTACAAATCAAACTTAAGTAACATACTAAAGTTTGGGACTAAATTTTATTCCAAACCATAACAAGCATTTTTCATTTTTTTATTTTGAGATGCCAGACAATTATGTTTTATATTATAATGTCTTGGTTCGTCGGTAAAGGGACTATTGTTTGATCTATTATTGCCCCAATAAATTTGAATTGTCTAGTTAAATTATTTAGCATTCCTAGAAAAGTATTTTTACAAACAAACTTTAATGAGAACGTAATTAGTCTTCGTTAGAAGATGCTAACGTCGGCTGAAGATTCGAAATTAAGATTCATTCATCAGTCACTCATTCTGATAAAGTAAATTTATGAAACTACAGCTGGCCGAACGATATATTATATAATCTATGTAAAATTGTTTTGGTTTTTGTTCTTTATGTGGATGTTTATTTTAAAATATCACCTTTTCCTGAACGAGTCAATCCTCTAGCGCAAGGTTGCCAATTAATCAATAACTTAGAAACTTGCTTCGTCCAACGGATAGCGTTGGGAATTTTGTGTCCGATCCGGGGCACCCTCGGGAAACGGCGTATCCCCAGAGCGATGATATTTCAATGCTTTCCCCTCAGTTCTTCAAACAAAATGATGGTTGGCTCAATAATTCACCGGGAGGCCGATATAGGGCCAATTTCGGCCCTCAACTCAAGTAGAAGACGTGCCGCTAACTCCATCTGATAAGATAATCCCGTGACATATCAATCCGGCTTGTTTGACTTTCGGCTCATCGATAACAAACAGACCTGTATTTACCCTTGTTAAGTACATTAAAGCTAAATTAGGAAAAGTAATGTATGCTTACAATAAATTAAATTTGTACGAATATGATCTATAAACGGGAAATCTAAACCACTGTATTCTTGCATAAATTATGTGTATTTCACACGGGATTAGCATACAAATTCCTTCCAGATTAACTATATTTTGTTAAGTCTATCCTTAATTCTCTGAAGTAATCTCCAAAAGTGATAATTGTTCAGGACCATTAAGTAGATTAAAGTTGAAGAAAAGTGGACCGACCTGTTACAATGAGAATGGATTTATCCAGTGAATTTTTATGTTCGACTTTACATAGATCCACTAACTGTCCAATTGATTTTTCTTTTCCCGAATCGGAAAAAGAAAAAATGGCTCGTTTTAATGTGTATTTTCTTATTGCATGTTCACCCCGTTTTAAGAGGAAGTCGATTCTTTAAAAAAATATTAAAAACAATCCAGCACTAATTGCCACTTACGATCCTAATTGCTGGTTATTTTTTTTTAACGTGCATGAATTCCATATATCATGATTTTGGTGATATGAAGTCATTAATTCACCCCTTGTTCTTTTTCAGTGATCTCGTTGTAAAACCTTTCCATTTTTCGATGTACGTCTGTGTCGAAACTTGTTCCAATTTATCCTTGTATATGGCTAAACATTTTTTCTATCCGTTTAATGTGCTATTGTCACATTGATCAGGATTTAAACATCAATCCATTACTCTAGCATATTAAATTCTCGGGACACAAGAAAATTATGTAATATATTATTTAATGACTTAACAAGATTTTGTTGATTTCGCGATTAAATTGTTGGTAAATGGTTGACCTCAAAATTATTAGAAAACAAATCTGAGCGGGAAACGCCTTTAAGTTTAACTTGGGTAGTGTTGCGTCTTTCTTTCAGAGATATCTCACTAAAAGGTGCAAATCAAATTTGACACAGTTACTGGCACAGTTTTGATCTAACATATTGCTTTATGTGGTCACCAAATTATTTTTCTAATATCTCGTTACGTGAATGACATTTTATTAGGCTTGACACAATTATATGCATGATCAATAGTAACTTACTTAAACATTTTAGAAGGGCGGTCCTCATTGTATTCATTATTGTCGCCCAATTTTTAGAACCCGTTTTTATGTCTGAATATGTGTTGATTTTTGAAAGGATAAAAAACATTCTGGTTATCTGAAAAACAGATTTTGTATTGGCTTGGAACAATTATTGGTGCACAATTGTTCCTCACATATCACGACAATTTTGTTGTTTTCTCTTTAGAAAAATATGCTCTGGAGGAAAATTTTATTTTCTTAATGGTACGTTGCTGATTAGGTCAACAGCTGACTTTGTTGAGATTTGTCGTAATTATTGGCTCGTATTCGATACTAGCGTATCTCCACAATTTTGTTGGATACGCTGTATAAAAGTCTATATGCCGAATTGTTTTTTTTTTTGAATGCTATTAAATTCTCCTTTTCTTGGTATTGGTTACCTGAAAAACGGATTTTGTTGAGATTTAGCGATATTCGATCCTAACTTGTCTGTCCAATTGTGTTGTATACGCTATATAGTATGTGTGGTGTTTAGTGACTGATCGTTAATTGTTATTTGTTGATTGAGATGCGTCGTTGAGGCACTATCAAGAAAAGAATGCAAATAGGCTGGACTTACGTTGGTTGAACTGGTTACTTCAACAACGGATCAAATCCTTCTTGCCGTATTGTCCAACAAATTTGGGTCAAATTGTCAAACCGTGTGTTGTGTTGTTAAACCAATCAATTGAGTGGTTAGAAGGGATACTTCTATACACAAACAGTTAGCGAGTTGAACTATCCTTTTCATATGTAGGCATTAATTGTTTCATTATGAATAATTTTTTGGGATTCGTTATATAGAAATCTCTCCATGGCCCGAACAGCCGTTTGACACACTATTAATTTCTTCTAGGTTACTTTTTTGTTAAGAACAGTTGCAACCACTTGTATGTTTTTGACCACAAGATGTATAATATATATATCGAAGCAGTTTTGATTCTTCTTCAACTTACAAAATCTACATAGAAGACAAAAAAAATTTAAAAACAAGTTTTATTAAACTTGTTTTTCTTAATTTCTGGTTATCTGAACAATAGATTTGGTACAAATTGCTCTGTTATTGCTTTAATCGATCCTAACATATTGCAATATTTTATTAAATGAGCTATGGAAAAATCTACTCGAAAGCTGATCTATTTTCTGAGTATCTGTTGTAGCAAAATGTGCAAATTTTTCCTTCTGGGCATTTGAACAATCGATTTTGTCATGACATATTTGCCTTTCATGAGCCTTGCAAAGCTTAAATTAATGAAGCTACTCGATTAAGAAAATCTATTAAAATTTGGCATTTATTAATTTGTTTTTGATCCTAGTGGGACTAACTATTTCTACGGTCGCTAGACACAGTAAATTTTCGGTCAACTCGCAAACTCATTGGTTTTGTATGATAAACAGTGTTTACGTTGCATTGTCCGTTGTTTAAAGATTGGTTTCTAATGTGTCGAAATGAAGTAGGCCATATTTTCTTGTTTCAGTCAATAAAGTGAATTGGTAGAAACATATTCAACTCTACTAGGTAAAAGAAGTAGCCCGTTTCGTAGGCGAGACGATTTGAAATTGTCGCGTGGGCAACCCCTGTAATATTGGTTTCACACGGTTGAACATTAAGTTGATAAAGCATGGGGTCACCTGGTCATCGTCAAGCCCACGTGTCTCCGCTTCTGTAATTCATAAGTATTTCTATTTCACTCCCATTAAAATATAATTACAGGGGCGAGATAATTTTGTTCAGATTTGAAAGGGGAGGCCGGAAGTATTTTCGGTTAAAAAACGATTACTCGCGGTTTTCAACTGTTACGCGCAGGCTGGTCGTGATTTTTTGTTGTATTTAAAAAGTTTCTTGTTTCTCACTCTGTCATGATTATTCTGGCTCTGTCTGGGACAGTTTGTGTTTTAATAAATTTAAACACGCTGTTGGACAAATTTGTACCCTAGTGTGAAATGGAAGATGCATAAGTTTTTCTCAGCTTGTATAAACATGATCACTTTGCTGAACGACCATTACTACCTCTCTTGGTGTTTGATGCCTTTTTTTTCCATTTTGGTATTTACAATGACTTTTACAATCCTTTTTCTTCTATGTTCTATTTCTATTGTTTGTTTTCATTGTTTTGTAGACATAGTATCTGTAGGATTTTGATTTAAACAAAAACCATCTGTCTCATTTAGTCAATTGAATGCATTTTCGAAGCCTTACAAATATAACCTTTTCTTATTGAATGAACAAAAAAAAGTGATTGTTAGGACTAAGCCTATTATAAATATGAATAATAATCACAGATTACCGATCGATTTTAAGTAATAAAGAAAAGACGAGATTCTTCTTAAACATTTGAAGGTTAGGGATCACATCCTTGCTGCAGACTAAATAAGTCAAATTTTTGCCAAATGAGATAAGTTCTATATTCCAATAAGTCTTTAGGTCTGACAGACTTTGTATTGTAATTAAGTCGAAGCCACTTCATTTTAAGTGTAATGTATCTTTAAAATATTAACCTAAAAACAGTTTGATAATTTTAATTGAATCAAAGGTTTATTTCGTTATAATTTCATTCCATATGAA
The DNA here is from genome assembly GCA_039619505.1 of Cimex hemipterus. NCBI lineage: Eukaryota > Metazoa > Arthropoda > Insecta > Hemiptera > Cimicidae > Cimex > Cimex hemipterus. Next base: position 22,526,156 of record CM077102.1, read on the forward strand.
AAGGCAGCGTTTATAAACTAGAAGTTCTAAAATGAAAATCAATAATAAAATAAGTGCTACGATTACACGCTTTTCGATTTTTTCTATTCTTTTTAGTATTTGTCTCAACGCGCTTAAACCTTCTCTGATGCTGCTTTATCTGACCACGAAATATCATGTCTGGGTCATCAGTAAATTTAACTGATCCGTATTCTCATCCCTTTGTGATTTTATATCCACGTGTTTCTCAAAGAATTAACTTGTGCTAAGGCTAAAGGAAATGTTTGTAGTGCATTATTGATTACTGACTTTTTTCCCAGTAATAAAATATCGGGAAAAAAATAAAACTTTGCTGAATGGTTGCGGTCCTCCACGGATAAAATTTGGGCCCAGGATTTTATGGAGATGTTTGCATCTAAGTATGCGGTTTCGACGATGGGTTGTATACGATGTAGAAGCTTTGGCCGTGGTTTGAAGGATTTTGGACTGGAGTGGCGGGATGGATTTGAGGTTAACCTCCACAGTTCAGTCCAGTACGTCTACATTGTAGTAATAACATGTTTGCTTAAAAGTTTGCTTTGCAGTGACTATTTCCAAGTTTTGCCATTTAGTCTTTTGAATAATTTATATAGTCTGATCTAGTTTTACTATTTTGAATTGTGGAGGTTCCAACTAAGTCTTTTGCCACTGTAATGTCCCAACGGCATTCGTTTTTGGGAAAGGGTTGTGGCAGATTGTGAGGTGATACTGTGAAGGTTATTTTTGTGGTTTGATTCCGTTACGTGATCCTCCGTTTTTCGAACCTTTCTTTTCTGGATTCTGGAAATTTCCGAAGTCTACTCATAAGGGTGGGTTGGCTGAAATCCTATAAGCCTGCATAAGTAAGGAATACTTTACCAGGATTGCTTAGAATTTTGTAGTGTAAATTAAGAGAATAAAAGAAATGGGTCAAGGATGCTGCCTTGCAGAACACCCGCTTCGGCATAGGATGGGGAGAACGATACTTCGATTCGTACATGAAAACCCTTGAGTTTTCACAGTTTCTAAAGGTGTAACAATCGACCGACGGCTTGCCTAATTTGTAGAACTTAAAATTTAAATGAAAATAATTTGATCTCATTAGTAATTAGATGTATAAGATATTATTACAGCAGTGTAGACATATACAGATTACACTTAGTGTAGCTTATATTGTCTGCTGTTTTTCCATTGTTTTGAGTTGTGCAGATTCCAAGTGTATTTTCTAGATCTGAAGTCCCCAAATCGCGAACGACATGGTTTGCTAGGAGGGGAAAACAGATATAGCAGATTGAAAGGTGTGAAGGCTATTTGATGGGATTTGGTTTCCTCGACTCTGATCCTCTATGTCTTAACTAGAGGAGATGGTCCGGTAAGTTTCCTTAAACTACTTAAAACTCGAAAACCGTATATATTACAAACCCGGAAGATTGGTGCCTCATAAATTCAAGGAATTTCAATCCTTCTTTTAATTTTTATACAGGTGATTTCTCCATGGAGGAGATGGATAAGTTGGTCGTTACCGATCATATTTGTTGGGCAGCTTATTCTCATTGGTTTGTACTGATTTTGTTTCTCCATTTTCAGTGCTGGGTCTAAATATTGGTTGTAAAATAGTAACAATAAATTCAGTTCATAAAATTTTCTTATGTAAAAGTACATGCCCTGCTTACACGATCTCAAAAAGAAAAATTTTGAACGCATTTTGTACATATTGATAACTTACGAGTTACTTTAATACCACAATTAAGCCATTGAATGGACCAACCGGTGTGTACGTGAACTGTAAGAATACAGTCTGTGCATTCCATTTGCAGGAATGAAAGAAGACAGTACCCAAACCGGCTTATAGGCTTATCCACGTCTCATCTGACTAATGGCTTTTTACGTGTACATTTTATATAACGAGAGAGAACCTTCCGCTTGGCTTATTTAAGTGTATATATACGTAATATGTTGAAAAATGATAAAATGATAGATTGATTAATTTTTTAATTAAATTGATTTTTTAAATTTTACGTTGATCATTGGCTCCAGTGAATTAAGGCTGAAACCTATTCGGTCAAAAACAGATATCGGTAAAAAAACGTGCTTGGTTATGACACAAAGTGGTGCGAAGTCGAATAATTTAAAATGAATCCAACAACTTACAGATGGTTTTGTCAACATTGAAATTTTGGAAGTTATGGGTTCGATATAATAAACACAACACAACTTCACTGTCATATGAATTAAATTAATTAATGTAAGCGCTAGTGGTTTAGCAGTACAAATTTGGACGGAATTTCCGTATTAATTTCTCCTTTACGTCCTTTCTCCTCCAGGTCCTCTTAACAAAGGGTGTGTCAATCAAAATAACAAAAAGTCTGTATTGTGCTTGTGAGTCAGACAGTGTAGGAATGATAAATGGGGGAAAATGTCAAACTGGACCACTGAATTTGACTGATCCTCCCTAACCAAGGGCCTTTTTGCCTTCCTTGTCCAGATATGAATCCCTTGAAGGTTTAATAACCGATTTTCTGGTCGGGCACACACCCCATGAGAACAAAAGGCTAATTGCCCTTTGCCTCGTCTTGTAGATAATGGCTCATTCATGACGACTCACTATCAGCCGTAATGAGTGTCCACAGTGGGTCGAAGCTTACGGACTCGACTTTCTCTTATGCATATGTATGAGCCCGCATCCGGGGATCCGCTGTATGGGCAAAGCCTGACACATTCGGCCGTATATGAATACCGCGGAAAAAAATCTGAAGGAAGAATTTCAATTTAATAGATTTTTAAAAGTAAGCAGAACGTGCCTTGAATAAATTAGGAGAATAAAATGACGAAGTAAAGAACAATTAATTTTTGTAAGCCTAACGATTTTTCAAAATATAACACGCTATGTTATATTAAAGAAAGTATAACGATGAAAAACAGATACTTATTTCAGAAGGTTACAACTTAAAAAAAAAAGATATTTCACTATATTTTAATCCTCTCCTTATTAATTAATATGGATTTCCTTGTTTTACTAATTTGTGTCGTTCCTTAAATATTTTTAATAAATTTATTATCCAGATGAAAATTGGCCACCAATAATCTGGGGGCATTTGTTTAGGACCCGTGAATCATACTAGGACATGTTTGTTGAGCATATTTTTCTTCTTATTCTGGTCTGTCACGCTTATTTGTCAACTTGCGTGTTACCGGTTTTATATGAAAACTAAGTCGGTATCAAAATGCCAGCCTCTCATTTGTACTTCAGGTTGTCAAATTGCAAATGGATCCAAAACATACAATACATAATATACATCACCATTATACACATAGAAGTCTGGTGTCAGCCAATCCTCTTGAGTTAACCAGCCCCACCGTATTACACTAATAAATTAACATTACAACACTAGACAAACACTATATACATTTTTTTTGGCATTTATACTGTTTATACTGTTTTATACCCCAGCCGTATCAACTTTAAAGAAAAATATACATAATGTATGGTGTTCAGTGACCGTCAGTTAATGATTATCTGGAGACCGTAAAATATGGTCGGGTGTGAGGTAGGCTTTATAAAAACATTTTCTTTATCTTCCCAAAGTTTCGATCTTTATTGAGATCATCTTCAGGGCCTGGGATTTATAAACATTGTACAAATTTTACGAATAAATGTAGGATGTGAAAAAATGAATTTAAACAATGCTAGAAATTTTATATTCAATCAAAGTATTTATATACAATTTTTATATCCTTTTATTTTTTTCACTTCAGTATACGGTAGTTTTTACTGATTTCACTTCCTGAAAAATTTCTTCCCTCTGCTGAGTTTACTTCAGATATGTCAATATGATGTGCTCCAAGACCTCCTCTAAACAAATTTTCTTTAGATATGCTTTACATATTCCGTCGTTAGTTCATTTTAACCTACTGACTATCCTGCTATTTTCTTTAATTTTTTTAAATTAACACTATTAACACTACTTCCTGAAAACCAAACTTCAATGACACGTTGGGGAACATCCCTTTATAAACCAAACCCTTTCCTATTGCCTCAGACCATCTTTTCACATTCTACTTTTCCGCTACACTTTACAAATCCAACGGTCTAACAATACATTGCCTATAACTGCCTTTAATGTCTACCCTTCTACAATTAAAGTTGTGCACAACTGTTCTTTTATTCTTGAATAACTGGTACTTTCGAAAATCAGCATAATCCAACTGAAAGATGTGAATCCCCTCTATGGAAAAATTATATATTCCGAGACAGGTGTGACTAAATATAGCACAACAAGTAGCGATTAGTTGATGCGTCCAAAATAATATTTCTCTGTGCCTTTTTTTCCCCCCTTCCGCGCTCATAAATCATTCGTATCGAGTATAATAATCGAGGATTTCCCCCAAAACTCCTCCTCCACGAATAACCGTCCACGTGGCGGAAACTTTCTGATGTCGCCCCCACGTCGTTAGATATTCCGGTATTCTGTATAAAAGAGGATTATTTCAAAAATAACAAAACGACGTTGAACCGTGAAAGACAAGGTATAAATTTTCAGTTGTTGGTTTTGAGCTTCTCTGTAGGATCATAATGTATGGCTATTAGTGTTAGGGATGGTTAGGGATGATGAGGAATAGTGTTAATATAAAGGATATTTACTTTATTATTTTTAAAAAATCGCATGGAACTTTTGCCTGATATTAACCAACAAATAAATTTAAATCAAAACCGTTTTCCCAAATATAAGCAATCCCCGACAAAATTTTGTATATTCAACTCAAGACTCCAAATAAATAAATTTGAAGTATCCTGTATATGCTACCTGTATTTTGATTTTCTTTGTGTTACGTATAGCGTAAAGAAAAATACAAGTATTATTTAAACTAAATGTATTTTTATTTTGACGACGGGTTTTAAGTAAAGATATGACTAATTATCATAATTCCAAAAGACAGATGCCGCAGTTTTATACGTGCGCAGGAGGGGAGAATTTCCCGAGAAGCCACTGCTGCCCTTACCCTCATTTTCTAATTATGCGCTGCAATGCTACACGGAACATAATTCATATCTTCACTTTCATGATATAGAGGAGGGCATTTGAGTCGGTTTAAATAAGCTTTTTTGAAAAAGAGTGGAAATTATAATGATTTACGAATCCCTTTTGTTCAGGGAGGGCCCCTTGTAGAACCAACAGTTTTAAAAGCACGCCTACCAAAACAAGTTTACACCCGGCCATAGGCTAGCTAACTTTATAATTAGGGGAGAAATTGTTATTCTTATTTGTTCGGTAAACCCTCTCGGCGATTATTATTATTATTTTTTTTTTTTTTTTTTGAAACTGCGTTTTTAACCCCTTTTCTTGTTTGGTTCCAGGTAAGAGAGTGTCAGACAGAAGGCGGTTTTTCCATTTGCTATCAATAAAAACATGATCATTTGTACACAATTAATTGTAAGTACAGCTTGTCACCATATTGAAGGAGTTAATCAAAGAGCCTTAGAATAAAAGATGCAATCTGATATTTCCAACCAAAATTTTATGCCAACCGATATGAGAATCGCTTGAGCACGGCAGAGAGTATCTGTGTCCTCTGATTCAATTCCTGGAGGAAAAAGGGTTTTTAGTTGTTCATAGTACTGATAGTTCGTGTACCTAGCGAGTGTTGAGTGTGAAATTATTTACCGGCGTGAATGTGTAGTATAAGAGGGCCGATGGCGGAATATTAACTATCCCATTGACCCGCAGTTAGGTTAGTTAATAGGCGTAAAATGAGTTCGAAGAATATCGACTATTCCACTGCCCTAATTGGGAGAGTGGTATGTAAATAGAAAAGAATGTTGAAGAATGAGTAAGAATGTGATTGATATCAGGTCTAGTAACTGCTTGCGCTGGGCGCTGAATTGACTTACCTGTGAATAGTAGTGTCTTACCCCGAACTGCCAACACTCGGTGATTCTCCAGGTCTGCCGGTTGTTTGTTGTAAATTTCAAATGGTGGACTGGGTGACGTGGGTCAAATTAGTCCATGCGTGCCTACACATTTACAGATTTGGATTTATATAGATCTAAAATTTTCATGATCTATGCACTAAAACAATTTATTTTTGATTTATATTTTTATACGCGGATTGAACACAAACGCAGATATTTTTAAATCAAAGAGACCTAAGGTAAAATATAATTTAACAGTACATCCTACTCGGTTGCAAAATTTTCATGATTTTCGTACCCAGTTATTTGTGGGCATTATCGGTCTTGTCAAATTGTATATTCAACAATTGTGGGCGTATCGTATCGGCAGAGCAATATATAACAAAAATCCCTTTAAAAGGAAATAGATTATTATTGAACCTCCGTTATCGCGTATGTCGAAAATGAACTGATGCTTTTACAGATAAAAAAGGGCATTTATGTAATAACTACTGTAAAAATAATAAAAATAAAATATATAATATATATATATATATATCATTTTTATTTATTTATTTTTCTTTAAAGACATATCAATATAATAATCATAAGGGGAATTTCACAATTGCGTTATTCGGCTACTTTGTGATGAAAAAGTCTCCACATATTTTCATCATTTTTTCCTCCCCTTCGACATATTTCTTTGAAGTTCTTTATGAGTTTTGACCGGCATATGCTTTTGTTGAGAGGCCACGGTAGGAAAACCGTATCTCAATCTCATTACTCGTCGATTTTCCTTTAGAAAATATATCGTATGAAACTTGGGATATCTTAAAAAAAATTATTAAACATAATAATTAGGTAGATAAGTGACAATTTCACGAAACAATGTCAAAACATCACGGTCATATAATTGATTATTAAAAAGTGAATTTTGCTTGATTCAAGTCTGAATGAAATATAGAAGAATTGTTGGTTTTTACAATATCGAATGGTCAGTTTCAATTATTCTAATGTTCTATTCCCTGAGATAGTAACTGCTTGTTCAAAAGTGCGCGAGGAATCATTTTCTTGAGCGTAAACAAATGTAGTGAAAATTGTTATAGAGTTTTATTTTTTAAAATAACGACTGGCTCATGTAGATGAACCCATTTACTACACATGATTGCAGACTTTTTTCCGAGACGATTTTAACTTTTGGTGGAATGCATTTCAAGATCACGCCAAAATGTGTTATGAAATCCGCCAGGTCTATCGAATTTGACTAAAATATCAAATTATTAAGTATTTTCGTCTAAATTGGCAAAGAAAATGTTTCCAGCTTGGTCCAAAAATTATTTAACGGCGGTGAAATTAGCCTCTTTTATTGTTCCCTAGAATTGTGAATTTTTAAAAAAAATTATCGAAAGAATTTCTTCAAGAACTCCAAAACTCTTAAATTTTCTCAAAAATATTGGTTTTATAGGTCAATCGAATAACAAAACTATTAACAAATTAACATCTATGTGCAGCAAAGCCTAGTAATTCAACCATGATTTGTAATTTACAGAAAATTAACAATTTAACAAATGAAATAATTCGAGAACCTAAATAAAAGTAATAGATGTCCACAAAACCTCTTGTCAAAAATGTATTAATAAATTATTCTAAATACCTATATTGCGTTAATAAAGCTAAAATTTTGTGGAGGGAAAACAAGACAATAGCTTATTTTAAGCATAAAGGCAATAAAAACGTTTGTACAATCTAATTTTGAAAATATAACCTCGAATTTTCGCATTTTTTAATGGTTAATAATCCGAATTATCAGCACAAATGTTACACATGCGTTAAATATTATTTAATAGTCACAGAAACAGAAAAGCCACATTCTCTGATAAAATACGAACATTACTTTACAAGAACAGTATGTAATTGGCTGCCGTCGGGTCGGATAGTTGGCCGGTTAGTTATCTCATATCAAGGGAAGCCGAACAAATCTAACTCAGATAGGTAAATTATGTACTTATGCACGGAATGCAAAATACTTGAGAAGTTATGCATACATCTGTGTTCATGTTTTATCTTAATCCCCAATCCATTCGCCAACTGGAGGTGTGTGCATGATTTGCCTCTATATGGAATAAATAAATGAACAATCTACATATAAGAATTCTCTTTTAAATTGGCATAAAAAATAAACGGAATAGATTTTTTGAATAAAACCGACGTTCAGTAGTTAGGGCATCGGTTATTTCCTCGAAAGATAGCGGGTTCGAATCCAGCCTGGACAAAAATTGTTCTTTTCGCAAAAAACCTGAGTATGATTAATTTGACTATATTTAGAAAAATATAAAATTATAATAAAAATAAAATATAATAATCCGTAAATGTGTAGCAGCCATAATTGGCCGTATTAATTATTTCATTTCGTTATACTTTTATCTATGGCGTTGATCGAGATGAAAAATTTACTTTCACAAGCGAGGTTCGTAAGTTCGAATCCCGCTCACGACACTATTTCATCTAGACCAAGACCTTAGATAAAAAGTATAACTAATTTAGTAAGAAATAGTTCCAAACTGAAATTATTTATACATTTAACCGAACAGGATATACTATATTTATAAAGACTAGACAGAGAAGTTTCGTTTCAAAAGAGAATCTTCCATATTTTGCTTTATTTGTTATTCGAATATCAAATATTGTTTTGTTTTAAACATGGGAAAAATGGACAGTTGCAATATAATATATAATACTTTTCTTTTGTAAATGCTTGAAAGATAATAATAGTTTCCATGATAACTTTTTAAATAATTTTGTTCTGAAAAAATATCTAAATTTATAATTCCGCCGTTGGTACACATTTTTAATTTAGCTTATTTACTTGATCATTATCCATTTGCTTTAAAAAAAAACTCAAACTTTCTACTTTTAAACACAAAAAGGTAATGTATTACAGACAGTTTTCATTGAAAAATAAAATAAATACCGATCATTTAAAATTTGCTGTTCATACTTATGATGCTAATGATGTGTGTACTTCCTTACAGTGTTAGCTATCTTGGTGTCATATTGTAGTGGCATTTGAGATTTAATTTAAATATGGATTTTTTTCTGAAAAGATGTGGATTCTTTCGTTTCCCGTCTGAGAAAGCTGTTTTATAAATTTATAATTTTACGTAACTTTATGAAAATTTAACTTTTAAGAGCAATATATTTTTCTCTTGCACAATCTATAATAGCGTATGGTATTGTTTCCTGGGGAGGTACTAATAAATGCTACACTAAGAATTGATGTAACTATGAACACATTCTTAAAATGATTTTACGTAATCCGTAGAGATATAACACGAAAACATTCTAGTGAATTTAAAGTAATGAATCTATACCAAATCATTCTTAAATGTTCATGTTTATATGTATATTATAATTACATAAGTGAATATAACACAAAACACAATCCATTGGCTAAAATTCATTTTTACAATGTAAAAACTATGCAATATTCATACTTTTCATTAATTATGGCACTTTGTTCGGCAGGATTATTATTCTGAATTTGAAAAACTAAATAATGTCAAAAAGGTTATAATTTAAATTTTTTTAAACTTGTATTTAAGATATTTTAAAGTCAAGAATTAATTTGGTTGGTTTTTCATGGTACAAGTTTATGCTGTATTATGCTTGTTTTTCATTTTGCAAGGATATATTCTCTTTATTTCTTTGATGATATTCTTGCTGTCTAGTGAGAGCTTTGCTTTTTGGCAGCAGGCAGGGATGTACCAAAATATTATTTTTTTTTTGTTATAAATGTATATTTGCAAATAAAGATTTATTATTACAAGTACGGGATGGATAATAGTGGAATTTGTTTAAAAAAACTGTCCCGACCGTTTAGGCGAAATACTTGAATTATCTAAATTTTTAAAATTCCTAAAGCTCCACATCATAGAATCATTTGTCCCTAAGGATTTTATTTAGTTTTAATTCTCTTAAAAGGATGTATTTGGGACGTGACAGCGTTAAAGGCGTTTTAGAAGCGGATTTTCGAGCGCCAATCTCTCTTAGATCCCCTGGAAATACGCTATGCGTTGATAAGCCCCACGGCAGTTTTGCCATTATCGATCTCGAAATCGAGAATATACGACGGCAAGGGCCGAAGGGATTCTGTTTTTATAAAAGCTTTCCTAGAGCTTTCGTGTCACATTGAGATAAACCTTGTCGTGAGTGGATAGAAAAAAAGAAGCGAAAACATTTTCTGACGGTATCTAATCAGTGAAAACCCCTTAGCTCACAATAGCGCTATCGCTTAAACGCTCGTTGACATTATGCCTTTTGGTACGACATATGACGCTAATTAAGAGCAATTACCATCTAAGTGTTTCCATTCAGGAAAGGGGATTTAGAACAAGGATTAAGCTGGAAATTGCATTTACCCCCCAATTACAATCTACATAGTAATCAATTTCCTATCATGCTCGGAGCTTGTAGCGCAGCGTGGACCACGCCTTGAACTCTTGTCCAGTTCTTAATCTCATGAGTATGTTATATCAGTTATTATTAGGTCGTTTAAGTAGTTTGTTTTTATCGTCCATTTCTGGACCGTTCTTTTACTAAACCCACATAAATATTTTCTTATAAATTAATGGAAAAAAACTACTTGTCCATGTTTTAGTGTGTAATAGGTTTATATGTTAAAACTAGTCATAAATCCCATAACTATTCGTTCAGCAAGAGTCATTGCTGGCCGGTTAAAATTAGCACTAAATAGATACAGATCAAAATTTTCAAGCATCATGTCCATGTTTTGTTAAAGATCTTTCAGCATTGATGTATTATTTTCTTTTTTAATGATAATTACGTATGTGAAGTAATTATAGTAGTAAAAATAACGGTAAGAATAAGGTTAATAAAATTGAATGAACATGTGGTAACTTAATTCAGTGGTGTGCCCAAAAAGGGCAAATAAGCAATGGCTACAAAATGAAGAAAGAAATATTTTTTCATTCTTTAATTTGTTAGTTACGTGATTATCCACGTTTCAGCGACGAGTACGATTACCTGGGATAGTAGGGAAGCTGAATTCATGGACCAGACATTGAAATGTAAGGAAAGGAATTGATGACATTTTCTTTTTTAAATTTGCCTTCCCTACTTCTCTAACAGTGTCCTCGGAGGTTTGATACATAAGGACTTATGATTGGAACCTTTGGATGCGTTGGGAGTTTGTTTTTTGTTGACCCCCCCCAGATTTGAGACTCGTGGTGACCTGTTTGGTGGAGGCCGTCTGCCGGGTAGTACTGTTTAGTTCGTTTCGTTTAGTCACAAAACGTATGTGTTCGAATGTGAACTTCCATAAAAGCAAACGGGTGAGACTGTAATCCGTGTGGAATAACCTTTAGAACTTTATCGATAATAATGACGCAGGAGGAATAGAAGGCTTTGTTGCTATTTACTGTCCGTCTTCCACCGATTTGGCCCATAAATGTTTCAGAAATCAATTGAAGATCCAATCTTCGAAAGTTTAAACGGGCTGCTTTTAGCACTTGACGGTCTTTACTTTTTGATGGTCTTTACCGTCTTAGATTACCGGTCAAATCGAGGCAATGATCAATTCCCATGACTGGCTGCCTGGCTCTCGAATTGTCTATCAGGTTATACATCTGTTATTTATCATTCATTATTCATCTATTTTTACATCTAACTATGAGTATCTAACCCGTTTACTTTCTCTTCCTCGGTTTATTTCATTACAAATATTTCTTTTTCAAATCCATCTGGTCGTGTAATATGTTTTTGAACGGCTTAATTTAACGAATTCAACGATTATTTGGTTAATTTGCTTTTCTTTTCATTCCATGTAATTTCAATACTGATTTTAATTTTATGTATATATGTGCGCGCGCACACACTGTTTACGTTCAAATGGATCTGGTGTAACATTTGAAATTCACGTCTTATTTCAGGAATCGTTCATGAATTTTAAAATAATTATGTTCGACAATATTCTGAATGATAGAATGTTGGATAGATTTTAATTGCCAGTCATCAACTATTTGATAAATTATTTGAAATAATGACTTTTTTTGTTGTATTTAAAGATTTTGGTTAGGATGTACAATTAGTGCCACGAGCGGGATACGCACCCACGACCATTGGCCTATCCGAACGCCGTTGCTCTCAGCGTATGAGCTGACGTGACTTCTACCCGTTCGGACAGTCCAACGTCGTGGGTTCGGACCGGCTCGTGTCATTAATTTTTCATCTCAACCAAAAATCTTAGGTAAAATAATAATTAATTCCTTTGATCAATTATGGCAAACATGGATTAATATAATACTTAATCATTTAATTAACGTTCTTATACAAATATTAAAAATCGATATGCATAAAACAGTAAAGTGAACGCCACAGGAATTTACGAACACACCTCGCACCCAGGGGAATATAGCACGGGTTCCTTAAACAGAAACGAATTGACGCTGTAATAAAATCTTTTATTGACGTTTTCACGCCAGCTTTAACAGCATTGAACTCCACCGTTTGCAAGATTAAAGATTTAAGAATCTAAATTATTTTTATTTTTCAATTTTTAAAAAGATCATACTACACCTCGTGGATCTCTTCGTTCAGCAGAATAGTGTTCTTTAACTGTCGAGGAAAACGTTAGAATTTATTTTAATAATATTAAGTTGTTGTTAATATTATATATATATATATCATTACAAACTTATTTTTTTGGTTCCGGATTATATATTTAGTTTTATTATAAATGGTGATTATTTATGCCATCCAGTATTAAAAAAGGTCCAAGTTCTCTATATTATCAGCATTACAAAAGGGCATAAAATAACAAAAAACAAATTAATAAGTAAAACCTGGTCGGGTACTATTATTATTATTATTATTATTACTTATGGGGTTACTTTCATGCAATAATTTTGAAGTAAGCGTGTTAATTGAAAAATTACTTTCTTTTTTTATACACCATGTACACCATGAGTCTCTTTGCACTAGCTTTGTACATCTTAATTTCCATGCTTATGATGTCGTAGGAAGTGATGCTAAATTATGGGCTATTGACAACTGTTTCATCAAAACTCATATCATGTCTTTCTTTTATGGCTTTTAATCATAAGTCAGATCTTACAGATGTAGACATCCTGCAATTAAAGGCGTAGAAACTAAATGTAAATATCAAAATTTCGAGAATATGCGGTCTTATGAATAGAAACTATTTTATCCTTTTCTCTTTTAAAAATTGCCTGAACATTTATTGAAACTCAGGACATATTAAGGTATGTTAAATTAATATCTTGAACTAGCTACAAACGACCTTGTGTATACTTAAAGTTTTGAATATTTCAACCTAGTTAAAGTTAAGTAAAACTTATTTCCTTCTAATTTATATTATTGTTTTAACCGCCTTACCCTGTACTCAAACCTTTCTTATTTTTATATTGCAACAAACGTTAAATCGATAGATGTGCTATCCAATAAAATGGAACCAATTCATTCTGTGATGATGCATAATTACCGGAAATTGTACAGCACCGTTGGCAGATTATATAGGTCATAATTGTGGCTTCAAATGCCACAGTAAGCCACCAACGTAGTTAATTTTGTGTGTAATATCTGGCCGTGGTTAGATCCTCATTTGTCATTGCTTTCTACTCACCCTCTCCCTCGGTTGAGAATATGGCGTTGTAAATCCGAAATGTATCACTTAGCCGGAATAAATGAGTGAGACATCATTCTTATACACAATGGAAATTGGCCGAGATCGAAGTGTTCGGTGACGAATTCGTTGCATCCAACTTTGACAATACCAAGAATGATGTAGTTTAGAAAAACACGTTTTTTCAAACGTTTCGACCTTTATTCGGGCCATCTTCATGGTATTCATTCAAAAGCGTGGTACCATGTTTGTGGTGTCATATTGGTTTTGTGTGAAAGTGTGATTTTTTAAACTCATCTTGACCGCTCTTCAACAAATGAAACACAATATACCACTGTTGATAAATATATTAAGAAAAATATGGCTACTTACAAACTAAAGTAAATCAAAATTGAAGTAAATTCGTAAGTATCATTGGGTAAAAACATAATGTGCATACAAGAACCACCAGAACACTACCATGGCGTGATTGGGTATTTCACAGACGGTCCTAGAAAGAAAGTTACCCCATTGTTGCGGTATGGAGTGGAAGAAAAATTTAACGCCCTTCGTAATGGTACAATTACTAAGATTGCGTTTAAATAAACTTAATTACCTGGCGAGCTCCCAACTCGAAATTGTCTCTCCGGCTAATAAAGGGGTCATTATTTCAGTAATTGCGCTACAAAAGCCACAAACCCGGTTGTAATTGGAAGTCCTTTCTAGACTGCACTTCAGCCTGATATATTATGTAGTTACAACATTAAGGCATTATCGCCAAATGCTGCATCGGAGCGCCGGCCCATATTTCCTACGCTGTATTGGCTCCAGCGAGGCTAGAAACGTTAGGAGGGAGATAAGGCTTTTATAGCCGGGCCTCCCGCTATAATGTTCAACACGCTTGAAAAACGTCGTCATCTCGCTCAAATTGGAGGGTTGCAAACAGTTTTTACTTAATAATTCATTCCCCATTCTCATGCGAGCTGTATTTCACGCCACGTAGAAAATCTCCAAGTCTTTCCTCCTAAATATATAATCACTGGCTTCTACTAACTTCAGGGCAGTTTGATTAAATTTTACTACGATACAATTCCCTAGCTGCACGGAGAAAAGCCCATGATTGCAATGTACGAGTTGTCCTGATTCTTGTAAAATTAGACTTTAAAATTGCACCTACTTTTCTTTCAATTTTTACAACGCTGAATACAAAATTGACCAGTTTTTCATTGGCCGAAAATAGTAAAAATCTGAAATGGAAATTGCTCGGTATTAGGTTGAACGACGGATGAATGAATTTTTATGCTGTCCTTATTGAATTAGGCACCACTCTTAAGGCTGGTTTTTAATAACTTTCAGCAATCTTAATTTTAAAACTGTACGCTTCAACATAGCAGAAATAACTTTTTTATTTTTATTTTACGAGGGTTCGCACGCAACAGCAGAGGTCATATACCCTCGAGTTACCGGTGTCTCTGAAAAAAAAAAAAAAACATTTGTAAGTATGTCGGGTATACAGGGCCGATGGATTCGAACTCGGGGCCTTTACCTTATAATGATGAGCGTCGTGCCAGTGCCTAAACCGTTGCGGCCACCGACGCCTCCCAGCAGAAATTAATAAAATACACTTCAGACATTAAAATCTAAGTTACTACTTGTTTATCAAACTATTTTTTTTTATCATAAAATAGAAACTACTAACATTTCATTCTAATTTAGCTCAGGGCGTACTGTATGAATTCATTGCAGCGCACTTGTATTTTTTGGCTGGCTAACTGCTAGTCATTGGTCCTTTTAGGATATGTTGGATTCTTTGTGGCCTCAAATAGTTAATCTTCTATATTCGTATAATACGCTCGAAGTCGTCTTTACGTTCATAATTACATTTACACATTCATCCCACAATAAACAATAATCTAGTGCAGTGGGTATAGTCACTGGCGTTGTATCAAAAAATCATTGAACGATTGCGTAAATGGATTCATTTCCGTGATCGGTTAACTCTATATGAGTTTGGATGGTGTGCAATCATGATTGTGTGATTTCCCTTACTATGAGTGTATTTATTGGCGTGAAAGAAGGGAGTATGGCTCAACGAAATATACCTTGCGGCCGGCATCGTAATCGTCGGCGTGTTACTCATGTATAAAAAATAAATTGCATCGGGAACTCTTGAGTCTCGCCGAACTCGATTAAGTGTTTTCTAATTGACTTACGGCATTTTAATTGTCTAGAATTGTTAACTTCAAAAATAAATGTAATCCAATGAGAGTTAGACAGGCCCAAATAGCGAGCCGGCTGGGAAAAAAAGAAGACGGAAATACAACTGAGACCCCTCTAGAATTAATACAAGTTATTTGCCTACTATTTTGATACTCAGTATGTATGTCCACGAACACAAATCCAATCATTCACGGTAATATATACATTCAGACATGGCTGTCGTGTTTGCTATTCTTCCGGCAAATTTCCCCCTACATATTACTAAACAACCTGATCCATTTTGGTAGGTTTATGATGTATTTCGACACACACTCGCCTATGAATACAGTCACACGAAAAAATACGCATGAACATGTACTGCAATAACTGTCATGGTTTATTTTTTATCGGTGGATATATTTCATTGTCTGAAAAGCTTTTTTTTGTCTAAATGTATTTATTAGCGCGAATGAGAGTATAATCTACTGAATGTTATATCGAGCACCAGAAAACATTCAAGGGTAAGCTACGGACACGGGATCACATATATCAGTGAAACTTTTTTAATGATACTATTTCGAAGGCATGAGACTTATCCAAGTTTTTTGCTAATTAATTAATTTGTTCTTACTTAAAAATAGTGTTGTGCAGTGCTGTATAAACGAGGTGGGCCACATAAAAAGCTCCTCAAGCCAAATGACGCTTTGAGTATGTCAAAAATTTGATTTTGAAAAAAAACGAAAACATGTCTGATGTCAAACAAAAGTCTAAACCAAAAGTGTGCCAATATAATAATATTATAAAATATTTATTACACGAAAAGAGTGTAATATTTATTGCAGTTTCCTTGAAACACACCAATGGAATCCACATCTGTTAAGAACACCATTACAGACCACAATTTTATTTTGAAATATATAATGCCTGCTTAAAAGATACATATTATCTCCAATAAAAAACATTGTTTTTTGTACATTAAGGCCCAGGATATACTAAATAAATTAACAACACCAGATCAGAATAAGTGAAAATTTCTGTTTATTAGTACATTATTAAATTTTCAGTATTAGAAGTATCGACCACTTTTTCACTTAAGATCACTCTAGATTAAAGTATAGCCTTGAAGAAGAAAGCAAATATAGTTGATAATGCCATCGACCAATTCCAAGGTCATCAAGGGCAAAACAACCCCTCAATATGTCTACAGATCGACTTTTCCTTAACTTTTTTCCACGGACGATCTCAAACTTCCTGGAAGACCGACCTAGTACCAACGATTGTGACAGGTGAAGTTTGAGATCGCCGTGGAAATGCACATCATGAAATGTATCGAAAGCTTGGATTAGCAACTAAATTTGCTTTCTTCTTCAAGACAATATCTTGACCGAGAGTGTCCCTAAGTAAAAAAGTAGTGAACACTTCTAATACTGAAAACAGAAACTTCATACGGTCACATCATTAAATTTGTCACATAGTTATTTAATGGTGGGCATTGGAATGGTGTGGTTGGTAAGTTCCATATGTTCTATTTTCGAGGAATCCGTTGGTCAGACCGCTTAAAAACATTTATCATGGGAAGATGTATTAAATTAAAACTAAATACAATAGCGTAATTCATAAAATATTATCCTATCTTGATAGTATTGTTATTCGTCTTTCTATTCAACAGGTTGTTATTAACATATTTTTTACCTTAACCCACGCTACGTTTGTCTCCGACTGGGGGAACCGCGTGGGTTGGGCTAACAAAATAAATGCTTCAGAGTTTTAGACTGTCAGTCCTATTTCTATAAATAAAAAAAAATCATGTGATTTCAGCCCAAAATCGGCGAGAATTGTTAGATTTCGTTGTTGCCTGTAAAAGAGACAAGGAAACGTGCTAGACGATATATGAGGAGTAATGGATTGCATTTAATGAACTTTCACCACTACTGTGCCGAAACTAGTTCTGCCGTTAATAACCAAATAAGAGCCCAGCTTGGTGGTCACCCTCAGTTTTACAGTGTTTAAAATCATCAATAAAGTAAAATCATTACGATAATGAAAATTATAGTTTCCGCCACTTCCCACACCTTAGCCTGGCTACTTTTAAATAGCTCATTAATCGTAATTAATAATTTAAAAGGTCTCAGTTTTTAGTTGAAACGGCTAAAACACAATACAGGACAGTGCAAATTATAACCGTTTATAAAACAATAATTCACCTTCAAATAATATCGTTCTTCTATTTTCTATTACATTTTTCCGCTCAAAGTGGAATTCGCATAGATTAATATAAAATATTTAAATTAAATCCAAATCAAACTTATTGTAAATAAAAACTTTCCTTGTAAGTTTAAGACCTAAGCTATTTCGAAATTATTTTTATTAAATAAAATCCGACAAAGGGTACGTGGCTTCAATCGCCTCCTGATAATTAGTGCAATTTGTTGTCCACCATCCTATTTTACATTATTTAAAATTATTTATGACTTCTGTAACGACTATGTGAATTTATATACTCCGCGATTTACCAACTTTTGACTGAGCTTATAATGTAAAGAATAAATCTGCAGTAAATACTATGTTTTGACAAGTTAAATGCACGTTTTGAATAATCATCGCCTGTGGTTGAAGTGTTACTTTGAGCGAGAGCTAACCACCGATTTGAAAATAATAACATATTGTATGTTATGACTTTTACCCCGTAAGTGCTGTTCAGTAAGAAACGTTCATTCCTAAAAAAAAAAAAAAAACATAAATTTAAAAATGAGAAATATTTCTTACTAAAAACATGTTTCATCAAAAGGATTGTCACTTCCGACGGAAAGTGGATTTGTCTCAGCAACCAGAACACTGCGAAACTATGTGTCAAGCCTGTGCCAAGGGAGGAAGTGTTTGCCAAAGAGGTCGCGTTGTCTGTTAGATGGAACTTCAAAACGTTTTTTCACCCTTAAATAGTTAAGCTTGCATCCTACTCCATAGTTAGTATAGTACCCCTCCCTTTAACCGATTTTTTTCAATGTTATTATAATTAAACCTTTATAACCTTAGTTCTGGGAGAACAATTAGCGTCGCCCAGGACAAAGTTTGACCTATCCTCTCTCGAAGAACTTTTGAAATAATAGTGACTGCAGGAAAAAACTGAATCATGAAAAATGTCCTATTTAAAGACTCCTTTCATCGTAGTTATCCCGTATTTATACGGTGTATTTATTAGTTTGAGTGTTTTGAATATGTGGGGTTAGTATGGAGTGTATGAGCCAAGACCCACCAAAATAAGATTGCTTAGCTATTAGGTTTAATGTCAAAAATTACGGTGAACCGCCAATTTTTTAAATATGTTTTATACAATTAACTGAAATGTATTTTGCGTTATCACATTGTTTTGCCTTTGTGTAAATGGGCAAATATTTTATGATAATCAACAATGTCACACAATTTCCATCGGAATTCAGAGCCCCTAATAGCTGCTACTGTTAAAACACGAGGTTGTAAAGAAGTGAGACGAAGGTATGGTAGAAATTCATCTGGTTCGAGAAATATAATTCATTTTTTCTAGAATAATATAAAAAGTTCTACACTTTTGGAAAGGATGTGGTTAATAGGTTGACCGTAATGGACCGTGGAGTAACCCATTGTTACAGGATAAAGCTGCCAACCTTATTTTGATTAATTCTGCAAAAACCATAATCATATTTTTTGGACGACTGGCAGGAATATTTGCAACGTTCTTAATGGCTGTTATCTATGGAGTGGACGGAGTTATAGCGGAAGTCGAGGGTGGAAAGGATATCTATTTTATGGACGGACAATTCTTCCGAATCCTGTGGCCGGGGGTTTGCTCCTTGGATACCCCCAAAAGGATTCACCACACGAACTCGCATTTAACAGTCGGCCCTGCTTTCAAATCATCTCATAAACCACGGCAATAAGAGGCCGGCACAAATGGAAACCGCTCTCTAAACCCTGAATTATTTACAAATATAATGTTAGGTTTACCCCTTTATCCGTATTTGCATTTCTACAGAAAGGCCAAAATATTGGTAGGGGTTGGATTTGGGGGGAGGGGAATAAGGATTTTTACTGAATCTTTGATGTCTCAGGCTTAACGCGTTTATCCCCAAGCGTGGATTGAAAGTGGATTTCGCCGTTTTCATAAAATAAAACAAATGAAATGGTCGGATTTGGCTTTATATACCGGATTTAGACAAAGGCGCCCGGATTGAATATTCCTTTTTCAATTAGTTGAAAAAGCAAAAGTACAAAAATTCACTCAACTTTCTCCAAATAATAGTCCAGGTAATTGGTACATTCATGAGAAATCTTTCATGTGTAATACTATGCTATTGTTACTTTAGGGTTGGACAGCAAATCTAATAATTTACAACTGATTTTCTTTCAAATTGCCCTTACCAATGTAATCACCCTATTCGCATTTCTGTTTAATGTGGCATTGAATTGGTCTGTATTGTTGGAAGGTTGAGTCAATTACTTATTTGTTGTGGGAAGTAAGGATTGTAATTGCATCTGACCGCAAATAACAAGATCTTAACTGTAATTCCCGTCTATACAGTGTCCGTCCGATTAAACCAGATTATTCGATATTATTAGGCAAACAGTATTCCAGTCATTTTTCGCATTCGTTCGATGTAAAATTTTGTAAACTAGGTATCCTAGTTTTTATCAGAAAAATATAAAAAATTATATATTCTTTAAATAGATCATAAATGACATTCATTGTTCGTTCTGTGTGTTTTAACCCATCCTATTCATAATGACAATAGCTTAGCTATCCCATGTATTCTGTTGATGACAAAACTTCAAATGATTACATGTTTTCAGTCGTTGTGTTTGTTACTCGACGTTTGTCTTCCTTAGCTGGGTTTTCGAACGGAAATTTAGTGGGGAATGTTCTTTGTGGAATCTTGTTGGGATTTTTTAATGTTGAAGAAAATTTTGACTTGGTTGGCTTTGTAAAAGGAGGAAAACATTTAAAAAAAACCAGTAGCACAATAGGTAAAATTATGTTTGGGCACATTATTGGATCTATTTTCGTTTGTTTCCGAATTTCGACTTCACGCCATCTTTAGTGAAGTTTGTTCATATCCTGTATGTATAACCGTAAAGCAGTAAAGATAAAAATAAATAAATGTATGACGACACGACGGTGACTGTAACAACTGAAACCAAGACAATATACCGCCTGGATCAATACCTCTGCGTACAAATTAGTACAATGATAGATAGACCAGATATACATTGATGTTCTGTTGACAAACTACCGATATTGTTATGATTGGTAGGTGGTCCAAATAGTTTAACTTTGTTTCAAGAAAGAGATAACAAGAAGGTTATCATAAAACCACTTTGTTTACTACTGTATCATATTCGGCCATATTTTTCCTGTTATTGTTCGTAATGCGACCATAGATACATGGCCGGGTTCAACAAATCCACGAGACTAGACGGAGCTGAGTTCCTTACTGAAGATGGTGAATAGAAAGACTCAGATAAATTATCAGTGTCGACCAGTTCAGTGTGTTTAGCTACTCACAGACGATCAGAACCAACACAACTTTAATGTCTGTAGTGTTCGTTTAAGCGGACGTCGCTTGGATGGTAAAGTAGTACGAAGGAGGCGTTAAAATTATGATACATGCTATACTAGGGGCATTTCATTTTGGTTTATCATCTTCTGTTAGGAATTATACAGGTAGAGAAAACAGATCAGAGTTGATTGAACCTCATCCAAATAATGAAAGAACCATTTCAATTATATTGACCTTATTTTTGAAGACAAAGTTCGTCCATAAATGCATGAACTAGAAGGAACCAAACAGTTTCTTGCTCTAGATGGCGCATAGCCGAAATTCCTAGTAAAACGTAGACCAGCTGGGTATAGGAATTTTTTGCCCCAAAGCCCAGTATGGATGGCCACGATGAACCTCGAATATGTTGAATTTGTTCCGAACAAAGCTCAGAATTGATTGAACCTAAATTGTTTTAGCATATGGTTATTTTTTATAAGTCTTATAACAGGAAGAATAGATTGATCTTTGTCTCTTCGCTAGTGTCGCAAGTAATTCCTTTGATGTTAAGTACACTTACACTTATAAGTTCACGATTTTCAAGGAGCAGAAGGCTTGTTTCCAGGCAACGTACAGAGATTGTGAGGTGGGCTCGTGTGAAACTTCTCTACATGCCCTTTTCACTTACCCTAACGTGCGTAAGTGGCTTTACACTTGACTGTGACAAACCTAGTACGTTTGACATTTGACGAAAACTTTCTGTAGAATCGGCCTCAATGGCGTCTCGTTCAGTCCGCTGTTCACTGCAGATGACCGGTTTTGAACGTTCGTTTCGTCACTTTTAAGAGTTTTCAGCGTACAGTCAACGCGTTCCCTCGTTCAAATATGCGGATCTATTGCGCGAATGTTTATCCTTTAATTAAATCTCAAAATTAATTTAAACCAGCGTTGTGTTTGCGAGAAAAGAAGACAGAATGGGAAACGTTTCAATTCAATAAACCTTTTCAATTCACTCTAATAACCTCAATGGTCACCTTTGCTTACGCCTGTGGAACTTTTTGGGTTCTTTTCCTCTTGTCATGCTGTAAAATTGTCCAAAAACGTACGAAAAATACTGCATAATTAAAGCTTTCATATTTCATGCTCGACTGATATAAAATCGTATTCTTGTCCAAACCCAAAGTGATATTTAGATTTTAATTTCAATTTTTTTTTCGTATTCAAAGAACATTTGCAACAAATAAGCAAAGCGTAAATAATCTGGTATAAATTTGATACAACTATCAAAATTTTTACAAGTAACCTATATTGATTAGCGATTAGTAATTAACCCTTTTTAATTACATTGTCCCCCTACAGATGAAATTGGTATTTCATCTAGATATGATATTGTAAATATATTTCTTTGATAAACTCTTGTATTACAGTGATAGAATTTACACATTCAACTATTTTGGTTATAAGAGACTTTTGGACTTTTATACTTAAAACTTGCCTTTTTCCAACTCCTTCCAACTCCAAAATTGTGACCGGCCTATCTCAGAAGTGGTGCTAGGCTTTAGAAAAGTTTTATCCCTTGAACTAACTTAAGTGGCTAAATGGGATTGCAATGTAACTCGGTGCCATTTGCCGTATAAATATTTCCCACAGCGTTTTAAAACTTCGGGATTCGATTTGTGAAACAGTATTTAAAACAAAAATCCACTTCAAGCCGGTTGGTCACGTTGCAATAATACGCGATCCCGATTTGAAAAAATAAGGGGGTTGCTAATTGACCCTAAATTCCCCTGGGATCCATTAGAATTTCACCCGATAACCGATTGACCCGCCGAATTGAGACCTGATAAAAATATTATCTCCGAGTCCCGTATATCTCGTTTCCCCCCGACCCATCTTCCAATTGTCCCGTGAATGGGACAGTAAATAATCTCGCGATTTATGAGTGGATAAACTGAACTTGTTAACCTTATCAAGATGCGTTGCTTTTTAACACAGTCCCGGTACAATAATTCATTATTTCGCTGAACTCCAAGCGCCGGGACATCGTCCTAATTATAGAATTGCTGTTTATAATATCGGGCAAAATTCTAGACTGATTAAACGGTTAAATCGGAGAATTTGCCCAACATTTTTCTGTTGGTGTAAAATAATTTACGATTTCGTATATCGCTGGAAGACGAGGGTGGCTCCATTCTTGTAGAGCTTCATTCAGTACCGTCTGGTCTTGCTGTGTGGCGAACTCGTTTTGCCATTCCGATGTGGCATCGATTAAATATGCATTATGGTTGAATTAAACGAACATTATCAATAAAGGGCAAAATATATACACCATCCCTATCTTTGTTGAATGTTTTTCTAAATTTTTTATTTATCCAAATGCAAATAAAAATGCTGCTGGTCGATTAACACACAGTTGAACTTATTTCACATATTCGCACAATTCGCACACAGTCTTCAGGGAGGAATAGATTCATGTCGGTTTCGTTACACGTGGGTTGAGTTCGATTTGTTTGGTTATTTATTTATGGTGGCATTGTAAAATGAGTGAAAATCCGGCCAAACGTGCAGTAGTTAAAAGGTTAATAGGGACCCACTTCATCATATTTATTTTCATTGCATTTTTCATCATTTTTGATTATTATTCTTATTTTTAAACAAAAGTGCTATCCAAAGCCGTTTGTCGTCGTCTTCCCTGCCTTATGGTGGATGGTCATTTTAATTTTTTTATTTCTGATTCATGTAGGGACTATTCGACCACTGTTATATCATTAGTGATTTCGCAATACTAAACTTTTTTTAATGGCTTTATTATCGATGCATATTAGCCAACGAAACGATTATTATATGTATATGGGGGGGGGGGGGTATCGTGAAAAAGGCCAGAGGCGACAGTGGGAATCGAACCCATGACTGCGGTGTCTATGAGCCGAGAATTTCCCAATGTAATTTTGTTAGTGAGTTAATTATTTGTAGTGGTGTATTATTGGGTGTTCAGCAGTAAGGCGAAGCTGCAATTACCTTCAATTATTGTTTCCGCTCATTTAATGTTAACGAACAAGATGTAAAATTAATTTAAAGTCTAAAGTAGGCCATTAACAGAATTTCTAAAGTTAGGAAGCTTGAACTCGATTTCCAAACTTATGCCGTTTGTATTTGAAGTACAATAGTCCTTAGTAAGCACAGTGCGCCAATTAATATATTAATTTATATTTATTTTTCATTAGATTTGCTTGTTTGGTTTGCCTTAAAACAAACTAAGGACAAATTTTGATAATAAATTTTGTAAATACCACTGCAAGATTTCGAGCTATGAAAATCGCTCCCTGTCGTAACTTTTAGAGATTTGGAATGTGTCTTTTTAAAACTGAACTTTTCAGTTTGGTTTTTACCTTTATTTTGCACGTCTATAGAATTAAACGAGCCTGGTAATACGAATCGAATTACTAGCTTTAATCTCCCACCAATTGACGAAAAGAAGGCACATCAGCTTCCCACGCAACATCATCTTCTAAACCTCCAATCCTCAAATTCAGTCCTCCTCCAAGCCTCATCAAGTCTTCAGCCGTCAACGTCCAAAGCCGAAACCTCGAAATCTCCCCATTGTCCCATTGGTCGTAAATGACCAACCATGGTGGCTGGAACACCTGGACCAACGATATTCGCACAAACTAAACAGACGTCGACAGACGATCCAGTCTTCCACTTAACTACAAAATATTGATACATATATCATAATAAATCCTATGTGGGCTGGTCACCCAAGCATTCCCACCCCCCAATGTACATTAAACATTAATTTCCCCTTTATTTCTTGAAGTAGCGTAAAGCAAATGCAAAAAATTCCATTAATCCCTTTCCAAACATCCCAGTAGCTAGGTCCATAAGCTCAGTTCTATTGCCATCCAAGTAAATCCTCCTATTCCATAGAAATGCCGATGGCCACGTGATGCCACCTAGTTATGAAGAAAATTGAAAAAGTAACGCTATTATACTCCTTCTTCAGGAGGCGTTTCACTGGCTGAGTTTTCCCACATGTCTGTCAAGCCCTTTTTTTTTCTTTCTAAATTTTTACTGTTTTAATTATTTTAGATATATAAAAATAAATAAAAAAGCGAAAAAATATACATTTTTAATACGATCTGTCCTGACGCAGATTGATTCCAACTAAAAAACCTTAACTTTATGCTTTACATTATGGTTTAAAAACATCAATTTGTACATATAAAAAATACTATTTTGTATATGTATTATACAACGGATAAAAAGATAAAGCATTTTCTCCTTTTATGTTGCACTACTTGAGTAATTCCAGCTGCGCTCTGTGTCAGCAAATCTTAAAGTCAAAGACCTGAACGTAAACAAATCAGTATTTACACAAATGGTGAAAACGTTTTTGTATAATCGGCAGAACGATCCACCGTTTTGCAATAGTTCATGTTAATATTAACGTGCCTAATATTGTTTTCATCTACGGATAAAACTCTTTGGAATTCTGCCCCTGTCAGAAGAAGATCTGGAGGGTTTCATTAAACAGCCAATTTCACCTCACTAATGATTCCATCTAACCTCGTCCGCATCCCGGAAGATCTTCCGCTTCAGTCACCTCCTTGCAATTTCAAGATGTTTCCCTACCAGCGGAAATGAGATTATGTTTAAGCCTGTTTGTCTTGAACTTAAAACGCAAGATTATTAGTTCAAATCCATCTCGTTTTAATCCCCCTCCCTCACAATGTCTAGTTAAAAACCGGGTCAAACCCTCTGTGTTGATGTTTTCCATAAACTCTAAAAAATCATAATTAAAACAGTTTACAAGTTTAGTTCCCAGGTTCTGGGCGTCGAACATTTCGTCAATTTGTGTACATGAACTGTTAATGTACGTCTTTGCTTACAAAAGCTTTCAGTAAATAGGATCGTAAATCGTGAAAAATAAGTAATAATAAACAAGTGATAAAATGTATGAATTGGTAGCTATTAATAACTAATACATGCTGCGTGAAAATCCATGTTTAAGCTTTCTTATTTTTTTCACAATTATTTAAAAATAATACAAGTGTATATGAACAGTTTTATGTGGGTGCATCGCGTCATTTAGGAAAAATCATGGGACGTGTCGTCTGGGAATAAGCAGGTCTACTCTTTATTCGACTAGATTATATAAACTTCATCTGCCCCAAGATAATTGTAATGATTATAAGTACGGGATGGTTTTGTAACATTGTTTTATTCGTGTTGAGCTTATTTTTGTTCGAATTATGCTGGTGTTTCAGTTCGAATAATCTAAACCTCTGAACTCTTTAGATTTTGAAGTTGTATATTTTGCCGTCCGCAATTAAACACGAATACTCTTGATCACGGTGGTTTTATAAAAGCAAATTCAGTTGTGCCAAACTTTCTACCTATTTTAAAGTCTCATCTGGGCCTGGATTAATTTCACATTATAAAAAACATTTGCACAATTGATTTAACACTCAATAAAACTATACAAAACTGACAAAAACTTTTAAACTATGTATGCAGATGGCATAATTTTTTCAAATTTCAAAATTTCTTTGAATACCGATTCAGTCCCAACATCGCAACGGAATTGCAACCTGCAAACTTTAGCACTGTTAGAAATTAAAACTCAGGGTGTTACTTACAGTAGGGTATTCAGCTAGTCGTGCTGCAAACTTTGCCAGTAGATTCTACACTCAAAATGGAACCAAAAAGCCCTAATTACGTATAATCAGAATCTCAACTGTTTCGGAATTATTCCCGTTTTTCTGATTTTTTTTTTAGATTTCACGATCTTGCTTCAAATAACCAATAATAAATCTAAAACGAAAATATTTTGGACCATTGAAAACTACGTTAAATTTTGAATAAGATTTGATCATCACTAAAGTTGTACACGTTGATGAAATAAGCGTTTTAGTAGGTAAAACTTTGAAAAAAAAATTTTTTTCACAGTTAATAAGCCTACTATAGTGATTTTAAACTACTATTTCCAAACCTAGAGACCAGCAAATTTATGAAAACCTACTGTATTTAACATCCTTTTTAGTGGTGTAATTGCTTTTTAAATTATTTTTTCGAAAATGAACAAATTGATGTAGGAATGGAAAAACCCGTGGTTGACGAATTGGTAAAGTGGAAAAATTAATAGTAATGTAAAATAAAACAACTTAAGGAAATGTTATTAAATTAATGAATTAATTAATTTTATTAAACTGTAACAATAGTAACCGAACAACCGCTACAGCCTCTTTCGCCATATTATTACCGTGTGTATTCAATTCAAGTTCAGATGGTATACTTACTCGAATTTCGAAATAATTTCAAGCAGATAATTATGCCACAGGAGGAAAAAACAACGAAAGAGTTAAACCTCGCATATGTTTTCCTTCTAGCATCGTTCCCCCAGGGGTCGTAAATTAAATTTAAAACCTTAGCGTTAGAGCTATAAAGCCTTTCTCAAGAGTTAACCTGTGCTGGAAAGGCATTTAGTTTTGTCTTTACGATTCGTTTGTTCCTGCAACGGGCAAATGCTGCTTTTTCCCATCCGGCTTATTTTAAGACACCAGAAAGAAAGAGTACCAGTATAAATACTCACTCTTGGGGAAGAGTACGTGTATAATATCTCTTGGGGTTTATAAATAAGTGCATTCCGTAGAACTGGTTCTAAAACGAAAGGGTTAATTTAAAAATATCTACTCGCTTTTAAGTGAGACAGATCGTCTTCAGTTTGCAGGATACTTTTTGTGACAAATATCCTTTTATGAAACCTAACATGAAATATTAATAATGTGTTACTACCTTACACTTAGACACATTGTATCAGAGTAGTTAGTGGGTTTATCGGAAATAAAATCGTATTATTTTCCCTAAAAGAACGTTTAAGAGCAATAAACTTTAAGACTCTTTTATTTACGAAGCACTTTCGCCTCAATGTTTGCCAGTTTGGATTCTTTACCTTTCATATCAGAACAATTGACCTGTGGTTATTGTGAAAATTATAAACGCGCATATGAATATTATTATTATTATTTTTTTATATTTTTTTTATGGTCCTGGCCCAGGTTCCGTTTGGATTTCTAATTGGGGAAGGCACTTGGTAGTGTTTTGTAACCTTCCTGGTAGCTAGCCAAAGGGAGTTGTCTTGTGTGGATAAGGATTCAAGGTATGATTGGAACTGGGATGAACGGTATTTGGATAATTCGAGTTTCAAAACATAAGTGAGACGGTTAAATGTTACTTTATCAAAGGGGCAACGATGGCGTTGCCATCGCAACCTTGCTCTTCGTTTGGAGGTTATAAGTTTACGGATATATTCGGGAAGATGGGAATTTGGGAACGACTTTTGATGGCGTGGAGGGGAGGAAGATAACTGAGCGGCGTGTTGGATTTTACTTGTGAGAATACTGACAGCTCGTTCTATTTGATTACCAGTTGTAAGAGGAATGTTTAGGTTTAAGGAATTATTGAGGATGTGTTGAAATAGTTCCCAGTTTACGGGGTTGTTGGTTAAAGAAGGCCTGGAAGGTGTATGAATGGGAGTTGTGTCGAGAGTGAGAAGCACAGGAGAGTGGTCTGAGGACAGTTCGTTTAAAGAACGGATGGAGGGAAAGAAGGAACCTGTTCCAGATGTAACGAAAAAATCTAACAAGTCGGGACTGCGGTTTTGATCAGAGGGCCAGTAGGTGGGTTGATCCGGAAATAGGTAAGTGTAATTGAGAGGGGCGAGAACGTTGTGTAGGAGTCGACCATGTGAATTTGTGGTTCTGCTACCCCACGCTGGATGTTTGGCGTTAAAGTCGCCCCCCGCGGTAAAACGAGAACCTAATTGTCGAAAAATAGAATTTTCAGGACCTCTTGCTTGGAAGAAAGGCTCATCAAGAAATGGAGGATCATACTCGAACCAAATGCAATCACTATCCGTTTAATTATAATAAATCAATATAAAACAGACTAGTTCTCTGAAATCAGAACAATTTGAGGACTACACTCTACCCCAACCTACTCAAGACAAAAATACTGTGACAAAAATAACATTTTCCTAGAAATCATTCCTTCTATTTGTAGTGAACGTCACTTGGCTCTATTGAAAGAGAGCTTCTAGATTTGCACTTTATTTATCCGAACTTCTTTACACCTCTTGCAAATCTAAGCATTTGCAGGCACGACGAATATATTGAACAGGACCTAAGTGTCTTCACTTCTGTCTCGAATCGGAACATCCCTCTCTTTCATCGACTCTGCCGCTAAGTAGGTGTTCCTCGAGGCAGCTTCCTTGGTTCCATTATTTAATAAGTATACACGGCAGACATTCATATCAATCCTGATATACCCACATATACGGATGATAACATTTACCAAACCTAATCACACTAGTGGCCTTCAAAAACCAGGACAATCTCACCTCTTAGAGAAATGGTTCAAAATACGAAAGATCACATTCAACTAAAGCGAATACCTTCATCCTTCGCTCTGTCATCTACAACTGTATCTACCAACACCTCCCTCCTATCTACTACAACTCTGTTCCTCTCTCAGCGACATATGTCCTTCGCTATTTGTGCTTTTGCACCTACTGAGTCAAAAGACATACGGTGTAAACTACTCTCAAGACTAATTGACATCAGATTGTTTTCACTACTAACTACCAATTTCCCATTGTTCCAGTACGGATTCAACCAACTTGGACATAGCGATTTGATCTGTTTTTCCAACCTCCGAACAATCCAGCCCCTCCTGTTCGAAATCCTTCGAACCATACCCCAAGCTATCCCATGGTACTGAAAATATCTAGAAGTCGATACAGAATTAAACATAAATCTCTGGTGCCACATCCCTCCCTTAGACCATATCTTTCAACCTGAACCCTTCGCTTCGATCCTTTAATACCGTTAAAGCGCTTTATAATCTTATAAATTCTCAAAGACAACAATGTCTTGTGCAATCCACCTGTCGTGGCATAGGAATAAAACAAAAAATATATTCCCTGGAGTATAATGATGTGCAGATGTATATTTAAATGTAACACAATTATATTTTTGATAATATTAGTAGATCTATCTCTTAGAAGAGTCGAATGAATGGGTAACTCCATTAATCATTCCAGAAGGGCAACAAACATTTGAATTGGAGGAAATCCTTTTACAACAAGTTTCATGTATAAATTTATCTGCAAATCTATATTAATGTCTCAGATTAGCTGTAATTATTCAGACTGTCCGATCTACACTTCTAAATTCCTGATGATTAAATGAAGAGGAATTTCCTGTAGCTTAATTATATTCTCATTATCAATAAAAATAGGTTTGATGAAATAAACATTCAAAGCAGTTATGGTGGAGTCGATATATCTCTATCAAAATTCGCCAGGGTGAAAAACAACTCTTAAAATGTGTCGTTTATATAGATTTTTTTTTTTTTTTTTTTTTTTTGACGTTTGTTTAAATACAAATAATAGTTTGACTAAATTGACTTTTATACTGTATTTAAAAGTTCGGACAATTAGATATTGAGCAGTGAGGAGACGTAATAGAAAAAGGGTCAATAAAAGTACGAGCATGTTTTACAATTTTTAACATTTCACAGTATTTTTTTTAGAAACGTTAAATCTTGACTGTAAATTCTTTGTATGTAGTACAGTTGTATATCTATAAATGTATATGTATAAATGTAAATGTATATATCTATGTTAGTTTCGAACGAGTTAAGAACGTTTGCTTTATATTATCGATTAGCTTTTGTGGTTTATCAGACTAACTGGAAAACGTTGCATGTCAGTATATTATGTTCGCTGGAGTGCCAGAAGAAACAGAATATGGCGGTTGTTGTTTCAATTGTTTTCATGTTTTCACAGCTACGGACGTCAAACTCAGCATCTGGTTCAGACAGTTTGGAATGGTAGGAGGGGTGTAACCCCGTCGCGATCCGTCTTTCCTCGGATCAAAACTGTGGCCAAACATCCGACTAGCAGCACCATCCTTCCGGCCAGTGATTTCCACCCTCGAGGACTTTTCCCCTTTCCTCTTCTTAATAAAAAATCCAACCCCTTTTTTTTTAATGGACGTCGCTCTGAAAATTACTTACCACGATTCCACTTTCATTCAGTTTAATATAAGGTGGGTTGGGGTTGCTGAGGGGAGTTTTCTTAGCCTCAAGGCAAATCGATGCTGGGAACCCACTAATCCTGCAAAAAGCAGGGGACACAATCTAATTATTCTAAGGTTTAAAGCCACCAGTTTAAAACATCATCTTGCAAAAATAATCTTACCTCTCAGGGTAAATATTAACCATATTTTTAATGCCCTTTGAGTGTCTTTTTAGAAGCCTCTTTATTGGGCTCATTTTTCAATTTTTTTTTAACTGTTGCAATTGACGATCTTTAACACTTCTCAAGATTTAATTAAACAAACGCATTTTGTAATTATTTGACTAACGGGAAAAATATTTATTTATTTAAACGAGTATAAGGAAATGGTAAAATAGTGTGTGCCTGTAGCCCAACAGCATTTTATAATGTGTTAAAACAATAGTAAACAAACATACAAACATAAATACATACATGTAACTCTTGAGTTATTGAGATATTTATGATAATAATAAAATTAAAAAACTCGGTTAAGAATGTGGCTTACGTATTAATTTAATAAATAAATATCACTGGCAGATATAGTCTTCTTCTGCGAATATGTTTCGTAATGCTTCAACAATAATTAGCAAATCAGTTGTCTTCTGAAGATCTATATTATTTTTTTTTTATTGCCTTAGTATCTTAAACAATATGTTTATGAAACGTAAGCTTTATTTATTATATTTATTTTAATTAATCTCTATCAGTTCTCTCTCGCTCTCTCTCTCTCTCCCCCCCTCTCTCTCCCCTCCATCCCGCCCTCTCACTCTCTTGAATGTGCATTGCGTTCATACCCTCTTAACAGGTAACTACAGAGGATGACATAAACAGCTTTGTAATACTAATTAACTTATTACTGTCAATTTAAAAATGTTATTATTCGTTCAGTTATTTTCTAATTTACTTAAAATAAAGTACATAAAGCAAACTGGGCCTTTTCAACGCTTAGGGGCTATATATATATATATATATATATATATATATATTATTCCCTGCCCACACCATCACTGAGCTACATTGGCTACATTGTGAAGGTTGGCTCTGGGAAAAATCACGGCCTTCGTACATCCTCTAAAGATCAATGGCCGTGCAACTAAGTGTGTTCAGCTCAATTCTGGTCCTCTTATGGGGCGAAAAGTCATTAGCTCGTACTGATTTAATCTTCTACGACAGTGAGTTCAGAAATTTGGACACCTTGAACTTCCGAGAGCTGATGAATCGCGTAACGTGCCTGTTCGCAAAATTCTGAAAGTCAAACGGTCATCTTATATATCTGTTACCCTAGGGCGTCCCTTCTATGGTGGGACCCAGTTTCTCGAAAACGTCCAACGGCGTCCTGCAGAATTTCGTAGGGAACTTCGATGACAATAGTCGCACGGAATGTAGATCATCAGTAAGTGCCACACCACGCGCAACATCCTCGGCATTATGTGGCATTTTTAAGTTCAAAAATTGAAATTCCGCAAACAAAGAAGAAACTAAACAGGTTATTTCTTCAGAATTCAAGTGAGAATGAATAACCATTTTAGATTCCGTAATACGTAAAACATTGAATAACCTTTAGCCGTGTTTTGTCTTAAAGATTATGTGTGTTACTTCTAATTGATATTCCCAATTTAAAACATAGCGTAAACCAATATTTATTGATTATAGCTATTAAATAACCCTCTACCTTATGATTATTAAACCAAAGATATCCTTTACCTAACTAGCAATTAGATTAATCACTTCTTTGTTACCTTTGGTTAACCAGGGCAAACAGGCAGAACGATTTTGCCCTTGATAAGGTCTCGCAAACGTTTTATTCAGCCCTTTCCGAGACGAAAATCCAGGGCGGACCCCTCTCATTCAAATATTAAAAAATTGATTATTATGGCATATAGTACATTGAAGTTTTATAGACATTCTATCCCTAATTAGGTGATGGAGGGGATATCACTATGAAAGAAAATATTAGATTGGCATACTTCTCAAAATCAAATTGGACATAATGGAATCAGTATTGTAAAACTCGAGCCAAATTGAAAACTAATTATTTGACCCGAAACCGTTTATCTTCGTGGTAGATTCTTCTTCATCGACATTAATATTTAATGAAGTTAGGATTAAGGAGTGATGCTGTTTTAGCTTGCACAGTTTGGATATGTTAGGTTTCATTTTTAATAGGTGGAAAAGGATGTCGGCTTCAGCATCTGGGCATCGGTATTTAGTTTTGGGTGGCCGTGTAAAAATGTCCGGGTTCGCATTGGTGTGACGAATGTTTCAACGAGAGCGGTTGGTATTTTTTATTTTTCTGACGGAGCCCAAAATGGGAGTAAGTAGGACTCGAAAGTCGATTTCAGAGTGAAGTAATATCTACCAAACATTCGTATACACTTGAAGACAGACTGGCTATGTCGAAACTGAAAGAGGTTCAACGACCCCTCATGGTCTAGCAGCATTGCAACTCGAGCTGTCAGAAGTAGTGCTCAAACATTTCCAAATTGGAAGGTGTGCATACATTTAATCGATCAATGTACTGTTTGCAAGTTACAGTTCGTTTTCTTTTAAAAAATGTGATACTCTTTCCTCGCAAAGAAAGGCTCATATCACTCATTTTCACGAAAATATCCGACAAATACGACAGCACACATTGCCATATGTTGCACAATTTGAAATTGTGATAAATCAATAGAGACTAGACTACAGATTCTTGTAATCGTGAAATGCTTTTCCGCGAGACAGCCACCTCACTTCTGTATGGAGAAGCAGAGAACGACGACGGCTTCTCTTACCGTCACGTAGTGTTGTTGAAAAGACTTAACTTCATTGTTACCGACTTGATATAATTAATAAGTTCATGAGATTCATCTCCAACTTAAAATAGGCTGGTGTTGTTTCAAAGCGAAAGATCTCTGTGGACCAGAATGACAACGTTGTTACAAGCCTTCGATTTATCTTTTTTGTTAGTTCGGTTTTGAACGATGTCTGTACACATCAATAGGTTTTTCAGAACTCATTGTTATCAGTTTTTTTAATTTTATTTATTCATACGACGTTTATTTTTGTAATGATCAAAATTTCTAGAGGTCCGCCGGGGACTAGAGGTTGGGGACCTACAGAATAGATGATATTCTCACAAAGGATTATAGATAACTAACTCAACATCACATATAAGAATGACACATCTACACAGAAAACAAACACTTTGAGCACTGAAGATGATCTGAATAAAGATCGAAACGTTGGTACGATAAAGAAAATGCTTTTATAAAAACCTGCGTCACACCAGACCGCATCTACAAAATAATAATTTTTTATATTCTCTATTCTTTCTTGTAGTTAATTTGATGTACGAAAGAATTTATTTGATAGTCGACATTATTTTCATTTATTTTTATCCCTTTAAAATTGATATAAGTTTACTCTTATTTTGCGGTTGTTGATTTTTATATTTTGTGGTTTCTTTGCAAGAACTAGACAACCATTACAATTAGAATTGCGAGACCTCCTAGGACAACCATTAAACTCATTTTCTTTTTATTGATGTCGAGAAAAAGCAAATGAGTATTTTCTGAAAAGAGACCCAAGAAATATATATACTTTAAAAATGATTCGCTAGTATATATAAACAATATGATATGGTTTTTTTTATAGTAATAATTTAATAAACAGTTTCGTTGTTCCGGTTGAAGTTCTTGTTGCCTTTCACAATGTACTTCCAAAATAAATTACCATTTTACAAATTATATCCGACATTTTTAACCATTAATGTAACGGCCATAGTTATAAAATTTAAACACTAATAGTTTTCAAAGGATGGTGCTGCAAATAGGATAGACCATTATTAATTATAGAAGCTGGTGAGTATGGGGCGAGTTAATGTTTC
The DNA here is from genome assembly GCA_039619505.1 of Cimex hemipterus. Taxonomy (NCBI): domain Eukaryota; kingdom Metazoa; phylum Arthropoda; class Insecta; order Hemiptera; family Cimicidae; genus Cimex; species Cimex hemipterus. The sequence continues at coordinate 22,561,379 of CM077102.1, forward strand.
GACGGGGCCATTATTCTCGTTTATGACTACTGGATTCATGCGTGGACATGATGAGCAGGTGCAAGTAATTAGGAAGAGGGGCTGCATCATTTTAGCGGATGGGTTTAAGATCTATTCGCTCGCAATCTACATATAGTTCTTTGACATCCTTTTGCGACATTATGTTGTAATTTATTCGAATACCGCTTGTGACACTGAAATTTTTTTATTTCAACCAAAAACCTTAATTAATTGGAAAAAAATTAATATGTTCAATCGGAACACGATTCCTTATAAAATTGTTGGTTATATGTAACGTCGTAAAAAACTATGTCGACTGAAGAGGGGAGGATAGTGCCTCCGAAATTGATATCGATATAATAAAAGTATATGTTGAAATTGTTGTCAGTTCCTGAAAAAACACCTAAAAAGATTTATGTTCGTCGTGGAAATTTTTAAATATCAAGTATTAATTTCTCCGTCTGCATGATATTTGAAATTATTTCGAACCGCAATTCCCGGTTAGGTGAGATATGAAGCCGAACAATTTACACGCTTGAATGACCGAATGATCGCATAATTAAAAAACGTCATAAAACCCTCCGTCATGAGTTAATTAGCTACAACATCCTCCGCTTTGCAATTCAAAATACAAATCCTCCCGTCATTTTCAATTGAAACGAAAAAAATCAGAATAAAATAGCGAGTCGGAATTAAAACGAGGTTATACATAAAATAGCTTTTAAATTGTAATATGTATTTAGCCAACTTGTTGTTAATTAATGAATTAAACTCGATACTTTTATTTTGGAAATAATCCAGCTTTTCCATTTTAATATGTTAAGTATATATTTTTTATTGCTTGTTACCCCTATCCTTCGAATGATCATGTCGCATTAGCCTTACTTAATCTAGCTGGACTAACATTTTAAACAAATACATTGTTCTTCATGGATTCAAATATAATACAGGATGTTAAGATTAGAAACAGTTTGCTCGCAACAAACAATGCTCACCAACAATAATTATTTTGTATATAAATCAAATCTTTCGACTTTCTAATTCCGTTGTTACTACGCTGCTTCCTCTTTCTGTTGATTTCCTTTAGGAAGTTTAAATATTCTCAACAAAGTTTTTCTTCTATTTTTTGAACATAACCGAGCAGCGCCTGTTGAAAAATGTGTTTTCAGCATTGACAGTTTCCTTACTATTTTTAAAAAAAATATTATGTAATAACAATTAGTATTTATTTTCGGTGCCGACATAAATTTATGAAGAGCAAAATGCACAATTTTTTAAACTATATATTGTAACAATGTCAGCATAACATTTCAGACAGAGTGAGTTTTAGTGAACTGTTTTGAATTAAACTTCGAAAGTAAAAGTAAGAAATAGTTTTTACAAATAGTTTTTGTATGTCTTAAATATAAAATTCAAAAAATGTATATATGTTCTCTCTCTCTCTCTCTCTCTCTCTCTCTCTCTCTCTCTCTCTGTTTTTCACTCTTTCTCTTTTTCTTCTTCTTCTTCTTCTTCTCCTCTTTCTCTCTATTAGATAGACTAGCAAAACTACTTGGGACACTTCGCAAAACAAAATAAATTGACCCGGAAACTCTGCAATTATTTGTTCTTTGTCAAAAGTGTTTACAGTACATTTTGTGTTTGGACAGAAAATCATTTGTCAGAAGTTGTACAAGATGATATCATAACTTATTCAGTAATGACTAATAAATTCCAAGCATTGCAAACAAAGTGGATTAATTGTTTCATAATCGAATAGGCGGGCGGAGCAAATAAAAAATAAAAAAGAACATGATAATGCTATTGAGCCTTCCTTTTTAATAATTCAAAAGTGTTAAATAATTCTTTTGATTACATCCAAAGCCCGAGTCTCTTAACAACTACTTAAAGCCGAGAAAGTTATTTCTATGCTGATCAGAGCCGTTTGATATCGGGCAACTTTCCTCCTCCGACTGGAGGCATCTTCCCTCCCGCTAGCATTCATTCTTCTGCTTAATGTGTTCGAACGCTTTTCCTTTCTCATCACAGCTCATTTGCCCCGATGCACTTCTCGTTTTCCTTGACATGTCTTTCCTCTCAAGACTAAAGGACCTTATCCCTCTTTTCGGCTGAGGACGAGATCCAAAAATCAACGATGACAAACGGACGCTTTATTTCCTCTAATGGTTTTCCTTTTATGATACAGTAAAATATTGCTATTTAAAAAATCTAGGATGAACAAATATAAATTAAATTTGAACTTGCCGTACAATAAAATTTTATTTTCTTTCTGTAAACGATTTGCTAAAAGAAATTTATATATAAAAAATATATCTTAACATAAATGTGTCATGTATTTTAACCACAATATCTAAATGTATCAACCGTTGTCTCCATTAGCGAACTTTAGTGTGACAAACTTTGCAACACCACCTACAGTTTGAAGGATTTTGGCCTTCTTATGACAACACTGCAACCCAAAGTTTATGAACTATTTTATGATTCTACCGAACCTTAGGGACTGTTTTCTCCTGATCCCACTATCGCTGCCCATTCGTGATGGTGTCCTTGGCATCATACCTTTCAAATAGTAATTACTGTTTGGATAATGTTGGAATTTCTCTTCTTATTACTGCACTGCCACCAATTGTAAGGTCTGTCTTGCGATTGCACCAAATGATACAGGTTGTTGGCTTACGATCCTAATTTTGCCACTAAGGATTATTCTTTTTATCTCAATATCTGAATGGTGCGTATTGATGTCTTGGAAAATATTATTGCTACCAAAAATTTAGGACAGCCGAGTTATTCGATCGAATCCAAGCGGTTGTGTATTTACGATCCCAACAATCGCCACCGATTTGTAGAAATATTTTACAGTTGTTACAATTGTCGCAGACTTTTCATTTCATTTTTAGTTAATTGTTTAAACCGTTAGAAGGAATAGGATATTTAATTATTCCGTTAAAGCAAATTTACCTTTTTGTATTTAAAGGGAAGTAGATTAACCGTCAATCAATTACGACGGTAAGCAACTTTATTATGCAAATCACCAGCCACTGCAAGTGTGATAAACGTCTCAATAATTTACCAAGAGGTAGACCCAATTTATTTTAGAGCGTTAAATCGAAGGCAAAGGCCCGTGGAATGGAAGTGTTTCAGGTGAAAAAGAAAGGTGATGAGAGGGTGAGGGAAAGCGTGATGCTGCCAATTTCCAGGGCAAATTGAAGGGGAAGCAGACAACTCATGACGTCCTAATAACTTCCCATCGCCCTAACTGTCACCCCATCAACAACTTACGTTTATCGTTCATTAATGACTGCCATTCCACCCGCACCAGATTTGTGATTATTTTCTCTTTTTTTTTTTTTCTGACTCAACATTCAGGCGGGTTTCTTTCGATTATTTCCCAAAATGCTCATACTGAGTTAAACAAAATTTTTGTTAGGTGCTGTTAAAGTCAAAAGGGGTGGAATAAGGGCACAGGTGGTGTTCCACTTTCCTCCTCTTTCCAACCGTAGACTCCCAACAGTTAAATATTGACATAGAAGTTCCTTCACTCTACAAAGTTTACCTGAAAGGTCTATTCGGTATGATAAATGTGCAAAACACCTTAGGTAATTTCTGCTCGAATTATTGCTATTTTATCGCTATAGAATACAAGTTGATTGTAAGTCTTAATTAAAATATCAGATTTAATTCTCATTCATAATTTGACTAAACGTTATAATCCCTAAAGGACACAAATTTCGCCATTGTTGGATGTCCGAATGTTGTCCCTCGCGTTTGTCCTATTTGCTAAGCCATCAAGATAAATTATGTTAATATCATCTTTGAACCTTGACTACCTTAAAACGAGATTTTTGATCAAAATAATTAGAAACGAGTATATAATGATTAGTGATCTATTTTTTCAAGTTGTAAGCTTTTAATTATGTCAGTGTTATAACGGGAAATTTTTATACGGTTGATTGTAATGGTTTAGGGATTTTGTGTAAGTCCATGAAGATGTTGAAATCTAAACAGCGGAAAGGAAATGGAACGAAATGGGTCTTTTTCGGGGGTCGCTGTGACGATTGGGGGAGGGGGGGTAGCTGAACATTCTCATCCCTCTCAACACTCCGTTAGTTGCAAACGAAATAAGAAAAAGAAAACCGCTACGTGCCGGCATCGCGCGTGCCCGTATTTTTTTCTTTATGACACCATTCTGTGTCTTCGGAAATTTATTTTTTAGCTTTCCAGTATTTCAGTCTAGGATCGAATAGACGTAAGGGAGTTTCGGGATGAAACGATTATACCGGAGGAGAATATTTGCTATATAACTTCTTGGAAAAGAAATCTTTATTACTATTATACCAAAATTTTTAATTTTCTTTTGGTCATTAACAATTTATTTGCTAATTTTTTAATACTTCTTGTTTTTTAATTTATTGATTCTTAAATGTTTAACTGGTTACAAACTATTTTTGTTGTAATCTAATACACGGGCATTCTGCTGCATATGGCTTTTTACCAGATAGAAAGCTTTTTAAATGGTAGATAAATCTTCCATGAGTGACGTAGTGAGAATGTTTTCGATTTTTAAATAACAGCAAAATGAATAAGATCATTAGCTAATCAAATTAATACGAAACAACTCCGCTGACTGTTATATCCATTTGAAAATATAACTTAAATCCCTATTGTTAATAATCAAAAACCTATACATAAATAAATTACGTTGAATTAAAACACAAAATAAGAAAACGCTAACACTCTAGCACCTTAAAGAGTGAGGATAATCGAAATTAGACACAGAACACTAATTGGAAAATGGTAACATTTTGTACTGACAGGCTCGTTGGAATCTAATCAGACTCTGACAGTACGAAACAGTTCAAATAAGCATTCCAATATAGCAACCTAGTCGGATCTATCTCTAGGTTGGGCGGATTTATTGCGCAACTAAATGATAAACGTGTTGAATAAAGAACCATGCCCATCATCTTAACGACAGGGGGTGGTTCAAATAATTGGCTTTATTTCTTCGGTTAGAATGAGGAAAATAACTGTTTATGAATTAGACGGTTTATTCGATTTTTGTAGGTAAGGTGGGTTTGTAAATATAAATAAGACGATGACCTAGACCAAATGAGGTTTTTCGTTTTCATCCTGGAAATCAATTCGGATTGATCTTTCGTTCCCCGTTTTGCCCGTCGACTAGTTATAACAAGAAAACTTGACAGAATCCCCGTCCATTCTTAATCCACCCCCTGAGCTGTCAAATCTTTTAACAAGTTTTCGTATCTCTCGTGACGAGAGATCCGGAGAGTGATAGGGCCGGCGTACCGCGATGGCACGTGAAATCCGCCCCTGCTGTTAACTTGAATTTCACGAAGGGTTTCATAATTGTTCTCCAGAACTGCATTAAAATTTAATTATTCCATTACTTGCACTAACAACCATTTTTGTTCGCAGGTATGAGAGTGGTGTTTTATTATTCTATAAAGAATGAAGGAGCTTTACTTTAATGTAAGTTTACCCAAGCAAATATACTGGAGTTCAATTCAATTATTCAAAATTTATTTAGGCGGTAGGGTGGAAAAAATCTATAAAATAAATTATACAATTTCACGGCACAGTGCCGTTAATTGCCTATTATTATTTGAATAATGACATTACAGTGCCTAAAATGACTACCGATCAATATTCGACGGCTTTGGTTATACATTTTCAAATAACTACAATGGAAAAATGAAATTAAAATGATCAATCAAAATCAATAAACAATAATCCGAACAAAAATTTTTTTTTAATATTCAATGTACGTATACAGTAGAAGAGAATATAATGTAATGCTTATTGCATTAAACTAACATGTTATATATACAAGGGGTGGTGATGATCAGTCATCATTACAGTTTAAAAACCTAATTTAAAATACAAGGTATTTTTATCGTTCTAAAAAAAGATAAATAAGTAACAGTTGCTACTGCAAACAAAAAGTGAAAATGGATTTGAATACACAAATAATGTGGCAAGCTTTTGCAGATAATTATTTATTACTTTTTAAATACATACTATTAAGTGCCAAGTTTATGGATAAGCCAAATATTCCAATATTCCAGGATTGAGAAATTTTCAATCCAAATTTTTACAACTACTTGTTTCTGCCTCTTTTTACAATAACACACTTTACAGATCTCCATATGCTTACTGTTTATTCCTCCATCAAAACATTTCGCGGACGTTTTCGTAAATTACATGATCTCATTAACACATGATTACTCCATTCCTCACAATTACTTCGGAAATTGTGAAAACGACTGAAAAGGATCTGGATTAAAAGGCCGCTTGAATTGGCTGCCTGTGGTTACCTTTCTCTATAACGCTTGTAATATCACACTCACAAATTGAAATCCAATCTGTTGGTCGTATATATAATCATGAACAGTTGTAGATGAAAATGAATTAAATATTAAAAAAATACTGCTAATAACAAAGCATATATGTGTTGAATCGTTCTGGCAATAGTGATGGTACTGCCTCTTTCCGATAACGCAGTCTCTCAACTTCAAACCCCGGGGAAAAATATAAATAAATCATTTTCCTTACTCCGGTTGTGGCCCAAATCTAATATATCCTGTATAGTTTTATAATCAATTTCTATGTATTCACAAAGGAAGTGACTACTCAAAGAGGGCCTGACTACATTAGGGCTTCAAAGATATATGGTGTAAAGCTTCTTTTTCATGCATGTCAATCAAACTAAATATCATGTACCACGATTCCTAACTGCTTGAAAATTAATAGGGATATTTCCAATTTTGAAATATTTACTTACCTTAGCTGAAAAATAACAGAATACAATTTTTTAATTCCGTAATTTTGTTTATTGGACACAATATTTTTTTAAACAATTAATACCGTGTATAATGTCCTCTGCTAGCTAAAACCTCTGAGCACCTGTTAGGCACACTGTTAATAAGATTGCCACTAATTTCATAAGGAATTTTACTCTATTGATGTTGCAGCACTGCAATCAGTTGTTGCACGTCACATATGCTCGATAGGATTGAGGTCTGGAGACAATGGGGCAAGGGGCAGATGGGTAATTCCCAGGTTTTCTAAACACTGATGAACAACTGCCTCTGTGAAGTCTGGCATTGTCCCAAATCCCTGCCAATGAGATCTCTAATTTGAGGAATGTATTCCTCGATAATTTCCTCGCTATAACCGGCTGCGGTGAGGTTGCCTTCAACAATATGGAGTCCGGTTCGCCCTCCAATGTACATCCAAGGCCATACCATTACACCGCCTCCTCCAAACTACTCCGGAGGGAGCACGAACATTGTACGCATCCCCTGTTCTCGGTGGACTCTAAGGTCAATATACAGTCAGAAACGCCTAAAGGTGTATCAAGATTTCTTTGCTTGTTTACAAAACGAGTAATCTTCATGCTTATTATTTTTAAGTACTTCCGTCATTAAAAATAAGGATTTAACATTTGTTAGTTTTTGATTTTGTGTTATATTTTGTTTTATCCAATTAACAAGAATATATCGGTTAACTGTATTAAAATTGATAGAATAAGAATACATTAAAAATTACCTTTAATAATTACCTTATTAGCCACACGTGATCGTATAATCCTATTTTCCTAGTAAATAAACTAAAAACCAAATATTTCTCAGAGGAAGTTAAACCATATACCTTTCTGAATGCAGGGTTATATCGCCATTTGTCAATATCCTTTGAATATATATTATTCTTTCAGCTCTCAACTGTATCATCTTTCCTACTTAAAAGGTATTCTGAGTCCTTATAAGAGATGGATTTACAACCTGAAGAGTTGAAGGCACTTATTCAAATCAATTACAATTTATCGCCCGGCAAGGATTTGTGTTATTTAGACTGTATTAAAATGAGCGTCTCAAAAGACTCTCTTTGTCACAATTTAGTATTTTTCCCGTCCAGTCAAAGATCGCTTTAAGAATTTAGGTTCTAGACGGAATTAATCCAAATTTAATTCTAACATAGTGGTCTGGAGAGTTGAAACTCATGCACATAATTCAGCACAATAGAAAGCAGAGACTGATACACTGGAATCGAAGAGCTTATGTTTCGTTTCCAGCGGCATATATTTATCTTAGCTCCCTTGAGTTTTTTCTTAAATCTTCTTGCCTTTCAAAAGACCATTATTCGTGCCTGGGTTAAAAGTGCCCAGACAGCTAAATTTATATGAATTTGTGTACTCAATGGTGTTCTCTTCATATCGCATTATTTACATTTGGGTGCGTTTCTGAACACCATTGCTTAGTGTTTTTTTCTTTTTTTTTAATATTGACTTTTAGCTGACCCTCGATAAAATTATGACGGTTACGAACCGAAGGCACAATATGCTGCTCAACTTAGTCTCTACGACAAAGCGAGATTAAAAAAATAAGAATCGAAAACCGTCAAAAATATAGAAAACAGTAGAGGAGACAATGATTCGCCTTACAGAACGCACTTGGTTATAGGAATATCCTCGACATATTTTGTTATTTACTTACAGTTTAAAATCGTTTAAAAGTACAACGGATTATTTTGCCACGAATTACAAGATTATTGAGTTATTTCAGAGAAAATAATGTTGAACTGTATCAAATTCCCTCTAGATATATATTGTGCAAAATCATATTTTTTATGAAAATAAGTGTGATGATTCCTTTTTATCAATAAGAGCGATTTTTCGTTTCTTTACGACTTTTTTTCAGACTATATAATGTAAGTATTAATTGCCAAATAATAATGTGTGTATCGTTTCAAGTTTTACTTTTTATTCCAAATTCCGGAGATTATAGCCAGAACCCCCAAACCATTTTATTTTTACTTTCACAACATTTCCCTTTTAATACTAATCATCGTTGTTAACTGCAAACAAGATTACCAAAGTAATCCGTTTTAATGGAATAATCGATTAAGAAAATTGAAATACATAGAGTTCTCACTGAAGAGATAAGGGAACTTCAATTCTCTCAATGTAGAAGTTATATAGTCGGATTGTTTTCTTGATGGCTCACTCGTTATAGAAAGGAGTGGTATAAACGTACTTAAATTGTACGCTGATTCCCTCGGTTGAACAATACGTCCATAAACATTTCTTGTATCAATTGTCGAAGTGTTGATTGAAGCATTGGGAATAAGAGTTCAAGTTTTATATGTCCGATGATAAAGAACATTTTAGAAGCTTTAAAGGAAGATAAAGACCGAAAAATGCCCTGAATTCCCATTAGTGAACCTCAGATAAACAATAACATTCTCGGGGGACTTAACATGATTCCAACCACTGAAGGATATCACATCGGCTCTGGGTCAATGCCAGTCGGTGATATCCGCTTATTTGGATTGTGTATGTAGGCAAATTACATATATCCAAAAATGTACTGAATAGGATAACCGATTTTAATAAAAATTTTCGTATAAAAATTATAAGTTTTTTCAAGCGCTCTTGCCAACGCATGAAGTGGAGAATAATAAATTATATGTAAGATCCTATTGGATGAAATTAGATACATAAAACATTACAAAAACCGAAAAACGGGCTGGATTCGTTTGGTGCAGTTTTATTTCTTGCCAATGTTTTTTCCGCTTAAAAAATCATAAAATCTCTGGTGGTTATCCAAATTCAACATTATCATAACTGTGTGAATGCTGCTCTTTTGTTTCATCCTATGTCACCAATGTTTAGATTTTATATTTTGTGCTATAACTGGGAAGAAAGAATCAATATGCGAGAGAGTACCATGCATAATATTTTTTTAGCAAGTGCTATAGCTCATCTTTGTTTTCTACAACCCAAAAAAAAACCTCTGAATACAAAATTTATGGGAAAAATTACTGTGTTACAGATAGGTATGATTTTTTCGTAAGCTACGACCTTAGAAACTGACTATTAGGAATTTTCACGGAGGTTTAGAACACATGCAATGGCTCAAACATGGCCGTAAATAAATCGGAACCGTAAAAGTATAATAAAACTAGTGACGAGTTTTGTTGATTTTGAATTTTGATTTTCTTACTTATAATGACTTCAAAACCAAAGCTTATTGGTAACCTTTCAACGGTCCTGTTACCGTGGACATCAGGTTACGTAGTATTTATGAATTTTTAGAAATGAAACAGCGGGCAATGGAAAAAAAAATCCTATTTTAAAAACATATTTTTGCATGCTATACTGGAGGCTTTCTTTTAGTTTTTGAACTCATGCGTATTTTCATGCACTTTTTCCTAATTAAACAAACATACACATACCTTGAAATACATTCACAAATGATATTAGATTTCTTCAAAATATTTTTTTTTTCGAATCCTTCGGTCCATTGAGAAGGATCATCGAAATCCGTTATTCTCGCCCGCTGTCTTTTTCTTTTATATTTAAAATGTGCGCTGTTTTAAATTAATGCTAGCCATTTAAAAAACCAAATCGAGGCGTATTGAAAGAAATAATTAAAAAAATCTACGTGAAGTTTCTGTTTTCCACCTCAGACAACATCTAGGCTAAGCTATACGATGTTGTTTGTTTTGTAAGAGGATTCTGGAAAGGGAATCCAGATTATTCAGTAACAACACCAAAACATGGTAAGTTTGCGTTGCTTAACGTTATCAATGTGGGCAGTGTTGGAAAACTTTGTGCCAAATATATTCTCAAAGGGACCTCTTTTGTTTCACTGATTTTCATTACTTAGCGTCGAAACATTATATCTTGAAATTTTCAATAACAGAAACTATATATTTGTTATTTGACCCAATGGATTTATGCTTGTCAATATATGTTGAAACTTGAGTAAATAACTAGATAATTTTTCTATGTTATTTTGAAAGTGTTTATTCTCATTTTCACTATAACTGTGTATCTATTTATCTCTGTCCATGTAATTATCTTTATCTCTATCTATTATCGAAACATTTCTTTTGAAACTTAAAACCCACCCACTTATCAATATCCATACATAAACACCCACATCTCTCTCCCTCTCTCTCTCTCTCTCTCTCTCTCTCTCTCTCTCTCTC
>CM077102.1:22572791-22620126 GCA_039619505.1 Cimex hemipterus
ACACACACACACACACACACACACACACACACACACACACACACACACACCCATTAGATACCGTAGTTCGGTGTAAATTAATTTTTTCACTTGATAATTTTGACGGCCTCGCTGCCTGACATTATTTGTGCAAGCTATAAGATAATTATAGGGAATCGATCTTCATAGTTTATATAATTTGTTTAAAAAATATGTCATTTTATTACTGTATCAAACATTAAAATCGGACTATTATTTCTATTAAAAAGGAAGACAAATAATTATCCTATTTTGTGTATTTCCGTATAGATATTTCCTTATAGATATTTTTCTCTAGTACTTACATCGTTTACGTTTCTCTTCTTTCAAATGGTTTGTTTGATGATACAATCCTTTTAGCAGTTTTTGAATTACATAGCCATTTCAACCAGATGTTCCGATGATGACTTCTTAAAAATCGGATCAATTTTAGGGGCCAGAAATCGATCAATTTAAATGGAAAGAAAAGTTTATATTAGGAGTCTCTAAAGGTGTTCACGAAAAAAAATTGCCCCAGCTACATGAAAAATTTTGCTTTCACTAATTTTTTGTCTATTGGTAAATTTTGCTAGCTTTTATTACATTTTTATAGTAATTTGCACTAAAAAAATGCTGGGAAATGATCTATTCACATAGTTGGTGAGAGCAAGTAGAACGACAAAATAAGAGTACTACAAATCGGAAAATTTTATCTTAACAAAAAAAAAATGCTTCTGGCGTTTTTGTTGAATTACCAAAAAGGTTTGGTACAAATCCTTGACTTATCAACCTGGTCGCCCACTTGTCATATTGGGTTTGAATCATTAAATAGACTAGTCATGTGAGAGCTAGATATCGTATAATTTTAATGAAACTTTAAAAGTTATTCATCTTTTAATACTCCATCAGTGACAACAATTTTCTCAAGTTCAGTACTGCACAATCAGCCCGCGTGCATAAACCATGTTGCTTTGTAAGGGACCCCCCCCAAGCGTATACCTTTGATATTTCGCTAATTAACTTTTGTCATTAGATAAGAACTGAAGGAATTATCGATCTTCTAAGCCCCGGTATATTGGCAGGATTTTCGTTTCGTTGGAAAGTTCGTCAAAACGTTATTTTCTTCTTAATTAATAATTTGGCAAAATTGTCTTTTACTCGGGGTGTAACGTATTGTAAACAATTTTATGAAATGAACTGTTATTTCATGCTGTGTTCATTACCAACCGTCTCTGATTAGACTTAGTATTCATTTTTGTTTAAATTAATTTGATACTGCTTTATGATGGACTAACTAGACCTAAAAACATTTTCTTATCGTAACAGAAACATTTTCTTAACATGATATTTTTCAGCCTTCTCCTACTGTTATTTTTGTAAAAAAGATGGTTGTAAAATATACTTAAATGAGTCCTCCTTCTCTTTCAAGATGCATTTTTTTTAAATCTCGACTTTTAGTTAGATAGAATTTATCGAACACATTTGGTCAAAATCGGTTCGTTTCACACCGACGTAGATAAATTCATTACTTCATCATTGGGTATTGTGGAAAAATTGGTCTGTTCCAATAAATTTTGGACTTTTGCAAATTATTTCCATTATATTTTACTAACTCATCAGTTTTTTCTTCTGGAATGTGTGGTGGAAAACCCGATTGGTTTTGACAAATGTCCAATGATGCTTTAAAAATCCTCAAGATAATTAACAACTATTCAGTAGTAAGGGAATATTATTAAATGATTATAAAGTATTGGATGGGATAAAAAATCAGTGTCACGAGCGGGATTCGAACCCACGACATTCGGCTAAATACGCCGCTGCTCTACTACTTGAGCTATCCTGACTTCGATCCGCTAGGTCACCAATTTCCCATCTCATCCCACCTTTTCCCGCATTTTCCCTCCTTTGTCCGAGTCTTATGCGAAACGTAAATTGATCTGTTTTATATTTCTTATTATTCCAGCTCAACTCGGGATGTAAACGCAGAAGTTTTGAACTCACTTGTGATGGCTAGGGTTAGCCACGGACTCCAGTTTTAGATGCATACCCATCTGGAAATCATCACCGGTTAAATAATAAATTTCCCAGCCCCGGCTCTCTTTGAGAACCAGCAATTATTTCTAGGCGACCGCCTGTTGATATTAGCTAGTTAATGGTGCGAGCCACGGCCCTAGGCGCTTTATCACCAGCAGGACTGGCACATTATAAATCCTGCCACTGGGTCACTATGAAGGAAACACTTCCCGTTCTTAAGACTTTACTAGTCAAAAATATTCTATCCTGTTATTTGTAACGGACGGATATGACGCTTTATGAAAAACGGACACGAGATTCTATTTTAGGTCTGGTAGCTTATGAAAGTAGCGCGGAGTAAAGGACCATCGATCGTTTATGATCCGCTGGTATTTTCGCTTAAACATTCAACCTTGTAACGGCCAAACATTGACTATACGGCCGCGTTGATTGACTATACGGCCCTCGTTTTAACTCATTCTCCCAATTAAGCTCATCTCCCAGGTAGTTGGATGGTGGCTTTCTCGTATATTGGAAAAGTCCGCCTCGGGTTACAAACCGGTTAATGTCCTTCGGTGACAGTTGCATACGAGAAAGATCCAATTTATGTCTGACAGGCTATAAAAATCGACAAAAACCTTCAAACAAAAGCTATTTTTCACATACGGCTTCTTTGGTACAAAGCCGAATAAAAGTTGGAACGAACTACTAATGTCAATGGTCGTCAAAAAAAACCTATTTGTAAAATAGTAAAGTTTTATGGTGCAGTTTACCTTTTATTTGCTTACCATTTTGATTAAAAATTAAGCTTAAAGATGGTCCTAGCTTATCTTAATATCTACGCTTCAATTTCCATATATGGCCTATCTGTCGAAAAATTCAAGTTAACCACTCGTAACTAACCCACCATCGCACATTTAGGAAATAATTTATCAGACTAACTACCAGAAAACAAGGTCCTTTTTGCATTTGGCCACACAAATTTATAACTTCAGCCATTCACGTTGTAATATAACTGAGCCCATAAATGATGGTATTTAGAAAATACATTTCCCACCAACCGGAATCCGTGCGTCCGGTTTGAAAGGAAAAACCTTTGTAATTCTGGGTCCTGCGATACAAACCTGGCATGCTTACAGTGATCCAACCGTTGCGAACACCGATGCGACAACCCCTTCTTTATTAACTTAAAAATTAGCCAAAATTAAATCACACCGCATCTCACGATTTGTGAATAATCATTAACGGTCACTAATCACCACACATTAAAAATCAGAATTAACTTTTCTCAAAATAAGAATATTTGTTAAAAAATGTTAAGGCCGAAAAATATGCAGTCGGCAGATGAAGGCTCCTTTCTTAAGAAATGTAGAAATATTAAGCGTAAAAGTTAATTTAAAGTTGTTGTAGCAGTTCGCAAACTGTTTAAAATTCTAAAGGCATCTACTTCTGATTTCGTACAGTTGCATATTTAGTAAATTGTCAAGTTTTTGAGTAGGTAGTTTTTAAATTAAATTATGATATTTCTTTGTAAGATCGAATGGTGAAAGGAATGCACCATTTTTTAACAAATTACCCATTAAAAAACATCATTGACGATCACAAACCGGATTGGCTTAATAAGACTAAACATTGACAAACCAAATCCTCTTGATAAAAGCTACATATATAACATGGAAAGAATGCAATAACATCGAATATAAAATAAAGAGGAAAATAAACATAGACAGAACGTAATAAAATCGTTTAGAGACGGAAAGCCAACTCACATAACAAACGCTTAAAATACAAGCAAATATTAAAACTACACACTAACCAAAAGGCACGGTACGCCTGTTTAAAAATGTAAGATATATGCTCAGAGAAAGTGTAAAAAAAACATGTAGTTAATGAATGTTATGTAATGGATCGACCAGTTTTTTCAATGTTGAAGGTCTGGTTTATGGTCTTGAATGAAGCTACAAATTTATGCCAATAATTTGCCGAGCTTTCGCTATATATAGTCGCATCATCAGAGCACGACTGCTGAATTGTTTGCTACATATTCGAGAAAGACGACTATTTTTATCCATTTCCCATTTGAACCATCGTTTTCTTTTTAACTACATTCTACAAAAAACTTCAAAACAAACAAACTACAAAACAAATGGTCTGTGAAATGGATGAAAATAATTGTCTTTCTCAAATATGTAACATATAATTCAGGAGACGTGCTCTGATTACGCAACTGTTTATTCCGAAAGCTCGGCAAATTGTTGGCATAAATTTGTAGCTTCATTCAAGACCGTAAACTTGATCTTTTTCAACATTGACATGTAGTTAGTTAAACTTTATTTAGATTATCTTTCAAACGTATATATTAAAATGTAAATTATTTAAAATTTTATCCGACTGTTTCACCTTTTTCCATGATTTTACATATTATATGTATTTTTTGTTAATAATATTAAAACGCGCAAATCAAAGATTAATGCAATCGACGTATGCAAAAACTTTGTGTATTAAAATGAATCCTGGACCAGTTTACATCAAACGACAATTTGCGTTAAATTGGATTATGCTTCAACATGGTCCAGAATTACGTAAATGTATATAAGTGCTAATTGTTTCGTCATTCCTTACCCTACGGACCATTCTATTGGTTTGATCCTTCCACAGCGAGATGTGCGAACAGGCACTAGTCCGCTGGACATTCATCAAAATTCAAGCTATAATTGATTTTTATCAGCGTTTATGGTTTGCTGTTATATTTAATTGTGATTGTTTTATAATGCAGTAAAAAGTAATCATGTTTTAACATTTATCTGGGATGATTATAACAACTAATAGACATACTTTACGGTGAATCTGGATTAGAGGATGTTTTCGGCGTTCATGCAAATGAAAACTTAATTTTCTAGGGGTATTTAATGGAAAGAGGCCTTGGGGGGTGATAAAGTCTGGTAGGGGGTTTGCCCCAGTTTTATAAAATGCATACATCTTTTTTTTTCTACTAGCCGGAAGGGGGATGGGAACACCGGCCTAGGGAAGATCCGAGTGGAGTGATTGTTTTCAACAGCAAACTCGTTTGCTTTTTCTTCGCCTTGCGAGAAGAAAAAAACAGTAATGTCATCTCGGCATCTCGATGGAAAAACATATCACCTGGTTTGGATCGCAGCTCATAAATCTTCTCCCCACCTTGTTTTAACAAGGAGAAAACAACTTTGTTACACTCAGGATAGCCAATTTCCTCTTTAAACTCGGCGGCAATTTTCTAGCTTCGGAAAGGGATTCCATTTTTCAGCTAGGCCCCCAGGGTGGCGTAGTTTGTCGGGGATGAGCTTCCAGTTCCGTCATCCTCTGGGAAACAAGAGTCCCTCGCCTAATTTAAAAGAATATATATTTAAAAATGCTGGGGAACCTTTTTGTTAAACATCCGGAATTGTTTATATTCCAGAGAGATAAAAGGAAGTTAAAAAATAAATTGTCTTGCATGTAATTTAAGACTTGTAAATTGGTCTGTTTATTACCTGGAAAAGTCGTCCTAATTGTACAATTTACATAAAATGGATTAAAATACGTTATTAGGTACGACAGAGAAATTAAAATACAGTACATTTATTTGTGATTGTGGCCTAATTAGTTCAATTCCTATTGATTTTATTTGAAATTGTTTCGCATGATCGTATAATTGGATTATAAAATATTACCTCATTTTGTAATATAATATTTATAGTCCATCCTATCTCTACTCTATCAATTAGATGTTTTGTACCCCATAATTCGGAAAAAAGCGGTTATGAGTACATTTTTTTAAATTAATGATAAAACGTGATATTGTCGGAACACCCTTCTCCCCAATTAATTTTGCCGAAGTGGGTGTTCCGCAAGGCACCTTCCTTGATATCATCCTTTTATTCAGCGTACGCTGCAGACTTTCCCATCAATCGCTATATTCTTCCCTAAGTAGAATATACCGCTTACCATTAATCATTGCTATAATCAATCTAGATTTACGGAATTGAATTGTGGATTCAACGGAGTGTGTTAGCGCGGTGGAATAATAAATAATAATAAAATAATAGGGGCGTCGGTGATCGCAACAGTTTCGGCGTTGATACGGCTCTCAACTGTAAACTAATGTCCGGGGTTCGAATCTAGCGGCCTTGCATTCGAACCAGACATACTTACATATGGGAGTTTTTTGAAAAACACCGGCACTCTGAGGTTGTTGCGAACTCTCGTAAAAAATGAGAGATGAAATTGTTAGAAAAATTTAAATGTACAGACCATCTTCATTCACTTCATGCCACAACGCGCCCTAGAACACGTTTAGAATCTGGGTCCCACTTGTTTCTTTAAAATTCTTTGGTATAGCACTTTTGACCATCTGTCTGTTGCTCTCATTTACCTGTCCAGTTCTACTTTCTCTTTCTATTTCACCCACAACAACCAGAAGTGGTACGCGTCTTCTTTCTTTCTTGTTATCTTTGATCAGGACAGATCTTACTACATAATTTATTAACAATTTGTTAAGTAATGGTTCGTGTTCTGTCATACTCTAAGCACTCAAATATTCCAATGTTAATTTTCGTCTCTATGAATTTGGACGAGATATGTATACAATGATATCATTTCTTTCTTCTTACCATATTTTGGCTGGTTTCTTCTTAATTTATTCCCGATTCTCATGACTATAATTAATTTACTCAATTATGTTTACTTTTTATCTTGAAATCAATTTCTTAAGTTTTCCGATGAAGCGCCGTGGTTCCGTGCTGTGTTTGTCTTCTTGTCTTTATCTCGAAAAATTTTCTAAAACAGAAATTGTGCGGTGAGGCGTTGGCCTGACGAACGAGACCTCGTTGTTTGTCGGAACCGGTCCCAGCTTTAAATCACCCCGATAGCAATCAGTCGAAATAATTAAGGAACAAAAACATTAAACGAAACATTTATTATGGATTTATTAGTGTTTCATATACGAGTCTGACGTTTTATTTCAATCAACCTGTATTTTTTTCGGGATAATATTGAGAAATAACAGCTATTAGACTTCAAAACAGAATGTTAGCCATGTAGGGTTACGTGATGTCCGCGTAAAAACGTTTGCATTATCATAAATAAAATCACATAGGGCTGATGTCGGTTGACCCGACATTTGTATAATGGGTATCCCTAAATAATCTAGATTTATTTTAAATGACTTACGCAATCAAGAGTTTTTATTGCTTTTACTGCTATTAGACATTAGGCCGTTTTTCTTTATATTCTTATTTTTAATATATTTATTAGTTATAAATAACTAAAATAACGAGTCCCATCGTGAAAAACTTACTTTAACCTAGCTATTTAGCTAGGTCTCAAGCAAACGTTCTGTTACGGGATGAACTCTCTATAACTCTGGAAATGCTAAAGTGACTGCATTGAAAGAATGGACAGCGTACCCCCAGGATTTTCTACATTTAAAAAAAATGAATATGCCAAAACGGGTTGGAGGAGTCATTAAAGTCAGGAGGTATTATTTCTTGTTGAATGCTATTCTAAATAGAAAAATGTCGGGGCCTCTCTACGGCCTCCCAACTAACTCACTCGCTTAGTAGATCATGTGACCAACATGTTCAACTCAAAAAATACACTGAGATGGCCCTTCAAAACATAGGTATAATATGCAGGCTCATTGAAATGATTCTCCCAGGATACCGTATAAAAGTTGTCACGGCGTACTTAAAAAAACCGTTGTTTCCGTTTTTCCCTAAACAATGAAACGTTCCAGACCTTTCCCACTTGCCGAGGGAGTTCCTCAAGGTTCAATCCTAGGGCCGTGATGGTTTCTCCTTTTTATAAATCTACTCCCCTCACTGAGAATTTGCAAAATTGCGCTTTGTGCGGATGCCATAGCGGCTATCCTGGAGGCCTGAGGCAATTGTGAAAAGAATAAATGACAGAACACAAGGATTTGCAAGTTTTGGCCCCAATGGAAACTCAGGATTAATGGCTCCAAAATGAGGCCGTATTTTTCACAAACGAAGACCAATATTCCGGGAAACCATTTCCATTCAGGTCACAAAATCGGGTGGTGTGAGGGGGTAAAGTACTTGGGTTTAACTCTGAACCGAAAACAACTTCTAATGGCGTATGTTTACGCCAACTGTACCTTTGTACGTAGATTGTAAATAGTCCAACAAGTAGTTGTATACCTTCCAAAAGGATAGTTCCTACTCACAGTAAGTTGTTCTGCAACGATCCGGATTTCGAGCCTCTTAGCTCATCATCAGGTTGAAGGACTTCTACAACCACGTCTCTCGACGTGCATTGCCAAAGTGAAACCGCTGATACCTCCGCCAACGCGACGTTCCAATTAACAGCTGATTTTTTTAATGACGCTCAATTTGAACGTGCGAAGCGCGGAAATTATAACACAAAAAATAATTAGAATAAAAGTAGTAACAATTAAATTAATTCGAGAGACGTGGTTGTAGAAGTCCTTCAACCTGATGATGAGCTAAGAGGCTCGAAATCCGGATCGTTGCAGAACAACTTACTGTGAGTAGGAACTATCCTTTTGGAAGGTATTGAACACCACACTCACCCCATCATTTAACATTTCTACAAGTAGTTGTTTCCTTTTGATCCTCTCCTCCTACGCGAGCCCTTCGCAATTTCACTTCTCTGTTCACTCTCTTACGTTCTACTCCTCTTCGAATCTTTTCTTTTCGAATCGTTTAAATCAAACGATTAAACAGCGTATAAATGATATAATTATGAAAGGTAAAATGGCTATAAAAGCCTTATTTCCGCTGATGGCCCATGAGAGTGGAACAAACTTTGAAAATAAATAAATAATTTATAAATAAGCTATTAAATCGATCCTGCTGTATGCTTGCCCAGCATGAAATTACATGAATCGAACATCCAAAAACTGCAAGTGGCCCAAAATACTTTTTTTAAAGATTTATAACCTCACTACCTCGATACATCAGAGAGTTTTGGCCTCCTCCATGAGAGAACGGGAGAGAAGTATATTGAGTCCGAATTAAAACGTCTGTATAGGAAATTTTTTATGGGTCCTCCACCAGCAAAAACACCATTTGTAGGGATGTAGGAGTGTATGATGTTAACTTTCCATCGAAATATAGAAGTATTTGGCATAATACCTAAATCTAGTATCTGTGATTTATTTATTGTTTCTTCCACCAGAGACCGTTTGTGATATGTGTTTTTTTCCAAAAGGTAGATTGGGGATGAGGCCAGGAAGACAGAAACAACATTTTTGTTTTATTGTCGAGCTTTCGGCAGAATATATCGCCTTAATCAGAACTCTGTATTAACAAATTAACATAAGTAAATTTTCAAATATACAATTTTTAAAATTTTATTAATTACTACCCCGAAATATAAATATATATATTACCGACGTAAAAGTGCCCCTCAACCTCCACTGCTTGATGAAACGTATAATGCACCAGAATTTTTTTTATTTTTAAATAAATGTTTCATTCGTTCATAAAATCGTGCACAAAAGATTAATTGGAAATAAACTGATAAAACCTCAGTATTTTGAATTGATGAATGAACATTGAGATACAAAGTACGATATGTAGCTAATATTTTATTAAACGTTATGGAGGGAGTCATTCATTTCGTACATTCATGAGATAAACGATTGCTTTACTTTTTCCCTTCTTTGAAAACTACCTTCAAAATTCCCGTTTTGATTTTTACCGAGCTGGTATCAAATTGATCTCAGGTTTATTAAAAACAGTCTCGAAATTCGCTCAGAGGTATTTATTTGCCAGGGATTCGCGATGTATAAATAAACACAAAGAAAGATGCGTAAAGAGGATATTGGCCGGCAACCAGGAGACGGAAATAATACAGGTGATTGTCTGCTAAATCAACGTCCGTAAAACAAGGGGATAAAACGATGTCCGTAGTTGAGAATCGATTCAATAACACCCTCCAATCTGAACAGATAAGGGAAAAAGCGAGAGAAATGAGACCAATACGAGCTTTTCCACTTTCGTCAGTAAAGTTCGGTTTTATTTTTCAAAGGCATCGGTATAGTTGCCGATTGTAAATCCAGTTTCGTATCGGTCGATTCCTTTCTCTCGATATCGCTGCGAAAGAATCACGTCAGGGAGGCACCCTTCTACCTTTCGACTCCTCTCTGAAAGAAAATTTAATAATACGTTGTCACTCTAAACGCCAATAGGGTTATTCATTCTTCCAACCCTCCTAATGCCTGTTCCTCCCTTTTCGTCTTAAGGAAGTAGGAAGTACCATATTTATTCCAAGTGTGTAATATGCATCCGGGTCCAGCCCTACAAATTACGTATCATTCACAAAGGGGCTTCTAATTAAATTAAAAGGTCCGCTTTTTGTGTTCCTTTTCAACTGCAGGCTCGCTTTAAACCTTTTCAAAGCATTTTAGGGCTTATGGTTGAAAATCTTCCTCACTTTAGAACCATTGTTAAATAATAATGAACTATAGTCGATGACTGAACAAAAACTAACAAATAGGAGGAATAAAATCTGTAGTAATGTATTATTCAGTTCTTCTGAGCAAGGGTAAATCTGGGAATACCTTCTAGTACGATTTCATAAAAAGAACTGTCAATCCTGCAAGACCCAGAAGGCTGCAAGATCTGCTGGAGGCACGAAAATGGAAAAATATATGCATTCATTTCGACAAACTCTTATAAAGAATAACGACCCCTCTATGGAATGAAGTTCTTTAAACAAACCGTACCCTCAAGAAGTCTACCTTATCAGAACATCCAGTGGGTCAAGCCTGCGATTTATGTCAAATATGAATGTCACGGCTTATTACATATACTAATGATATTTTGAGGTCGAAAAAGTTATTTTTGTCAATATAATAAATGTTGTAAGGCAAACTGATGGACGACACTTCGAGTGGCATTCCTGCGATACACACCCCTTACACCCTTCATGGATCAACCTTTTTCTGCTCTTCCTTCTGAAAGCAACCTGGCTGTTAAAACGAGCTAGTGGAAACCTCCTCGACCTCATTACGAATGATGATATTCTAGTACCATGAAGTACTAGATGGTTAGAAATGATAAAAGTCCATGATTAGAGTAACGAAGTTTTCGACTTCAACAGTTAATCTTATGATTTTTCCTGTTTGGTGTCACATGGTATTATACCTATTATCCCACCTTGAAGAAAGAAAAAATATAATATAAAAGTCCACGCAAACCACAATGAGACTGCAGAGATTCATAAAACTCTTATGAAGCTGTGGGTGAAATTCAGATGTAAGTTGCGGTTGCTTTGGATAAAACCGCTTGCTGGAAATGACAGCAATGAAACGGTAAATAGGTTAGCAAAACAAGCTGCATAAAATGAAGGATTGCCGATCGCCGTCTGCAGGGTGCCCATAATATTATGAAACTGGACTCCACATAGTTCGGCATGGGAACATGAGTGGATGCAGGCAAAAAATGGATCCCACACCGGTTTTTTTCTGATTGTCAGGCACCGCAGATCATTACCTTTAACTGTACTTTTAAAACGACTATGGTATTTACAGACCATGGGAAGAAATGCTCTTACCATTTCCATATCATGGACAATCGTAACTGCATAATCTGACTCCACAATCTTTGCTTCCGATAATTTTGCAATGCCAAATCTTGGATCAGGACCGTTACTTAGTGATTCGGCACTTGACTCTGACCGGAAACGGCTGTCCTGCAGAATTACACCGACTGACGAAAGGACATTAGACGCAACAATTTCGAAATCCATTAAATTTGAAAATCTTATAAACTAATTAATGCTAACAATAATTACAATTAATTAAGGTTTTTAGTTGAGATAAAAAAAAGTCAATGGCACGAGCGGGGTTGTATCTATCCTGACTTCGATCCACTCGGACACCGACTTTCTTACTGTCCTAACCTTCCCTGTTTGTGCCATTTTCTAATTCACGATAGCTCAAGTGGTAGAACAGCGGCTTATTTAGCTAAAGGGCGAGGATTCCAATCCCACTCGTGACACTGACTTCTTCATCTCAATCAAGACCTTAGAAAGAATAATTAATTATAAAATATTGCAAATTCTGTCGGGAATCTGATAATTGTTGGGGAATAGATGAAAAATAGAATCTTAATAAGCAGGTAAAGTGCACCTTGGGGGGGGGGGGAGAAAAGCTTGTAAATCCAGAATAAAATGTGGTACGTTGAAAAACCATCACATTGAACAGTTTTTTTTTTCATATTTCTGTCGTTAAAGTTTAGACTCAGAATTGCCAATGTATATTATATATATACATAATATTATCTGTAGTGTAAATACAGGACATGGAAATGGGAATTAGAGGCAAAATTATCACCTTAGGGCCATGAGGGTCGAGCACGGACGGAATTCTGATAAGAGGTTCAGAAGATGATGGATGCCTCTAAGTAAGATAATATTTCTGTCGAGTTCGAGGGGGGGTCCGATATGACCTAATTGGTCCCTCTCACTCCTCTAACTCTATTGATCGAGATGTCAGTCTAAGTAATTATGTACATAGCCGAGCCTGCAATTAGCTTACTCACAAACCTACCCGGCCCTAAAACAAACCGAGTACTTCAGACCCTTCACTGGTTTACGCAACCTTGTTTCAGTATGACACGCTAACTCGAAATGAACAAAAATATAACCAGGTTCTGAATAAATACAACGACTCTGAGGGAAAATTATACGTTTAAAACATTTTAAGGGTTTTTCCATCAGGGAGTCATATTTACTCGGCGTTCATTAGTCAAAAATATAATCCCTGGGCTTGAGAAGGGTCCCTGCAGCAAATAAATAAAATCATATTGGAAAAAACAATCCACGTTTTATAGTGAGATTTTTCCTTGTCAATTCATTTTTCTTTAAAATTTAATATATTTCTTATATAAATTTCTAATTTATAATCATTAGCCAAAACTTATGATTTCATTATTTATTCAAATCTAAGTTTCTTTTCTTTACTGGTTTCTATTCATCCTTGGACTTTGGTGTGTTATTGAAGAACTAAATTATTTGTTTGTCTTTGTTGAAATGAATATATTTCGGGCTAATTCCAAAAAGCTCTCATCAGCTGAGATGTCATCGAAAAATGGTAATTTAAATTTTCAGTTCTGACCGAACCGATTAACAGGATTTTCTTAGATAATAAATACCATATAAACTAATTATACCTTGAGAAGAAAAAACGCTGCTCCGGTCTTTCTCGATGTCTAACAGACTTTCGATCGATTCTGGCACCTGTGTTTACACTGGCAACTTATTGGCACCATTCCTTTTGCATGTTCTTAAGAGAATAAGTCGGATACACTCTTTATTTTGTACATGGCGGATGTGGCCAGCCCTCAGGTTAGAACCTAAAACTGGGTCGACTATACTCATTATACAATGCTCATAACATTATTATACTATCCTCCAACTCCTACCTCTGTAAGCTCACTGAACCCTGTAGACGAACCTGTATTTCCTTGAATAATGGTTTAATACATGAAGAATTAACCTTCTCACCCAAAAAGTCTAAAAGATAAGACTGTAGGATATCAATGCTTTCTCCTTTGAGAAGGAATCCTGCTCGAGGTCTTTCTTGGTGTAGAACCAGCTTGCGATCGAGCCTGGTACCTGGGATTACTGGAAACCCAAGGGCATCCTACTCTTTATACACCTCCTCTTCCTCAAGTTCTAATATACAGGTCCTTCTTCGATACAGGACGCAGTATATACACTGCTGATATCCTATCCCGACATCTTTATCCTAACATACACTGATGGCACTGCAATTCTGTCCTCCTATTCCATTATTGCTAGTGGACCTTTCAGGCAAATATAATCCCTTGAGCAATGATTAAATAGAATCAAACTAGACACTGTCAAATACTAAAAAAACAACCTATATCCTCCACCACATTACTCTACCTCCAATCTGTTATAATCTTAGATTCCTTTCTATCGAAATGTTATCCGTTATCTCGGGTTGTATAAGTGACTGACCTGTAATCCTCCATTCACGATTGAAACGAAACTTTTCAATCTACGCAGAATTCAGACCTTTACATCACGAAGTCATTGTCCAAGGCCCAACATCCATTGTCATTGTCCCGTTGTGTTTCCTACCTCACCATCCACAACCTCCAAAACGTTCCCATTATAAAGATGTTGCAAAATCCAACTATGAAAAATTCCAGTTCAATCCTCCCGTGCAACAACTTTTCTCCTGATCCCTTCACAGTAATCCTCCTCGGCGTCTAAACAGGCAGTCGCATCTTGACCTGCTCATAATTTATGAGAGTGATTAAAATTAATCATGGATTTAGAAGTTCTTTTTCTATAGCTTTTCCGATCAATTTATTGTTATTTTATCCCTATGAAAGATATATGTTCCACTCACAGGATGTTGCTCAATTAAAAAAAAACTGAATTGAGTCCAGATTTTAAAATGATTCTAAAACGAAAAGTGTCTTCAGATATATTTAGTATGGAGGATACACTGGTGTGGTTTATTAGCCTACTGGCACTAAAATACTGTCTTTATTTAGATTATAATTTTAACTTCTATCCTCTTGGTTTAATTTTTTCCTTTGTATGCAACCAGTGTTATTTCATTTGACAGATGGATAAATTGGGGGACTTCCGTCCTGATGTGTTCGAACACGCCACCCTCCTGCGGATAAATCGTAGCGATTATATTTTAAAAAACCATCTTCAAGTCCTATAGTCGATATTGTACCTACAAATGATTGCCAGAATTCTTGTAATAATAAGCACCTCGTTGATCATATACAATCGTTCGTGATTAGAAGCTGTCGTGGTTGAATAAGTTATTTTTGGAATGAAACGTGAAAAATATATTCAGGTTTAAAAGTCCTGTTTTTTTTTTTTAAACGTGTAGGCCTTTGTGGCAGTTGATATATGGGGTTTTCATGTTGGATCTAAATTCGTATTTATTCGGTACTGGGGAAAAAAACATACACCTATATCTCTTAAACAATTAATCGTGGATCAACCACCGGTTGGAGTTTTACTTCGTTCGGATTTAGTTGTTAATTAATATATTTACGAGAAAGAGGATGGATAGGGTCCACGTGTAATATTAATTCGATTAACAACTAGTTTGCCCCTTTGATGGGGGTTGGTCCACTCTTTGCAGGGTCACTGATAATTGCCGGACAAACTTTATATCGAATTAACCTTTGTGAATTGCCCTTAGTGTATATTATTACGCGGAAATTTCGATATTATCATCTTAAAAAATATAAATAACAATATCTCGGCATCTTATACGCTCTTGTCTTAATCTTAATGTTCGGGTTAATGAGAAAGGGATCATCGGATAATAATTTTTTAAAAAGTAAAGAATAATAATGTAACTTTGATTTAACACAGAACGCGCCTTTGTCGATTAGGAAAAATGGTTTTCAATCCAGTTAACAAGAGATTATTTCATCTTAATTCACCCTCTAATCCAATTTTGCAAATATGTGCATAAATCACATAGAGAAGGATATGTTGGTTGAAATAACGATTGTGCCAGAATCTCAAGATAGATCGAACTAAAAAATAAACAAAGCCGCCAGCCGGATTCGTAATAGAGGTCTAATGAAAACAAAGCAACATGTTTGTCTTTATGGAATGTAAACCGAAAAATCATATAACAATTATCATGTTATTTACGTTTGCCAAAAGTAATATCAGCTAGAAACTAAACGAACATTAGAATCGTTGTCTATTTCCAAAAAAAACTTAATCAAGAACTTGCTTTGTAGAAGAAACATTTTTAGGTGTGTAATATTTAATTATATTAATTATTAATTTTCAATCATTTAGAGATTGTGAGATGCGGTCTGGTATAATGTAGGTTTAGAAAAACATTTGCTTTATCATAACAACGTTTATTGAAATCTTCTTCAGAGGCTGGGATTTATAAAAATTGTTTAAATTTTACAGATTATTTATATATATAAAACTGTAGGGAACCCTGAGCCATGGATCTTTTCATCGCAAGAACATAAAGATATAAAAACATATCCTACATAACAATCATTACCCTAAACACATAATCAAAGAACAATCAAAAACTACAGCTGAAAACTAACACCATCACTCATCAGCACTAATAACACCAAATCAATTCTCTCAAACACAGACCAACATACCTATCCATTTCATTCGTTTACGGTCTTTCATACAAATTAAACATTTCTTTCTTCTGATAACTTGAAAACGGACTTGATCTGAAAAGATAAAACTATTCAAACATTTTTTGTCCAAAATTGAAGATCCCAACTTCTAGTAAATAAGAGTGATGTAATTTACAAAATCAACTGTCCGCCAACTTTCATCGGAATTACATCCTAACATTTGGATGAGAGGTAAAACAACATATGTATGATTGCAAAAAACCAAAACATAATCCTAAACCACTCGCTACCCACCATTTTGGCATTCTGCAAAAATATTAAACGCAGAGTAAAATAAACGTAAATGTTCCTTTTTAAAAATGATTTATATCAACTAGGGTAAATACATCATCAATCACAGAACAGACACATATAACACAACATATAAAACAAGCATTACACTCCACACATCAAACATTTCTACATAGTCAAAAATCCTTAATAATCCTGAAAGGCTAACTAGATGAGAGCAGCAAACCATTATCGTTTTTTCCATTGCCGGTCCTTTTTCCTCAAAGCAGCCTACTACTCATAGAAAAATGAATTCCTATCCCTGCTTCCTTCCCTGCTCCTTCAAAACTAAACATACATAAACAAATAAACATCAATATCCCACACTACACTCAACTGAGACTCATGTACACCGAAAACACACACTTAGAGTAAGTACAAATATTTTAATGAAACGTTATATTGTTATATTGCGTACATTCAAATTCATTATCACATCCCACTTGATCACATTCGTATAATTTAAACAATATTTATAAATCATGCCCTGAAGTTGATGTCAATAATAATCGAAACGCTGGCACTATAAAAAAATGCTTATCTAAACATACATCCCACGATCTCTAAATAAACATTTTTTAAACTTAAAAGCCTTGGATTAATTTCTCTTTGAGACATTTGAATCTGTTTGTCCAGTTTTTGGAGCTGCGGTTTGGTCGTACAAAATCTTCTTAAAAAAAGGCCCATGTTATGTAATCAATTCCAGCTCGAAAGCTGTCCGAGGGCACGCCTGAGTTTTTCACGTCCAGCGATTCGTTTTCCCCGGGAAATCGTGTTTTCTCTTGTTATGTCAGTTTTTTTGTTTTTGCTCAGAAATTCTTAAAATAACTAAGAATCCAAGGGCGTAGAATTTGTGTACCATTAATTTTTTTATAGTATCACATAAATATATTAAATATAATATGACATTCTCAACACGACATACAAGAAAGGCACAGATACACGAACACAAACACTTTAAAACTTTGAGTACTGAAGATGATCTCAATAAAGATTGAAACATTAGCACGGTAAAGAATATGTTTTTGTAAACATACATCAAACCAGACCGCATCTCATGATTTCTGAATAATTATTGGTTGTAAGGTAGACTTAAATGAGTCCTGCTGTATTCTTTTTCAAGATGCATTTTTAAAACTCTCAACTGATTTAATTTTGTACTTTTATATAGATCTGGTTTATCGAACACATTTGGTCAAAATAAATTTTTTTTTATATTTTTTATGTAAGTTGATTACTTCGTCATGGGTTATTGTGGAAAAATGTTTGTTTTCTTCAATACATTTTGCCGAATAATCATCGACTAACGGTCTCTAATAACACATAAATATTAAAGTTTTACTTGACCAACCTATCAATTCTTTTTTTGGATTTTCAGCCGCATCTTCACAATGAAAAATATTGCATATTTTCTGCAAACCAATTAAACTTCTATTTACGTACTACCTGTATTTATGTATATATTTGTCCAAAAAAGATTGATGCTTGGTTATTTTTACGAGTTAACAAAATAATAAGCTTTGTACTGAAATACTTTTTCTCCATCTAAGAGGCAGCCCGATTTCCGACTCTCTGATAGTTTGTTTTTACAGCTTCTCTGATCTTTTAAGAACATCTAGGATTTAAATGTCAGATGAATGGGTCTGGAATCGCTGTATCCCATTGTGTTATTTCAGCGTGATCGTTTTCGGTTTACAGCCCAACGGTTTCACACAGATCAGCGGTCTTGCACCGGTTTTATAGTTTATGCCTGGGTGAAACGTGGCCACCTACGGCGTGGCAGGGCAAGGGATTACAAACAGTGTCTTCCCTTCTAAAAATAAATACCCGTTTGCTCTTTTCACCGCTGCCCGGGTCATTAATCTAATGGGAGGAGTATTTTCTTACAGTTTACTATTTAAAAGAAGGTTAATGGCTCCGGAAAACAATACAGGAAGTGAAGGATGGCGTTTTAAAAATACCCTTTGAAGAATCACCCACCACGGTTTTGAATAAACTTTCGGGTCAATATCTGTAATGCATTTCGTCCATTAAGTGCAAGGACGTTTTCAATTAAAACTTGTGAATTTAATTGGACATTTCCCGGAACCCTCGGCTTAATAATTACAATTTCACATTCGAGTGTTGTCTTAATGTTCTCGCCCCTTGCTTAATGGATGAGCTCATGCATTTTACAGTGTCCTCTAGTTAGCCGGTTTACCCATATGTCAAGGGTCGCCCTAGGGAATTTCTCTTACACACCCTCACTGGAACAGAGCTAATCAATAATAGTCGATTTCCCAAACAGAAATCTTTTATGAATCCTTTCGTTTTTTTTGTTTGTTTTTTTTTATCTCCGGAAGATAAAATACAAGACTGAAAAGAAATATAACGAAAGAGCGTCGAATTTATTTTTAACGCATAATTTGGGTCATCCTTGTGGTTATCCTACGGACCGGATAACAGATGGCCTCATAAACATTAGAATACGCCTGTCGAAAGTTCATAACTCAGGAAGGCAATAAAGGAAAGGACGGAAAATTATTCACCCTCAGTTAACACAACGGTAGCATAACAATAAGCATCATCAGATTTATCTTTAAGCATGCCTTTTCCAAACGCTCCGTCATTAATTCGTCTCCGAATGGATTGAGTACCATTCAACTGTTACCGGAGGTCTACATTAGTAGGAATTGTTTTGAATATATATATATTTTTTTAACCAGACCTATTTTACTACATAAATTTTTTCTGAAATAAAAATCCTGAAAAAGGTTACCACCGTTGAAGAAAACAACACTTAATATAACAAAAGACGCAACTTAGGCAGTGAACAAAGTACTGCATTATTTCTAAATTGTTATTGGTTCACGAGTGATTTCTAATATCAAAATGTATTGGATTTATACTACAATAATAAAGTCTTAATTCGTAGTTTCATAGTTTAAAAAAAAAGCTGGACTATCCATAGCTAGATTTTTCACAGAAAATCAGGTGAGTTGTGCACTTCTGTACTATATAAATTCTGGTTGAACACTTTTCTCTTATTATATCAACTTATTAGAAGAAAAATACTTTTTCTAAATTAGTACAGAACAGATGTTCCAAAATAAATGATGAATTTCTTACTCCGCTGACTGTTAATAAAAACTATTAAACTTTAATTACAAATTAATAGACCCATTTGAGCAGAAGAGGGACCATACTAAGCGAAGTGGCTCAGTCTCTGCATCGTGCGTAATATTTAGTGTCCGTTAATATGAAGGGCATCTTCAGGTTCTCGGCTTCATAAACATTGCTTAAATTATACATCAATACAGAAAACACATACTTTGAGTTAGTTTTCAACACAAAAATTTTGATTAAACCTAAAAATTTATGTTATGTACATCATCTTCACATTTTGCATGTGTTTATATAATTTAATCAATATTTATAAATCAGGCCCTGAAGAAGATCTTAATAAAGATCGAAACGTTGGCACGATAAAGAAAATGTTTTTATAAACCTATGTCACACCAGCTGCAATTTTAGCTTGGTGTATATGATCAAAAAATAGTGTACTGTATGTCATGTTTTTTAAACTTTTTAGCAATGAGGGTAACACACAGAAATGGTGAAACTTAAAGTATTTTATGATAGAATGTAGTTTTTAGAAATGCTGTTTCTCTCTTGGATTGGATTTTCATAATAAAAGTTTTTTAATGCTGTACTCTTATTTACTTTACTATTCATTCTTCCTTATAAGATTGTATCGTGGTGTTTGAACGCTGAGTACTATCGAGTCCCGTCACAAAAGCGTGGAAATGTGCCGTTCCATTTTCTTTATACCCCAATATTGTTCAAAACGTTGCAGTGTGTTAATCAATATAAAACGACTGCTATTTATACGTTAGATTCCTTTTATGGGGAAAAAAGGAGAGTAGTTTCAGATTATGAGATGGTCTCAGCTAGTTGAACTAAAGCTACTAATAATTATTGACTAAGTTCTTTATTTTCATGAATTGTCGTGATTAGCCAGTGGAAAATTAATAGTTGGTCAATTTTATTAAATAAAATATGTTGAAAAATCATTAATCCTTGAAAGACTTCTTTTTAACATTTAATGCATATCATAGCTTCAAATATTTACCACTCACCAATCCGACTTGCGTCTAAAATCTTTGAAGAAGTTTTCGGTTTCACCGCGTTTTCTAAAAATTGTATCCCTCAAGAAGCGATCAACGTGTCTAAAAAAGTGGAAGTCTTGGCTACAGGTCAGGGGAAAAATGTAGAGTGTGGTAAGGTTGTTTCATACCGTAAGTCCTTAAGTTTCCGCAGGGTTGGTTGGCCTGGCCGTTATCATGAGGACGAATCGGCTCTTAAGGTTTACCAAAGCTGGAAAGGACGTTGCAGTTTCTCGAGCATTTTTCTGGTGTGTGGATTCACCATAAATCAAGAAATTATAGTGGCAACCCAGCAGTACACCACCAACAGGCACCATAACCTTCTGTTCAGATTGGTTTCAGGACGTGTTTTGGCTCTTCATTCTTGACCAAGATCGGTATACCTTGTTATTATTCTCAAGTGATGTTTCCATCGAGAAAAGGATCATTTTGATGGCGGAATAGAAGAGACGTGCAAATTTCAAAGTTCGATTTCTTTGGGCATCGGTTACTTCATGCCTTACTCACTTTTTGAGCTTCTTTACTTTACCAAATTACTCTAGTTGACTAACAACGGTTGATTTGCAACACTAAGCTCTTCCGTAAGTTCCCTTGTTGAGAGAGAGTCGTCGTCCTCAACGAAAGGTCCACGGCGTCCTTCCCTGTCTTCGAGATCGAAATCCACCATGCACCGTCCATTCGCTAATGCTTCCCACCCCTCAAATTACATTGATGTTACGCGCGGTTTGGGCCAAGCGTAAATTACTGCAAATTAATTTATCGAAAATCTAGTTTGGACATATTTAATTTTGCAGACTCTTACTCTTATAAAATATTTTGTATAAAAGGTAACAGTTAAAAGTATATTTTAAAACTCATACTATTTAGCTTTGTTTAGGTAAACAAGCAACTCCGAAAAAAAGAACCTGCAAACTTGCATTAATTTTACACCAACCTTTTACTACATTTAAAATTCTGAAATTTAAGACAAAAACGCGAAAAAGCTATAATCTGGCGGGTAAGATTAATGTCCCATATAAATAAAATAAAGTACTGATATCATGTGTCCCAGCATACCTTTATAAAATAATACTCTAACAACCCGCTTAACAAGCTTTAATGTAAATAATCCTCTTTTTCATAGTTACATATATCTTCATTTAGGCGATTTAAAATACAACCTTCCCCAGAATGTAACTCAATTGTTTTAGCGGCCTATTCTGCATAATTGTGTTTAGAATCCAATTCAGGGCTTAAACGAAGTTA
Source organism: Cimex hemipterus (assembly GCA_039619505.1). Taxonomy (NCBI): domain Eukaryota; kingdom Metazoa; phylum Arthropoda; class Insecta; order Hemiptera; family Cimicidae; genus Cimex; species Cimex hemipterus. The sequence goes on from CM077102.1 coordinate 22,594,660, forward strand.
GAATCGCGTGTCTAGGAACTTTTCCGATTTCCCAATTAACACTCGGCAGATTATAAATTTATCCACTTGGACTAGATCTGACATTGAATAAAAAGTGTGTTATCCAATTCAGAATGTTCGTTGTAACTTCAGGTTGAGACTAGTTACAGTTTTAGCGAAACAAAAGCACGTCGGTTTTCTCCGCACTCGTTTGGCCAATCCGCAGTTATGTATAATTTCGTTTAAAATTTCAATTTTTAAACGTGAGAATGTCTCCTTGCGATTATATTACATATCCTGCAAATGGCGCTGCAAGTTTTCAAGAAATAAATCATTATTCCTCTTATAGTAAGCTTTAAAGGTATGCTTGACGTGGGATCATCGATTTTATGAAACTTAAGTATTACTTTAAAAATTCCTGACTTCGATCTTTTTCCTGCCCCTTCAAAATTGTTATTAACAGCTAGCCAAAGATACTTAAACAGTATAACGTTGTGACCATGAGACGTACGAAGTTTTTCAGCAAGAAACCAAGTCGATATTCGTTTTTGTTTACTCGAAATTTTCTTTTGTCAAATATCTCCTCGTTTTTAACGAAAATTTCAAAATGGTGTCTAGTAGCGCTGTTCTACTTAAAAATTCATAACAACTAATAAATCTGGACTTCACCCAAATTCAACTTCATGAAAACAGTTAGAAAGCTTAATTTCACTCATTTTATTCGTTTGGATTTTATGTCATTATCAGTAAGCAAACTCAGTATGGAATCATCAAAAATCAAACAGTTCATTTAATCTCCTGTTCTGATTTATTTATTGAAACAACATTCGTGCAGTTACAAGTAATTTATATTATTTATTATTCATATCCTGCAATGATTTCTGTGAATCAGTAAAGTTGTTTCAAACCAATAATAATTTGTACGATGTTCTGACAAAATCAGAGGATTTTAGAAAGGGAAAAATTTTGTAGAAAAAATATTTTTTTACATTTCTTAATAATCGGAGAATTTTTTTGAGTTCCGGAAACTAATGCCAACTTTGTTTTTCAACAGATACTATTTTGTCCTATTTAAAAAAAAAAGGATCAACCTTATGGCCACCAATTCGTTGTCATTATTTTGTGACGGAGCGACCCAGCGAAGTAGGTTCTTTTTTTTAGCAATCCAAAATATACCTGAAATTGAATTTTTGGTAAAATCAAAAATTTCTCTCTGAAATTTTACACGTTCTACACACCTCTGATTTTCTCGTAAATCACAGAAATTGTGAAAAATTTGAAATGACTCCAGTAACCGGAAACTTGACAAGATTTTAGAACCTTATTAACAACTACAAGTACGACACAAACGTCCCCTCAGTAGATAAAGTGGAACTGGGATAAAACTTTCGATGAGTTGTTGTTGATTTCATATTTATTTTTCTAGCTTCTGAGATAAAATTTAAACGTTGGTAATAAAGGCTGAAAATAGAAATATTTTATTTTTTAACGGAAAAAAATTGGGCCCGACTGATTGAGCTCAAAAATTTCTATTTCATTATTCCGATAAAAATTCGTATTTTTACATCGAATGCGATTGTGTTACTAAAAGCAATTTTTTGGCATACTTTACTGGATATTTCTTTTGGTTTTTGTAACTTTTTATATAATTTCATTTAATATGATCCGGCTTATTGATTTCATATTCTAGGTTTAAAAAAACGAATCGTCAGCAAACGCAGTAAACAAATTTCAAAATATTATTTAAATTTTAAATGTTAAAATGGTCCCATTGGCAACTCTCGACCCTGAACTAATTTTATTCCTATATATTTTTAATATTTTAATATCTAGTTTCACTAAAAAAGTTTCATTAAAATCGGTTATTCCACGCCTGTAGTCCCCCTTTTTAAACCACAGGTAGCTTCATCCCTGAAGAATGTTTTTTTACTGATAGTTTCAAATAAAAGAATATATTACATCGCTATTTTCAATGAACGTTACCAGTGTTTTTAATTTTTAAATCCATTGGGACTCCTGTCAAAGCTCCATTCATAGTTTCCTTATTGAAAAAATCTGATTATTCACCAGTAATCAGGTGCTGTTGTGAAATATTTTCACTTAGTTCAACTCGTTTTCTATTACGAATTTGAATTAATAATATTTCATACGCTGACTGTCAGCGAACACAAATTAATTTTATGACCGCAACAAAACTATGACTTATTAACGCATTACTTTATACTAGTTATTGACTTTTATGCTTGGTTTATTTTGTTTTATTTTATTGACAATCAGAACTACATTGGTTGGACATTATGCAAATTTCTTCTAAGTGCCTTTTGTGTAATTTTATTACAATTGTAAGAAGGGCTGAGATGGATGGAACCACTCATTTTCGAACTTGCACGTAACACGAAAGTCGATTTTTGAAGGAAGGTAATAAACAGCTCGTTGGATCGAATTATACAAAATTTTGAAACCGTAAGTAAAACTATATTCATTCATTTAGCTTGACCCTTCCTTCCTCTAGCTCTCACTCTCTCACTCCGTCCCTCCCCTTTTCTCTCACACACTCTTTATCTCCCATTTTATCTCTCATTCTCTTTCTTTCGCCCACTCTCACTCTCTCACCCATATTACTTTTTTTCTTTCTCTTCCTCCTCTCACCCTCTCTCGTCTACTCAAACTATCTCCCTCCCATTTTATCTCTCTCTCTCTCTCTCTCTCTATCTCTCTCTCTATCTATCTATCTATCATGTATCTATCTATCTATCTATCTATTTCTCTCTTTTGCTCCATCTAGGCATGAGCGCGCACAAAAAAATGCGGCCAATCATATTTTAATATTTTCTCAAAATATGCAGTTAAAATTTGCTTAGGCATTATGTTATTACAAACTCTGATTCCTAAAAGTCAACATATATTGTAAATTCTTTGAATCTTTTTAATGAAAAAAAAAAAAAAAAAAACTGCAAATACAAGAGATTCCCTATTCATTTAATTTCATACGGCCAGTAGTTCAAATAACTGTACCATGAAAAAGTTGATTATCCATCGTCAGCACAGATAAAATTAATTCCTTTTTTCCAGTTATTTGTGAAACCATCATTTTGTAAAATGTCGAAACCACGCTCACGCTCTCAATCACTCTTTCTGACGCTGTCTCCTTCAATCTACCCCACTCTGTAATTACTAATTACGTTTACTAATTAATATAAAATCTATTTGCTTGTACCGTTCTTTTCACAATCAAAATTCATTTAAATGACAATTTCTGTGGTGCACGCAACTCAACTTTAATCTTTTATTTGGTCCTTTAATGAATTAGCAAGATTGTATCATTTTGAGGATTATACTTCGTTTGTGGCTGTATTATTATTTTCATATTGTCAGATATCATTATTGTCCTTATTGTCAGATTTCATTTCTGACCTTCAGTATTTTCATCATTGTGATTACATCTTTAGATTTCTTTTTAAAACGAGAGTTCCTACTCACAGTAAGTTATTTTAGACGATGTGGATTTCGAGCTTGTAGGTAGCTCATCATCAGGTTGGGGGAGTTCCATAACCACCTCTCTCGACATGGATTGCAATCGTTACATTTCTTCTTTATTCTTCCTGGCGCTGAACGTGGTTTGTCAGAGCCGTTTTTACCATTCGCGGAAGGTTAGCCAGAATCACGAGTGATTAATAGCTGCTAATCACTAACTGTTTAATAAAATTAGGAAACGCCAACTGCACCGTTGCAGTTTAATTTTGCCAGGGCGTCATTGTCGATAATGGACAAAAGGGGCTAAAACAGGGGCGGACAGGGTACGTCTCTCCTGCATCATCAGCCCCTTTAGAAATGGGCCAAATTGGTAATGGATTAGTAGCAATTGTTGGATAGGGGAGGCAGGGACAGCTGTGCTCCGGGTCCTAAATAGACTATTAGTCAATAGCCACATTTTCATCCGACGAGTCGTCTTTCAATTCATCCCGGACTTTCACTCCGCTGCATTTTCCTGTTGCGCTCACCTCCCCCCCCCCCGGCTCAAATTAAATTCTGAACTATCTGACGGCTCAAAAATATTAAACGCCAATGTTATTGAGCAGAATTTCGTAAGCTTGAAAAGAAACCCCTCGCCCATGCAACGTAAACCCCGAGTAAGTTGGTTATTCCTTAAAAATTGAAACTTACAGAAATTGCTGAACTATAATATCTACCGATTCGTAGTCGTGAACAAGTGGTGTACTTCCCGATACTGGAATACCTACCCATTGAAAGTCGTGGACAAGTCGTCAGATCAATTTCTTAATACCTTTACATGTTATATAAAATTAAAATGCCATAGGGCGGACCTAGAACTCTTAGCGAGGCAAATACGAATCAGACGCCCATTGGGCATTTATTCACCTATTTTACGTACATGTTTTTCAATTAATAGCTTATGACTTGCTGCAAACATCTTTTTACAACGTATTAATACTAAACATTTACAAACCGTGCATGTGTGTCGACCAAATGAAATATAATGTACAACTTTGTTTCACTTGGTTTGATTGTACACAATTACATTGTACCATCTGCCTTCTCCCCTTTGTGTACCACACCCCCTCAATGACTAGTCATCGCGAAGCAATTCTTGTCATTGAACACAAACTGATTACGTTTGTCGAAATGTTAGTTCAATTCATCGAATACAAATTCACGTCACCATAAAATTCTTACCTCTAGAAAATAGGACGTAATATTGAAACAACCTGTGTCTGTAAACTGTCTTTTACTCCTTTAGTGTTAAGCTCTACTAAAGCGTAAGGAGTAATCCGAAGGGGCGAGGTCGAGGTTTTATAAAAGTTGTGAGAAAATTGGAAAATCCCTTCATTAATTGCTTAAATGGTTGTAAAATTATTTTGTTTGTCTTGTTAGGATCAGATCAGCATGTTTGCAACATGTTCTCACGTACTTCTCATTCTCCGTTTTTCTATTACTCTCTCTCTCTCTCTCTCTCTCTCTCTCTCTCTCTCTCTCTCTCATCATCATTCTTTCTTTCCCTCTCTTTAATCATTCATACACCTACATATAATATTAATATGAATGTGCATTTCGGTCACACCCCCATGAAATGCAACCCACAGAGGATGACATAAAAAGCTTCGTAATACTGAATTAAGTTATTATTGTCAATTTAAAATTGTTATTCGTTCAGTTATTTTCTAATTTACTTAAAATAAAGTACATAAAACAAACTGGGTCTTTTTAACAAACCCGTTCATTTTGATTAACAACTCACTTAACGTATTGATTGATTTTGTCCCCTTTGATGTCCAATTTTTTTAATTGAACCGTATTAATTTTGAATTTTAAATTAAGATATCGAGTTAAATTCGTTATGAATAAAAGGGTTTTTTGTTGTTAGCAAACCAAGACGGATTAAATATTTTGTTTTAATATATCTTAACGCATTTTTATTCACTTTTCATTGTTAATTTACTTTGCATTACTTAATTACTTAATAGTACTACAAAATTACTTGTCTAAATTTTCTGTATAATATTTATGCATTATTTATGGGCAGACTCTTATATTCTGGAGAAATTAAAACAGTGATCCGTCCCCGCCGACGTGCCTTTAGACGCCGCAATAGGTCATCAGGGACTCTGCAGCTCTTCCTGCATGCTAATAGGTTTCTGTATGTGAAGTATACTCAACTCTGCATAATGGTCACCGAAGCGGTCTCTTTCCCATGTAAGCCTACCTAGTATGGCTTATGCCTAACCTGGAAGTATTACCCTTTCCATTCGCGGCCCAGCCTCCGTGGACGAGAGACCAATGCCGTTCTTTTCTGTCGTATTTTGGTAAAAGTCTTCGACCAGCGATTTTCTCATTTGGTGCAAGGTTGTCCGTGCGCTGAAGCGGTCTCTTTAGCTGCTTTGTCTCATTCTACATTCCCTGCATACCTGCAGGTAGGGAAGTCAGACCAGCACGACATTCTTCTTACCATAGTCAATAACATTATACAGAGTGTAATTATAGCATAATTATTTTAAAACAGAGAAAATTGGTCGCACATTGTTGTATGGTTGTGTTGCTTCAAAAGGAAATTTAGAATCGTGATTTACAAATTTTGGGATATCTTATCCCAACTGGTTAACCTTTTGATAAAGCTTTGTTTGCTTAGCAATAACCGGATTAATTTGATAAAATCAGCTCGTAGCAGCTTAGATAATATTTTCTTTCAAAAGCCCTTTACCCAGTGTTACAGTTACGGAAGGACTGTTTGTTCAGGCTAATCGTAAGCACACCTACGCAAACACAGCCACGAATAGCTATTTGAGTTCACAGATAATTGTCACCGGTCTTGAAACATTAATTAATAATCCTGGAAAATGTTCGATGGTGCATGTTACGATGGATTTTATGAAATCTCGAAATTGTCTTGATTTCCTTTGCCTATTTAGAGGCTTAAAAAGACATGTTTTCTTTTAGTTAAAGATTAAAATCTTTGCTTTTCTTAAATATTTAATGAATTTAAAAAAAAACTTTTTATGAGAAGTTTCATTTGAGTTATTGATTGACAGAGCTGTGAATTGAGAGAGTTGGTCATCTTGTAATAAATCCAAAAGGTTTTATACATTTTAATCGCCGTGAAATATGAATAAACCAAGGATAAGTTTCCCACTAATTACACTTCCAAAGGACTCGCCTTTTATTATCATAAGATCTTAACAAAAAGGATTAATTAAGACGTGGCATCTTTGTGTATGGAAAATTATAATCACCGACAGGCATAACTTTTCGCCGGTGCCATGGCGGCTTAGCCGTCTTGCTAATCACAATCAAGTTTCATTTCGTCCAAGTGATGTAACTCAATTTGAGCATTTTCTTGATAGAAACTTGAAAATTCACGTCTAACTTTACTCTCAACGTAGCCTTATTATAAACGATCCGGTTTATATCTTTTCGTAATAAACATCTCTTCTTGTGCAGGCAAGAGAAGACAAGATACGAAAGTATACACGTTTTTAAAAGATAATCGCGGCAAGAGCGTCAATTAATAATTAATTCACTTATCAATGTTAACAAGATATTAAACATTTAAATTAAAACAGTATAAAATTCAAAAGTATACTCGTCGGAGAGAGGTTGAGATTAAGTAAGAACATGACAGTAAAAGTAAGACAGAAGTGAAGGTTAGAAGAATATAAAGTGATTGTGATTGATGATTTATTTAGCCATGGCAAGTTTGGTCTCCCGAACCATTTTATCGCTTAATATTGGTAAAGAGAGGTATGCAGATAGATAGAACAATAAATAGAAAGATTATAGATGGAATGAGATATAGTGGGGGGAAGTAGAAATATAGAGTACAGCAGTAGACAAACGGACAGAAACAAAGTGTGTGTGTGTGTGTCTGTGTGCGCGCGCGTGAGTGAGATAGAGAGAGATAGAGAAAGTGTGTGTGTGTGTGTATGTGAGTGTGTGTGAGAGAGAGAGAGGGGGGGAGGAGAGAAAGGTATAATTGAAAGCCGATGGTATACTGAATACTCCGCCATCGACATACTTGTGCTACAATTCACGCTTATAAATTCTTACGAAACAATTAACAATAATTGTCTCATATTGAGAAGATAAATAGAAAGGAAAAGAGGAGGAGACTGCAATAGGCAGACAGACAGAAATTCAGAAAAATTGAGTGAGTGAGAGAAAATAGATTGATTTGAGGTAGAAAAAAAGTAGATGATAGATGGGTGGAATATATATTCCGTCATCGACACCCTTTTGCTACTCAGTCACACTTATAAATATATTCTTACAAAACAGTAGTTAAAAATAATTGTGCGATAAAGAGGTGTGAGGGGGGGGAATCCAGCATGTTTACGTTGTATATACTTCATAAGTATTACTATAAGCCGACAAAACATGAGGATCGTCTAAACTAAACGTTCAGTTCTGGGTTCAGATGAACTGTTCTGGAAGCAGAACTAAGGTGAGAACGTTCCAATGATTGATCAACCCTTTGATCAACAGTTCGTTGCAGTCCAGCCAGCGTAATTTCACAGTCAGAGCATAACTGTTTGCAACGACCTCTTCCTGAAATGAGAAAGTTGGGGTCGACCTTCTGACCTAATGCTATTCGGTTTTCGATTTGGTGCAGTGCCACTGGCGCGTATTTCGTGTGATCAATGCATTCAGAACATTTATCTATAAAAATTTAAAACTGATAATTAGCATAAAATCAGTGTCTGAAAAATAATCTTTATCAACAAAAAGTTTTTTTAATGCGTTTTCCTAAATGTCATTTTCTTTTACAGGTGAGCAATCGGACTTGAGAAATTCTTGGGCATGTACAGCAGAATGGAGTATAGCAAGTATTAAATTGTATATATATTTGCATATAGCGAATGACAAAGAAATTCAAGTTTAGTCAGTTTCTTTCGAATGTAATGACATAGATAGGACACCAAAGTTTAGATTGAATGAATCTCATGTAACTTCTGTAACTTTTAAAACACTTCTATAGCCTGCTGTTTATTTACGGAAGTTTTTACTTCGTTAAACATTGTTACCTCTATTGTATTATATTTCTTTATTTATTTTACTGTTTAATTGTTTAATTCAAACTGGGAGGAGAGCACTGAGCGTTTACCGAAATTGACCGGAAGCTTTAAATTTCTCAGCGAAAGTTTTGCCTGTGAAAGAAGATTAATTAGTCAGAATGCAACTATGTCTTAAGCATAAAGAATTTCTCTCAAGACTGAGAAAAACTTTACCAAAAGTTCTCCCGTTTCGGTTGAACGAATTTTATGTTGCTGGATAAAATAAATCATTCGTTGTGAGGGGAAGTATTTTTCCCAAGCTATTATATGCTCAAAATAACAACTGTCAACGTATTATTCTTATATTAACGATTTTTTCTGGTAGGTTTGGGTTTGGCTCTTTTTGTACCTCTTCTTACAGCCTACAAAGTTGTAATCAATACACGGGACAATTAATTACTTAGGTCTATGTAAATTGTAGTGTTAACTGTATTATGTAAATTGGCCAATGAAGAATAATTGTTACTTGTTGTTTTATTACCAAATGATAAGTCTAATGTGGGTGTTTATGATTTTGCATGTCCTAACTTGCATACATTTTTTAAAATTTATTTGTTGCTCACAGTACGATTTTTCAAACGGTCATTGACACTAATGCCGGGTTGCACCCGGAGAATTGCTACTATGCTGGCAGTTAGTCTGACGGATTAAGGGGCTGTCGCAAAGCCATTGTCTATTAAGGCGACGGCGTGGTGACTTCTCGAGATGAGAATGTGTAAAGATGAGTCGAGCAGTAGGGTTAGGATGGATCGAGAGGTTGGTGTGAAACATTTGTTATCGGGAATGGATCAGTTCGTTGATACAATGAATATTGAGGTCGTTGTGAGGTTAGTGTTCGATGTTGGATGGCTTGTCAGAACACAGTTCCACTCCGTATGTTTTATGAAGTTAGATTAGTGTTGACGGTCAAGAAGTATTTTACCACAGAAGTCTTGGAAGTAGTTAACCATGTCTTATGTTTTTCTCTTCAAGTATGGTAGTTCCACGTACGTTTTGTCTGTGCATAATCCTATGTAATTGACTTGAATGGAAATAGGTACATCTTGATTTGCAGGTGTGCAGTAGCGAGCAGAGTGTATTTTCAATGTGAACGTACCATGAGTACATTTTTCATCATCGTCCTCCAATTTTTGCACCTCTTCGATGAGGAGTTCTTGGATGTTGGAGGCGGCTTGGTTAAGGATTGGAGTTAGAACACAATATTGCCTTAACCGGTGGTTTAGGTAGGTCAGCAGTATAAGTAATATAAGTAAAACTAAAGTAAAGAAATACCTGTCTTACAGAAAGGCCTAACGTAGAGTGTTGCGGAGGACGGGTTAAACCACTTCACAATTCATTTTTCATACTATTTTCAATATTAAAAAAAGGCTCTTCCGGGATTCGAACTCAGGACCTCGAAATTGGCAGATACGAGTCAAACACCCAACCACTTGGACACCGCTAGATTATATAAAGGGTTAGTCAAAAAATGTTCCTTGTAGGATGCCGGCTTGTAGCACTATGGTTTCCGAGAGCTCGTTGGCTCACCTCACTCTGAAACAGCGGTCGGTTAGGTAGGATATCAGGATAATAATAACCGATAAGGCATTAGTAGTAAGAACCGTGCCCGGGTGCCAGAGCCTAGTAAAAAACCTGGGCTTCTGCGGATAATGAGTATACTTTTTAATTTAAAATCAATAATTAATAATGAAATTATAATAATTAAATTTGAATCATTAACTAAGAAAAGAAATAGTCAACTTGTTTTTCCCCGGCAAGGAATGCAGTAAGTTAAGTGGAGACGGTGGAAACGGTAGAAAAAACTGTTAAATTCCTTGTTGATTTCGTTTCCGATCCTTAAAAACACAAGAATAATTAGTTACATTCAATTTAAACAAGAAATCCGAAGATCACGAATACTACTAATACTTGAGGATTACACGACTGATCTGTTAATTTATTATTTTGACATGTTGATAATCGGCTAAAAATATACTAAAATGTGATTAAAGGAGTGAATCATATTTTGCTTTGAATGTTGCAACTAATTTATAAAAGAAAGATTCAAGAAAAATCCAATAAAATTCCACTGTACATTTACGATTAAGCTAAGCATTTTATTAAATCTAAGATCTATATAATATGGCAAGCCTCAATTCTTCGATTTCTTTCTAGGTGAAAAAAGTCTTAAGATGTTAAAACATGGTAAGTCATGTTTTTGTTTTGGACAACAGCAACAGAATACTACATGGATTTTGTATTATAAGAGTGGAGAGGTTATTCTCTAATTACTCTCCTATCTCGGGAATTGCAAGACCATTGGCGCTTTAGGCGTCTTGACGTATCGTTAGGAAGGTTCCGGAATTTCGGGGTTGGAATTAGAGTCTTGAGTTATATGGAGATGTCGTACCAAGTTATTTCGCAGACAAATGGGATTTCGAGGTCTGGTAGGTAGGTTGTATACATATTAGGTAAATCTACAATAGTTCGAATGGTTTAGGACCGGTGTCTATGGAGATAGAAACTTTTGGCTGAAGCCCAAAGTCCAATTTTGTACAAGATTAGTTAAAAATTAGGCATTTGTTTGTAGCGAGTGTTTTGATCTATTTTCAAGTAGTCTTTTGTGTATTTTTATCCTTTATTCAGTTCTAGAGAGTGGAAGTTCGGTTTCTGGGAGAGGAATACGGTTGGAGTTGATTGGAGATGTGTTACGGCGAAGGGTTGCTGAGTTTTGATTGCGTTGTGTCTAATCCTCCAGTTCTTGAACTATTTTTCAAAAGAGAAGAGATTTCTGAGTGCCATCTAGTATGGGTTTGCTGTAAGTAAAGATGTATCGTCTGCAAAAGTGAGAGTACGTTATCTGGATTGATAGAAATGTCTACACTGTATACTGGATAAAAAATGGGACAAAGGTTGCTCTCTTGCGGAACGGCCGTTTCGGCATAGTGTTTGGGGGGGGGGGAGAAGGATGTCCATTTCATATGTAAAGTATCTATCGCACCGGCGTAAATTCGCCAATTATGTAGTGTAATGACAAATATGTTTTTTCTGAGCCGTTCGCTAGTAACGCCGGACCAGTTTGGATTAAACTACTGTCTAGACATTAGTTGGTCTTGTAATTGGTTGGTTGGTTCGTTACCAATTTGTAAAGGAAAAATGTATGCGACATAGTTTCCGTTTTAACCGGGATTCTCATTGACTTTGCCATTTCTCCGAATATTTTTGGCTTTTGTATTTGGTCTAGTGCTTTAGCTCGATGTATAGTGTAATTTATGAATACTTTTTCATTTAAAGTATGATATAGAAGGGTAGGAAAATAGCGGATATCAGGGTAATTGGAAATGTAAAAAATTCACTGGAAAACATGCCCCCTGGTGAAAATTCTACACACCGATTAATCACAGGATGTTTAATGATCCATCCCGAGTAAGATAAACAGTATGACCCAATTGAAAGCCTACCCGTCGACCCTTTTCATGATTAAAATTTAATGTTAAGGAGGGAGGAGAAATGTTTCGAAACGTTTATTTACCATGGCGGTTTCTGTTTCGTTTGTTAAAATTCGCCGACCGGGATTTTAATGTAAACTATGGCGTTTTGATTAAATGAAACGGAGCTTGCTTGTTTGTGCAATAGCTAGATTTTTCATAAATTTCTTCATAATCCATGGCGTTTTTCATTACCTTTAAACTGTTTTGTTATCGGTAGATTTCCTCTTGAGGTCTGATCCTGCAATTTGATCATAGGTAACGACTATTTTGGTTTGCCTCTTCTCGCTGTTTTCGTCTGTCTTACACGTTTCTGCTTCTCATCATCTTAAGTAGTATGTTTGTTTTTTGTTAAATAATTTGAAAAACTTATTGAAGTCACACCCGGAGTATTACAGATGTTAACTTTGCTGCAAATAATAAGAAAATATGTACAAATAAATTTTCTTTTGTGATATTTTTTTACATTTTTATCAGAAGAAATGTGTTTTAGACACTAGCTGGCCGAAAACTGGGCAGTTATGCTCCCTTTTTTCGACTTCCAGTCTGGCCCAAAGTATCTTAACGAATATATCAGAACAGTAACGGCCATATATTATCAGTTTATTGTTATTGTAAAATCATGAATTGTGCTACCACACTTGTACAGATTTGAATTTTATCACTTCTCACGGTTTTTAACCTATCTATGGTTTTGACACATTTTCGAAGTCGCGACCGAAGTTAGGCTCCAGAGACTGTAAACAGCTCGGTCATTCCATCAAAACGCATACCGTTTTTAAAGCTAGACGCTCTTCTACCATTTTTCCATCTTTTTTCCCTATTTGCCGTACCGTTAAATCAATCACAGTTTTACCCATATGGTACGGTTTTGTATGGTGGTTGATGGGTAGTCAACATTCCTCCATATTTTACATTATACATTCACTCTAATAAATGCAATCCCTCTCAATACGCACTGAAAGAATCATAAAACGAGATATCTATCAAGTATTAATGCAATAAAACAGCCCTGTTGCCTTCATAAGTTGGAATATGGTGTTCAAATACTTGTTACCGTGATTTAGAACAATTCTCATATCGGTCAGCATTCCTACTCGTTCTCTACAAGGAGCCAAGAATGACACCCTTTGATATTTTTCGAGCCACCTTTATTTACATGCCGGATATATATTATTGTATATTATTATTTTCATTATTGTGATTCTCTCTCTCTTTCTTTCTCTCTCCCTCTTTCTATCTATCTATCTATTTTTCTCTTACTCGATCTTATTCGCAATTTTCGTTGTTGCTTTTTCTTCTTTTCCAGACTATTTTCATCATCGAAAACTTTTTTCACCCAAGATTGAATATTCTATCAAAAATAAATTTTCCATTTTTGTTTTCTTCAGACAATATTTAAAATGTGAGTTCCTATCAGTAAACAAAAAGTCAATATACAACTAAGATATAATACCTTTATGTTCGGAGCTTATATAAGAATATACTGTCCTTTTGTATGCACTCTGATATTGTAATACTAATCATTAAATGGCATATGTTTCATATTTTTGGATTAGTTAAAAGTAATTGAAATCAGTCGTGATTGCGGGCAGGTTTTATTTTATATCGCGGTCCCATCCCGCTTGTTACCAAAAAGGTTTTGGATTTGTTAATCATACTCTCTTTTTGGTACGATCACATCAAAATCTGTGTAAATAATAACAAATAATATTTCAGACAGCTCACACAATTTTAACATTTTGAGAACTTTTAATTTATTAACTTCATTGGTATGTCATTTTCAATATTACCGCTTTTTAAAGGATTCAAGTATTCCAGCACATCCAGGTCATGTGTAGGTGGGTTGATGCACAGGCATTGTACACAAACGGATTCAGTTAGGGTGTGTTGTAAACGCTTTTTAATGAATGGAATCCCACAAGCCAATATATCTGAGGGATATCAGTAATGCAATATTTCTCTCGCGAAGAAAAAGAAAAGATGGACATAGAGAAAAATTACTATGATAAACCCTTAAAGGTAATTGTTGCGGTTGAATACCTGTTTGGGAAAAAGCGTTTATGAATTTTTCACGTTTTTCCCCGTCGAAGGATATCAGCATTAATCCGAGCATTGGTCTCGTCTGAAATTACAAACCGCAGACCAGCATGCCTGAATGAATTATAAAGAGGTTGCTAATGATGCAGAGTCACATCGACATCAATTTACCCCTTTACCGTCTGATCAGGGGGAAAATTACACATTTATGTCCGCTTCGTTCCGCTACATTTGTCAGGTTAAATTCACTCAGATCCATCCAACGTTGTTTTCTGTTTTTGTTTTTTTACCTTTATTTGTATTTTTCAACTTGGCCCTGTGTTTTTTTAAATAATTCAACAATATTTTTTTTAAATATTATTACAATCCAGTTTTTTTAATCTAATCAATTCTTCAATAAAGGTTAAGGATTGTTTTGAAATCATATCAGAACAATGAGGTGATGTGCCTAAGGTCACATAATTCATATAAGTATTTATTTTTTGTCAATTTTAACGAAAGATAAATAATAAAACCTACTTACCGATATAGTAAGTGATTTACATAAATTGTATTTGCCTGGATGTAACCACTTGTAGGATCTTTTCGGTTTGTGTTTAACACCTCTTCAACCGTTAAACCGAAGCAGAGTGGCATTAATTGATTAAAGTTTCAGACTCTTCTTAATTTAAGCGCCGAAGCGTAGTCTCACTAGTTCACAAAACTTTGCCGTTCTGTCTGGGCTAAGCCCGGCGGCTTTAGCTCTCCCGTTTTCTCCGTGTCGGTTTAATATCTAAATGGTTCTCCACAGATGGGCCAACATTGTGGCCACAATAAAAAATATTCTTCTCAAACTATTTTTCAATTTTTTAAATTTATTTAAGAAGTTTTGTTAATTTTTTTAAAATGATGTTTGTTGCAAGGATTTTTTTTCCGGTGATATTGACAATTTTTAGAAATTGAGAAAAAGTTTAAAATTATCCATCCTTCTTCATACTTCATGACTGCTTCGAACAGCATTATGCAAGGGATTTCGCTAAAATCTAGATTTTTAGTTTAGAACTATATTTACTCTTTGCGAATGACAATGATTACACTGAAGACTGTCAGGGTTATAAATAGGGCGAGGCAAGAAGCAAGCAGACTTCTAATTCGGCGAATATTGAACGGGTATGCACAAATGTTAGTTTGCAGCCCTGCTTAATTTATGCTGATCAGGGCCGGCTATTTTGCTTTTAAAAACTCCGCATACTGTATCGAACTGTTTAACATACAGCTCGATAGCACTTCCATTTGGATCAATTTCAAAGCGAATGTATCACCACTGAACACTTCTTTGCTTATAATTTCCAGATTTTCTTATCCAGCGTTTAACTACATAACTCGTGATTCATTTTCAGACGATTTAAACATCAAACGTATATTTTTCAAAATTTTAAACATTTTTTTCTACTTTGTCCGTAAAATGCGTTAAGATCAGTCAGTGTGCAAATAATAATATACATTGTATACAGTTTTAATACGTTGCTCCCATTTGACACTTGAAAGCTCTCTGAATAGCATTAACATTTTCTTTCTAATTTAAAGTTAATTATTATAAAAATTTTTGCCTCTGAAATTTCCCTCTATGTTATTTTCGTTTAATCTCCTTCTCGAGAAATATATTATGTCGTATATTATTACAATGCTATCTGTTTTGTTTCAACAAGGGAGTAACCACCCTCACATTCCCGCTTTGGGAAATATAAGCTCTGCTCTTTAGTCATATAATACATAAATTGCACTGCATTGTCCACGGTTATCAGGCATTGTAAATTGCTTACAATGGCACAAAAGAATATTCGAAAAAAAAGATAAATCTCTTTGTTTAATATCTCGCATGTAAGGAAGTTAATAGACAATTAACTTCTTTTTTTTTTCAGTGGTTTGCTTTTAAGAAATTAATTGTTTATTTAATAACTGTTTTTTTTTTTTTTTTTTTTTTTTTTTTTTTTTTTTCATTTAATAACTTTATTGTTATCATTGACTTTTTTGTAATTTGTAATTATGTTATACAAATGTATGAAATCTTTATTACACCCCTCTACAACCCCCTCTACACCCTCTCTCTCTTTCTCTCTCTCTCTCTCTTTCTCTCTCTCTCTCTCTCTCTCTCTCTCATCTTATTCGCCTCTCTCTCATCTTATTCGCAATTTTCGTGGTTGCTTTTTCTTCTTTTCTCGCACTTTCCAGACTATTTTCATCATCGAACACTTTTTTCACCCAAGATTGAATATTTTCTCTCTCTCTCTCTCTCTCTCTCTCTCATTTAATTTCATTTACTCCTCTTGATTTCGCTGTTGCTTATTTCTCACTTACTCTCTACGTCTCTCTTTTGATTGGCTACCTTATGTTCTGTTTAGCTGTTTGTGTTTATATATGTACTAATTTCTCTCTCTCACTCTTTCCTCTCACCTCTCCTCTCCTCTCTCTCGGCCGTCAAATTTTATTAAAATCCGTTTTCCTCCTGCAAATATATAAATAGTAAGTACATATATAGTCTTCCTCGTCTCGTTTCACTTTGGTATATTTTTTTAAATTTCTCTCTATTGATGTCAATGAAATTTCTATTAGAAGAATTTTCAGCCAATGATGAAATCGATCTCGCAAGAATTCTTTCGCGTGATGTCATATTTCAAAAGTCAATTGTGGGGTCTCATCAGACTGACGTTTAAATTAGAGGGTAAGTAATGAGATTTCTGAGGAACTGCGAGTATTGAGTTAAGAAAGCAGGTAGTCGCACGCTGTGCCCTTGCTCTCAACGCCCTTATTAAAATAGCTTTAACCACCGCCCCCTTGCCATCTCTCGTTCATTTTCCAAGCTAAATCTATTTAGCTTCGGTTTTGGATTAATTATTAACAAAAAATTACACTGCTCTTCTCCCAGTGATTCATTATCTTGGGCAATAATTCAAAAGGTTGTCAACAATAAAGTCAGGCTGGAGAGACATTTTACTGCCTTGTTTTCACTTGGGTTAAATTTGTTAAAGAATATAATTGAAAAAAAAAGTGTTTTCCCGACAGTTGAAAAGAGTGAGGGGTTGAAGGAAGATTTTTCTATTACTCCTAACTTTTTACTGTTTCATTTTTGCCATGTCGGGGATATAAATAAAACTCCCGACGATAAGGATTTGCCACTCGGACCGTCCAAGTTTTCGTCCATATATGAGAAAATACTATTTGCCCGGGTGGGGGATCTCCCTGACAAATAAAGGTCGCCGTCCATAAAGAGGACCTTCCGCTTACCCCTAAACTTTACCTCCTGGCCATAAATATGTAAAGGAAGTGGTGGAATCGGTATTCGATTTGTCTCCGTCCCCGATTTCCTTAGGCAATAAAAGTTAATATGGGATTGTAAACCAAATAAACTCGCCTTTGGATCTACCCGTTAGAATTGTACATACAAAAAAAAGACAACATGCCATTTTCTGGAATAACAAATTATATGGAACTATTCATGGATCGCAAAGCGTGTTTACCTCCTTATTAAGTATACTTCGAAAGCGATCGAATTGAGAAAAGGTCAAATCTATCATTACAAAATATATAATTACAATTGTAAAAGTGTGTTTCTTAGTGAGCTGTTGTCAAGAGGGAGGTAGTTTACAAAAACGCCTTTTTCATTTTTTTTGCCGACGTTTCGACCTTTATTCGGGTCACCTTCAGTGCCTGGGAAAATTACAAAACATATGTTGACTGGAAGTAAATATAAATTTTCAACCAAGTATTTCATACATACATAAAGTGTGGTGTCACATTGGTTTTATGTGAAAGTGTTGTGAAACGTGAATTTGGGGGACGATGATCGAAGAAAATTTTCCAGATTTACCGCGCCCCTCACCCCGTCTTAATTATACAAAAACAGCAGAATATACAATAGATGCACGTTTCACAACACTTACACACAAAAGCAATATGACACCACAAGAATAGCACCACACCTTTATGAATTACTTTGTTGAAAATTTATATTTCCTTCTTAAATTGGATTATTTCTAGTGTGCACATATGTACTCTAATGGTTGAAGATGGCCCGAATAAAGGTCGAAACATCGGCAAAAATGAAACAGGTGGTTTTCTAAACAACCTCTTTCTTGACCGTTCCCCTCACGACTTCAACAAATTATAATTGTAACGAACCAGCCCAATTATCGCATGAAATACCGAATGAACGAAAATACATTAAATTCTCCAATTACTTAAGAATTTGTAATATAGGGACTTAGTTATAACTTTTATAATTATTACTTCACCCCATAAGAATAATTACGTTTTACAGCTTGTTTGGAGTTAGGAACTTGTTTTCGCACACAGAAAAGTCCAATTTATTTGAAATCTCGGGATTACTCTTTGGTTGAATTGAGTCGATTGAAATAACGGAATAACTCTGGCTTTCTTCTATTAAAACATTTTAATTCATGTTTAAGTGTTAATTTTAGTTTGTCAAAATATTGTCCCCCGCTCTAGCTAAGAAAGAGTACGACTCCCAGATATGGCCGACGATTTGGATAAGGTCTGGCAACCAGGCATCCTATATAAATTTAAATGATTACTACTCACCTCTTATTACCAGCCAGGAATCCAAATTAGCAGGCCGCTACTTAGAGGTGCGAGTGCTTGGTCCCATCATGTACATAATTCATCGCAACCCCGTATTGTACATAATTTACAGGAATGACCTTTACAATTACTTTCGCCCAATTCACTTTACAGCGTGTGCTGATGACTGCAGTTCCCAGTTGAAGCCAATAAAGTTATGGAATGAAATCTAATTTGGAAAAATGGTTCATTGAAAATGGTTTATTGTTAATCAAAGACAAGACTTATCTTATGATTCCGATAACTTCTAATTCAAGAATTAGTGAAGTAACGACAATCAACCGATAAAACACTTGGGTGTAGTGATAGATTAACATCACTCTTGTCAATTTTTTGGATCTAAACTTTGGCAATAAATTTTACTGAAAAGTCTCAAATGTGATGTATATCAAAGAGTTTTTATTAATGTATATTTCTCTGGTTTCCAATCAGATATTGTCTATGCCTAATTGATCTGGGGTCGGCACTCTAGACATGCAAAACTAATCTTCAGAAAACAGCCTAAAGCTATGATAATTTTAGGTAATGTAAAGCATAAGGAATTTTGAAAAGAAATGTTTATTAAATTAAACATTTTGACTTTGCCCAACTTGTATATCGTACAATGCGTAATGTATTGTCGCAAACAAAGTGAGACTTAAAAAAAATTAATTCTGTACACATTTATTTAGAAATCGTGAGATGCTGTCTTGTGTGATGTAGGTTTCAGAAAAAAATTTTCTTTATCGTGCTAACGTTTCGATCTTCATTGAGATCATCTTCAGGGCCAGGGATTTACAAACATTGTTTACATTTAACAATTACATTTTGAATGTGGAAAAGTGATTTTACACTATGCAAAATATATTTTTTGTATATTCAATCAAAGTATTTCTACTCACTCAAAGTGTTTGTCTACTGTGTAATTGTGCCATGCATCACCACTAATCAATACACACATCTGTACACAATAAGTATACGAGAAACTATAAAATATTTCCTGAGCGGCTGAACCTTAAAATATAACAAAATTCTTCACTGTTAATGCCTTTTATGATTTTGAGTTTTTCATGTATTAATAGGGGGAATAAAATAGAATTAATTTGTACTATTCTTGACGATGTAATGTATTTTGTTTTTTTAACATAATGAAATTTTTGTATCAACTTCCGAATAGAAAATTTATTATCAATACATAATTAATATTGCTAACTGTTCTATACATCTAACGCCATCTTTATCGCATTCCGATGGCATCAAATTCTATTTTCTAACCTGAAATCTAACCAAGCAACTTCCAACATGCAAGAAAAACGTGGGCATGTCGAAGAGTACTGGCAAAAATGGATGCCAAGACAGAATGAAGAAAAATGTTCCTAGTTTTATTTTTTCACAAACCGCTTTGCGCTCTATTGTACATCAACAAGTACCTACCAAATTCAACTAAGGACAACAGCTTGACTTAGTAAACTGACTTCGAATTTCCAAGGCTTAATAGACAACAGGAGATATACATATCCACGAAGAGTTTTAGGACAGAAAACTATTTAGACTATCAAAGCTTAACTAACTCTAAACAAGATACCACTTTGGACATAGTGCAGTTGTGATCCGACAAGACATCCAATGTCGTGCATCCAATCGATCCAGTCAAAAGTTTTCAGGCTAATCGTTAATGCTTCTTAATACGCCATTAACCTTACTATCCAGAACGACCTCAACGTTCCTTTTTCCGGCGACCTGATTTCCCACTTCCAAAGGATCCTGATAAAATTCTTGATTCATCCTCCATTGAGACCTCATCGCCATTTAATCCCAGATATTGAGTATTGGCTGGTATTCTTCACTTTGCCTTCCAATTATTTACAACGTGTATGATTATATCTACAATCTAATATATGAAAAAAGTTCCCTTGGATTTATCATTTGATTTTAAAACGAACTATTTCATTTCTCAAAAGAAGAGAGTCTTAAGAAAAGTTGATTCTATTTTGAAATAACAATAGTGTCCGACAGAGATTACTTAATCTTAACACCATTGTATGCTTTCGGAGGGATTAGAGCTGAATCCCTTACTACGAACGGTTTCCTGAGAAGGAGGCGTCAAATTCTACTAAACACTGTTCCTACTCGACAGCCTTAAACGCTCCCATCGAGGCCTAATAGAGTAGGATTAGCGGCCAGGATTTCAATCCTTTTTCTCCTTTACAACTCGATGGTTCCTATTTTTAATTAAGTTTTAACATTTTTCAATTAATTTACTAGTGACATAGAAAGCGATAACCAAAAAAACAACAAATAGGAAGAACATCGGAGAAATCTTTGTCCTCCTATCTATTTCTGATGCATATAATTATTGAGAAAATATATAATAACACGCAACCATATTATCGTAATTATACTAATAAATTATTATTTGGAGATCATGAGATGCGGTCTGGTGGGACATAGGTTTAGAAAAGCATTTTCTTTGACATGCCAACGTTTCAATCTTTATTGAGATCTTCTTCAGGGCCTGGGATTTATAAACATGCTTTAAATTTTATAGGATGTGAGAAAAAAATTGATTGAAGGTCAAATTTCTAGCAATGCATAAATTCATTTTTTCACACCCTGCATGGATACGTATATTTAAACATTGTATATAAATCTCAACCCCTGAAGATGATCTCAACAAAATTCGAAACGCTGGCACGATAAATGTTTTTCTAAAATCGTCGACTAACGGTCTATAAACACCACACGTATATTATTAATAAATTTATTTGGCGAACAATTATACCTTTCCCAGTCCGTACACATAATAAAATGCATGGGTGGTGCAAAGTGCATAAAGACTTTTTATACAAAACCCACAATGCCTCATAATTTTTTTGCTATTTGAAAAAATTGAATTAATACTACAATTTTTTAAATTGAATTTTATGTAACATTTAGTTTTAATCGAAAGTGATTTTTATATGGATTTTATGCAAGATCCGTTTTATATTTTGAAAACTTCTCTAATTAAATAGGAATCCTTTATTTTTATATTTAATTTGGGCATGGGGTTTTCTAATAGTCCAATCATTTTTATATTTAAAAAAGCAAACAAATTACGATGGTTTGGATCAGCTGAGGTTATATCAACTGTCGGGATGTCATCTTTAACAAAAAAATCCCATTTGTAAGTTCATTGTCGCCTTAACCGCGCCACCACCGTCGCTCCCTAAATTTTACTTTACATGCTTGACACTGACAGGCAAATACATCCATCCAATTGGTTTTTTTCATTTTGTCGATAAAAGAAAATTCTGCCCCTAATCTGACTCATTGGTTTTACCAATAAATATTTGTTAATGCTGTGAGACGTCGAGAAACCGGGTCCTACCGTAGAAGGTCCGAAACCAGCACTTTACTGTTGTTTAGCGATTCATTAGCTCCAGGAAGTTTGAGGCGTCCAAACTTCTGAACGCACTGCTTGAAGAAGATTAAATCAGTACGGATAGATCCCCGCAGTAGGGCCAAAATTGACCAGAACACAGAGTTGCGCGGCTCGTATTTTCTTTGAACGATTAGTATGCTGTACGTTTAACAGATGGGTGTAGATTTGCTTACGATCTCCAGATGAGAGTGAAAGAGTGTGAAGAAGAAGAAATGAAAGGTACGAAGCCTGTAATTTTTCCCAGATCTTATATCTTAAGAATAAAGAGTGGTACAGAGTTGGTTGTTGTTGACCGCCAATTGCCATGTGGATGAAAACATCATGCTTTGCCTATCCTCGATGAAATCAGCGTCAATCCGATTCTAATGGACGACAATGCCCGTCCGCATATCGTTCGCATAGTTCAAATGTACCTTCAATAACATCTGGGACTTAGCCTGCCCAGCCCGTTCTCCAGATTGGAACCCATCGAACATTGGATTGGAACCTCAAAAGACGAAGGAGAGCACGTCCTTCACTTCTTGATACTCACCTTCGTTAAGAATGGGCTAACCTCCAGCAAAGAGACATTTCCAGATTGGTAGAAAGTATGCCGAGACGTCATCGAGATGTGATTATGGCAAGATGAGGAAATACGCGATATTGAAAAGTTAATTGAAAATGATGTCAGTCTTTTTTTGTTTTAATGTTTTAATTTTTAATAATTGTTCATTTTCCTTAGAAATTTACATTTTTATTTTACTTTTTTATACACACTCAATTTTTAAATGTCAAAAAACGTAAATTTTGCTTAACACGTAAAAATACGTACAAATCAAGTTTTATTACAAATGGGTGGAATTTCTGCCTTTCAGGGTATTTCATACTCTTTCCAAACATTTTAATGTTTTAAAGAGAGGGTTAATGTGAAGTTAAGAAGGAAAGCAAAGTTAAAAAGAATTAATTTAAAAGAACGAAGATATATATCATAATTAAATATATGAATCAATTATAATAATCATAGGGAGAAAATAAAATTTTCTTAAATATTCGGACGGAGGTAGTCTCATATATCACCAATACACCACATCTCATATATCAAAAATATATTTTTGACCTCAAATCGAAAAGAGTACGGCATAAAAATACCGTTAGGTGCTATCTGTTAATAAAGTTGAATTAAAAGAAGATGGTTGTGTTCGCTAGTTGTTTGAACAGTTTTTTCTTTCACTACTTTTCAGAGATTTCTTATGGTTAAACTATTCAAAATTAACAGTAACTACTTGTCTGTTTGTAATGATAGATTCCCTAACATGTTTATAGTGTAGCGCCTATTATCATGATATATTAATCACCAAACATGACAGCAATCACAGTCGAGGAAAAGATTAAAAAAAATGACGTGCGATTGACAAGTCAAAGAGGACTTAAGAGATATCAAAGGGTCTGTCGAAATAAATTGAATCGAGGGGTAAGATGGATAAGTCGGCGTGGCTTCGAGATGGCTCTTCATAAATTCCGGTGAAGATGCAATTTTCAGTGTCAGTCCGTTCCTGGCCTTTTTGGTGGATCAATGTTGCGAGTTTGTGTCACATCTGTCATACTCAATATACTCCCCATAGGCCGCACCCTATTACCTCAACTGTCGAAGCAAGTCCCAATTCCATTCCAGCGTCCGTCGTATCCTCGCCTTGCTTCCTCTATCATATCAATGTAAAACAACTGGCCTAATTTATGTTAACATTTCATATAGAACAACACACACAAACCGTTGAAAACTCCAAAATTAAGTCTACAACATCCATAAATATTATAAATTAATTTATTCAATTCAATTCCAAGTAACCACTTTGTCTTATGATGATTTAAAGAAATAGCATCTTTTAATATAATGAAAATTAAATACATATTTCGTTCCTGTTTCACTGAAGCACGTAAGTGGGCCAAGTCAAGCCCCTTTAAGTCGTCACGTACCTTATGGGGTTGACAGGACTTAAACGAAGGAAGCTATTACATAGTGAGGACACCCTGATGGGCTTTAGATTTCCAATTTCCTATCAGTTCAAGTGGAGTATGAATATTCATTAATAGCGTCTAAATTTATGAATGACTGTATTATTTAAAGACAGAATTTCAATATTCTTTATTAATTAAAAGAAATGTTTATTAGTCTTGTAATCCCGCCTTGAATATTCAAATGTACGTATGTTGGTTTATGTGCATGTTAATTACACTTTTTTTATGTTAGTAGTTGTGGTTTTACTTTAAAAAAACTACTTTTAGAAAAATTTGTAATTTATTAATTTTTATCTGAATCTTACTAAAAAGAAATAAACAAGGGAGAGAAAATGACCAAGGGAGTGTCCTATAAAAGAGGGTGAGGGTGTGGCATACGGTTTTATAACGGGGGAACCAGTAGATTTGTTTTTATAATCTCGTAACAGACACAACTGCCCTGTCATTGTATGATTTTAAAGTAAGATTAATCACTATGGATGACCTCAACTATTAACACTTTGCATTATGAATAAGTAGGACAATGTGAGTTGGCCAATTTACTTTAATTAGACGTTGATTTATGTTAAGACGTTAAAAGTAAAAGGGATGGTTAGTGTGTGTTAGGACACTACTTGTATCAGACAAATTTTAAAAACATTTACTTAAGACGTCAACACAAATGAAAAGCACGTGCCATTGAAAATTCTTCAAATGTTTATTGTTTACAAACAGTTATTTGCATTATGAATCGCTTACTTATTGAAAGAACTTAAATCGTAAAAGCCAGACGTCTAGACGAAATTGAAATATATTCCCCTCGCATAATGTTGTTTTCCTTCGGTCCGAAGGACCCGGATTTACGTAAATGTTATGCACATTGGTTATGCTGGCGAGCAGTACATGTTCCCAATATTAGCGAAAGTAATGAATACGACTAGAACGAGGTCCATATTCTGATGAGCAATTTCTTCTGAGTAAATATTTCCTATACAGAAAGGCCGTAATTATGGTTGAAGTAAAGTTGAAATAAACAGAGAAATGAAGAGAGAGATTTCATTTGACTTGACGTGACTTCACTTGATAAACTGATTTACAAATCTCGCAGGGTAGGTCAATTTGACCTTTTTTACTCTCAACAAGAAACGGACATTTTACGATTTGAACAATTTTTAGAAAACTGCTGAAGTGGTGAGAGGCAGTCAAGAATGTGGTAGTTTAGAAAACATATATTTCGACCTTTATTCGGGTCATCTTCAGGTATAATGTGTGCTACTATTCTTGTGGTGTTATATTGGCTTTGTATGAAAGTGTTGTGTCCACAAACGTCGCCAAAAAATATAAAAAGATGTTTGGGAGAGAGAGATGGAGAGAGTGAGAGAGAGAGAGAGAGAGAGAGAGAGAGAGAGAGAGAGAGAGAGAG
>CM077102.1:22620136-22635125 GCA_039619505.1 Cimex hemipterus
GAGAGAGAGAGAGAGAGAGAGAGAGAGAGAGAGAGAGAGAGAGAGAGAGAAATGGGCAGACGTAGATCGAGGGAGATTTAAGAAAGAGAAATATAAATACTCTTTCAGTCTGTACAGCCAAGAAAAATATAGAAGAAAAAATATATGTAATAACTTTAAAATTCGTGGACAAAAAGACCGAAAACGAGAATTTTAACTGAGGGGGCTACATTGACAAAAACGCTAGGACATAAGTCTAATATTTTTCGACCTAGCAACACAAAGTTTTAATCAAACTCGATGATCCCAATGTCTTAGCCTTCCCTACAAATGGAAGTGTATGTATTTGAATGAACGATACATAATAGATATAGATATTTAATTTATGTCACGAGCGGGGCACGGCGTGGTTAGAGCGTGTCGTATTGAGCAAAAGGTCGTGGGTTCGATTCCCACTCGAGACACTAGCTTTTTCATTTCAACCAATACCTTACGTAAAATAATTAATTAATTGAAAGACATTATTTACTAGTAGCACTGGGTCTCAGGATAGATGCCAACCCAATATCATTGATTTAAAAGGAAAATTTTATTTTTAAATGTAAATCCTTAAAAATTATTTAACCTCCAAATTCCTTTTGTCAAAGAAATCGTCCTTTTTTCTGTTACACAAAATTCCATAACTCCATAAGTATACACGCTAACCAATTTTTCCAAAAAATATGCTCCATACAAAATCCCGTCAGGTCGGGCCGCTGTCCAAACCGACATTGGCCAAGGGATCTACTTAATTCTTCTTCTATCTTTCTTCTTGTTCTTTCACTAGATCGTCATTGGGCGACTTAACTTTTTCAACCTCCAACCATTTTAATTTTTGATATTATGTACGATGGTATATGTGTATGGGTATACATATAAGTTTATGATGTTTTATTTTACAACTGTTTTGTTCATATGTCAATTGTTTATAACGAAATGCAGGTGCAAATTTCGTACGTAAAATAAAAAAATAATTAGTGAAAACAGTCCAATAATTTAAAGTAGAGACCAAATTTTATCGTAGCGGCTTAATATTGATTCTTTTTATTAAACAAGAAAAAGCCCTCCCTTTCTTCCTCAGACGGTCAAAAGGAAGAAACAAGGCAATTAATCCGGCTTGCAACAGTTCGTCTGTGTTCGACGTATTCGGCCAAGTGCTTTGTAACTGGGAGGAATGAATTAAATGGAAATGATTGAGGAATGTGCCCCGTTCACGGTCGGAATCCCTAAACACCTCCAAGGGATCAGAGTTTTCGTTTAAAGTGACAAAGGAGAAGTATCGACCGAGGGACCAGAGGGTCCAGAACACAACCGGATTCGATCTCCTTTGAAGTTAAACACAAACCAAACAAGTACAAAGCCGCAATTCGTGCGCGGGGACGCTGGGGGCGCTTACATGGCGTACGGTGAGATTGAGTTCCAAACTTCCGGGAACATCCCCGTCCCGAAAGCGTTCCATTTCAGGACTTTGTGTGTTCTCGGAACGATCCCGGCTGGTGGAGGGTGTGAGGAAACTGGGTTGGCTTGATAAAAACGATCGAGGGTCTTCGTCAATCAAGCCAAAATAGGAACCGTTGTGTACCACCCACCTACCGGAAAAAGTCTTTCATCTACGCTTTCGTCTCAATTCGCTGATTCTTGCAAAATTGATTGTTGATGACATGAAATAACTAAACTAAATTTAAATTAATTAACTGTTTTCACAACCAATTTAAACCCTGGGTAAGTAACATAGTACATGGGAACTCACTATTTATCATCTTTTTTCCTTAATTATTTTAAAAGTTTTATCTAATTTACTGGCTTTCTTTTAAAGTTTATCGGATTTTTTTAATGTCTGCCAAAATTGTCTTCGTCTATTGATCTTTAGTTTAATAGTTTTGTTCAGTACCGATAACCTTCTGTCTTACAAGCCTTCTAGAAGGCTTTCTTTATAGTTTTGCTCTGTTTTTAATGTTTTTTTTTTTTCATTTTCTATTCCTATTCTACTAACGATTTGGTCTTAATGAAGACAACATTGAGATGTATTGAATGGGGTTTATAGTATATCCGTCATAAAAGAAAATACAAACAAGTATAATTAAACAATATTATTTACTGAAAACAACCCCACAAATATATTGGCAAAACTTGGATATATCAAAAAATACGCTACTTATAAAACAATAACTGACTGGCCTTACTGACTAACGTTGAGAAAATCTGTCAAATGCCCAGCTGGTGTAAAGCTATCTTAATGGCCAGTGCCAACTTAATCATTCTTAAATTGACAGATCGTAACACTTTCTCTCTCTCTCTCTCTCTCTATCTCTCTCTCTCTCTCTCTCTCTCTCCCTCCCTCCCTCCCTCCCTCCCTCTCTCTCCCCCTCTCTCACAAACACACGCGCACACACACACACACACACCAGTAAAGATGCCAATAATTGATTAAGGTGATTAAGGGTACCAAAATATAAAACATCAGCATTCAACAAATCATTTACATTTGAAGCAACACGCCATTTCAATAATTTAATTGCAATTCTAAACAATTTTTTAAATTGTTAATTAAAAGTTAAAAATGTTAATTTTGTTACAATTTTAAAAGAACAAAGTGGCTAACTCCCTACTTTCGCGTCAAACAAGTCTACAGTTTCGAACGTTCATAAAAAATTATTTTCTACGGATTTTTACAATGTTGTTATTTTCCCAGTTTGGGAAACTGATGGCGGATATTTTCCCCAAATTTTAAGAAGATTGATGCAGGAACGCAATTTCAAGTAATCAGAGAACGATGCGGCTAACTCGCTACTTTCGCGTCAAACAAGTCTAAAATTTCGTTCGATCGAAAAACAAAAAATCAATAGGAAACATCTGAATTAAAAAATATTCCTATTGAAATGTAACGACACGTTTGATGTTAATTACTAATTTTATTTTTTCTTTATTTATATCTGTTGTATTGTTTTATTGAACATCTGGGATGGCATAATTTTGTTGTTGATTAAATTATCAATTGTAAAATGTACAAAATATATAATTAATACTAGTTTAAAATGTGCATTTATAAAATTAATAGTGTAATGCAACTCGATAAAGTTTTGAATGAGTCTTATAAGAAAGAACAAAAAAATGTACATATAGTACAAACAGAAAATAAAAAAAAAAAAATCAAATCAGTTCTCTCTAAATTCGTTTTAAGTTATTTATTTTATTAGTTTTTTAAATAAATATTCTTTAATGTTTTTTGTTATGTATAGTTTATTTGTAGTCCTTGTTGATACGAAGCCAAGTTAACTATATTTCTTTATATGTACGGGTGAAAGATATTCAAATCAAAACTTCTATATTTAATATGGTTGAAGTCATAAGTTAGAAAATTGCGAATAGATGATTGCATTTATAAATCGTTCAAATCATTAGTAATAGTTTCAATTCCCCGATGAATTGGATATCCTCGAAAGTTTGACGATGGAGCTGAGCGTTATTTTCATCTTTTAAATTTGCCTCGTCCCTGATTGTTTAAATATATAATTAATTATATTTCTTATTAATTTGATATAATTCCGTCTAATTCGTCGATCCGACAGGTATGTAACATTAATAAGCGGTCAACTTGAAAACATTTAATAAGCTTTGTAGGCTGATCATAATTTTGAAAGCGTTCCGTTTAATCAACAGGTTACATCATTAATCATTTAAGGGGTCAACTTGCTGCTAAGCATAGTTTTATGCTAATAACGTTGCGGAAACACAAATTAAACTTAGCACAAATTAATTAGGTTGAATAGTTAAGTTAATAAAGTTTGTTTATAATTTATTTATAGCCTCTAAAATATAAAAATGCACGTTATAAACCTTACCGTGGTTTTTTTCCATGCGGTCCCAACACTGCACATCTGAATCCAGGTTAAGAGAAACCTGCCAAATTTTTTACCACTTTACACTCAAGGCGCTCATCATTGTAATATAAAGGTCCCGGATTCGAATCCAGCGGTCCTGCTCGAAGGCGTACACACAAATCGGTTTTTTCTCAGAAACACCGGCGTCCCATGGTATATAACCTAATTAAAATCCCTTCAAAAATAATTATACAAGTTGACGCTCGGGGAGGCGTAGATTCGGGTTGGGCAATACGGTAGGATGAATTGAAGCTTCGTCTGGATCTTTTTGACACGGGACCAGTTCGTTGACAAAAGTCCTGGATAGTGTGCTTAGTGGTTTAATGACAGCTTTGGCTATTTTTCTGATAACGTTTCATGCATTGGACATTGGAACTCCACAGTCGCACTGCACATGTCGAGAGAGATCACAGTACTACTCACTTTGAATGGAGTTGTTGAGTTTTAACGTCAAATTAGATCTCGGTCTTATAACACTTCGTAGATGTCCAGGCCGTCAGTTAAGCGTCAAATAAGAAATTCAGGCCCATATATTATTACTAAACCTGACAAGAATAGCGGGAAATAATTTCAATCTCAAAAACATAAGCTACACGAATGGTAGGTAAAGTTCCATTTATTTTCTTCTTTCCGTAGGGTTTCCACGTCAATGTCTGCAGTCTAGGTACTGACTGGAGTGGCAGTCAGTAGGTCGGTGTTATTACACGATAAAACTGCTTTTTCCATCTAAATGACCTTACAATTTTCCAAGTATTCTGCTATCATGTATCTTCGGTTAGGATATGAACCATCCTCCCTAGAAAAAAAAGGGGTATTGCCTGGGCGCGTTCTTAGACGTAGATCTTGCATCCAGGCATACTTTTCAAACTTAAGCACTTCCCTCATTATTACCTTTTATTGAAATCCTACGTAATTAATCGCTCTTTCATAGGGAGATTCGGTAATGAATTCTCGGAAGTCAAACAGATACAGGCCTGTGTACCGCAAGGTCCTACCCGATATATCAGTTATACTGCTGACCTACCAATACATTCTGACACAATTATCACCACCTACGAAGACTATTCTCTAACGAGAATCCTGTCCATCATCCCGGAACACCTCGAGCTTATCGAAGACTGGTGTAAAGGAGGACAAGACTGAACGAAGAAAACCGCACTCAGTGTACTTTTACGCTGAAAAAGCAGTCTTGTCCTCCATGGTACATCAATAGCAAAGAGGTACAAGTTTTCACTAAAGCATATACCTAGTTATAAGAAGTATATATCTGGGGCTTTATGTCGACAGCAGACTGATGTGGAATCCCCACACTTAAAAAATACAAGACTTGGACTACTAAGACGACTTCTAAGACCGAAATTGACTTTACAATTAAGACAAAGCCAACGCTGTACTTAGACCAATACTGACTTAGAAGTAGAATTGTGGGGTACTGGCAAACCTTTCGATAGCCAGCGCATCCAGTCTTTAAAATCATAAATCCTTAGACAAATTGTCAAAGAACCTTATATGTCACTAACCCCACCCTCCGCAAAGACCTCAACATTCCTTTTATCAACTAACTAATCCGGCCCAGATTCCAAACCTTCCACACTAACTATTCGACCACACTAACCGTACTGCTCGAGCCCTCTCCACTCATTCTCATCCTGACAACCTATCATGTCGTCTTAACCGACAATAGCCTAACGACCCCTAATCATACACGCTGGCCAGAAATGACTGTGTGTTCTTATGCACCTTTGTAGTGCTGGCATTAGTTCTAGAATAAATTATTTTCAATTAATTAATCTTTAAGTGAGGTCTTGGTTGAGATAAAAAAGTCAGTGTCACGAGCGGGATTCAAACACACGACCTTCGGCTAATATGCCGGTGCTCTACCACTTGAGTTAGTGTATCCTAACTTCGGTCCACTCGGACAATAACATCCCATCCCAACCTTTCGAATTTTCACTCCTTTTGCCCTTTTCCAAATGTGTAATATATTTGATTCTCGGCCACAAATGACGTAGCCATGAAGAACTACTTCATTTGACATCTTAAATCGATTAGGTTTCGTGGTCCGATTGGCCAAATAAATTCTTTAATTAAGCTTTAAGTGAGGTATTGGTTGAGAAAAAAAGTCAGTGTCAAAAGCGGATCCGAACGGTTCGAAGTTCTCGATAAGTCAAGTGGTAGAGCAGCAGAGTATTCAGCCGAAGGTCGTGGGTTCGTATTCCGCTCGTGACTTTTTTATCTCGACCAATACCTCACTTAAAGATTAATTAATTATGTAAATGTTCGACGTCAGTAGCAATAAATTGTCAAGATTTGATAGTATATAATCATAGCTAAGTTGAAATTCTCTTTATAATAAAAGATTTGGTTATAGTTTGAATATTGCTCTTCAAAGATGAACTGACCTACTGTAGGAAAATTAACAAACTAATGTGTTTTATTGTGTAAATAGAAATTGGACTAATTGGATTTGAAGTTTTCAGTTAATTAGTGAAACTTTATTTAATTTAATCAAACTTCAGTAAACATTCTTAACTTCTTTGTTTGTTAATGAATTGAATACGGCTTTAATAGGGTAATAGTCATACTGCTTCTCTCCTTATATTCAAAGCGAGTTTTAATTGTTATTTCTCTTTTCATTTTCAGACTGAATTATCTCAGAATCTACAGCAACTCTCCGAGAAGGCGAGGTCCACGACGGAATTCATACAAAGGCTGAAAGGGATGACGGATAAAATCGGGGTAAGCATTTATTCACTGGTTATCTCAGCTTGTCTTCGCTGCTTAACTCGGAATTTCTAAGACGGGCCGAGTTTGTACATTACCATGTTTATCTCGGCGAAGATTAAAAACGGCATTGAGTATCTTTAATAACAAAAAAAAATGTAACTTGTAATTTCCTACAAGATAAACATCTTAGTGGGACGTATAAAGGTCCACCAAATGTCGACATGCGGCTAAAAAGTTCAAATTATACACAATTTAGTTTCGTGGTCACCTTAGCCAATTAATATCTTTCAATTATTTGGTAAGAACCAAATTTACACTTCTATAGAAATGGAACAAAAATATTACACTATATACAAGGAGAAAGTAAATAGGTTTAATATTTTTGTTCCATTTCTATAGAAGTGTAAATTTTCTTCTTTTTTTTGGCGTAAACAAAGGTTTTTAGTTGAGATAAAAAAACTCAGTGTCACGAGCGGGATTCGAACCCACAATCTTCGGTTAGATAAGCCTCTGTTCTACCAATTGAGCTATCGTGACCTCGATCCACTCCGACACTAACTTCCCTTGAACTTTAATAATGACAAAAAGGAGGGAAAATTCAAAAGGTTGGGTTGAGATGGGAGTTAGTGTCCGAGTGGATCGAGGTCACGACAGCGCAAGTGATAGAGCAGCGGCGTATCTAGCGGAAGACCGTGGTTTCGAATCCCGCTCTTGACACTGACTATTTTATCTCAACTAAAAACCTTAATTAATTGAAATTACACATAATGTTTTATAAATATATTTCTGTTTTAAAAAATTTATTTATAGATTTTAATTTAATGGGGCTCAATCATTTTCAAGTATGTCGAACTGGATAGACCATTTCTGTAGTATAATAATCGCGTCATGTCATTGCATAACTGATAATCTTGTAAGTGAAGTTTGGTTTAACCAATTGATGAAGTGTTGTCACCATTAAATAATTACTAAGGGCAACTCTCTCATATGTGATTAACCTTTATCTGTGCTGTCACTCCTAATGTTAAGCGACTAAAATGATTATAAACATTCATTCTTTTAAAATTGTCACGAATTTTAACTCAAACGTGGGATAATTAGGTACGATTATTCTTTTTAGTTGACTTTTTTTCTCAATAGTTGGTTTACATTTTTCAAGCAACCTTCTAAAGTCAATAATACTGGACGCAGGCATAGTAAATTAATCCACAATTCAAAAGTTACAAGTGGTGACTATGTACGGGAGATAACTGTCTTCAATGAACCTTTTTTGTTATAATAGGTCGAGAAATATTAGACAAGTGGCTTTCTTGTTAATTGGTCCTGAGAACCTTTGAGAAACGATTTAAGTTATTTTTTATAATAATTTTCCAACTTTGTCGTGCATGTTTTTGAGGGTTTTTGTTGTGTCTGCACTGTGTCGGGTTAAAACTGGATAAGTCGAAATTGTACAAAATGAGAAGTACACATTTCAGTACTTATCCCTAAGTATTTAGCCCTATATGACGTCCTTTCTACCAGTTACAAAATTTATAATTCTACTGGATTATATCCCAAATATACAAAGGTGTAACCTTTAAAATTGTAGTCCTGAACAGATATGTTTTTGGACTTATCCAGTTACACAAGAAAATAATAAGCAGGATCGATAAAAAGGAAAAACATCTTTGTTTTAGAAACTTTCACACTCTCAACGAAGAATTTTTATCGAATAAAAAATAGTTATTTTTGGGTTGTGTTCGGCGAGGACAGTTTTTTCTCTCCAGAAATTAATCTTCTTGTTAAAAATTCATAATTCTACTGGATTTTATCCCAAGTAAACAAAGGCGTAAACTTTAAAATTGTAATCTTGAGCGGATTTGTTTTTGGATTTTTCAGTTACGCAAGAAAATAATATGCAGAATCGATAAAAAGGAAAAATCTTTGTGTTACACACTCTTTAACAATCCCAAAGAAGAATTTTTATAGCATAAAAAAATAGTTATTTTTCATCCATATCCGCCGGGGACAGTTTTTATTTCTCCACATGTCATTTTTCCTGTTACAAAATTCATAATTTTAATGGATGGTTTTATCCAAAGTACTCAACAGTATAAACTTTAAAATTGCATTCCTGTCCAGATATGTTTTTGGATTTATTAGAAGTTAAAAACTAATTTTGTTTTAGGTAGTTTTTATAACACTCCCGATGAAGAAATTTTATCGCATAAATAACAGTTATTGAGGGCCAGGTTATCGAAAGTGAGGGGCAGTCTATTTGCATCAATTTGTTCCGCTAGATATTGTTACTTTTTGACATTTTTTCTTTTAAAACATCATACAGTCTATCGATTTTTTGAGTATGGACATAAGCGTTAATAGTTCTGCCAACCTGGCGAGTGAAAAAGTGAAATACGAAATCTCGATTCTAAATAACAGCTTAACGAATGTAAATCCTTCAAAAATCTATTCAATTGATCATTAAATCAATAAAGATTTTCTGTTAAAATGCAAATTGAATTTTCAGTTTGAATCAGTTTGTGGAAGAGACTCCTTCAAACTTAACTATTATGCAAAATCCTGTTCCCCTTCGATTAGACATGAAAGTTGAGACGGCCCTAGTCTAGAAATGAATATTGAAATATAATTTAGCTCATCTAATAATAGTTCGTTATTGTTTGAGGTCAATAATTTAGATAAACTCAAGATCATATTGCACAATTTTTATCGTTAACGTCCTGCTATCTCTTGCATATTTTCCGCTATCGTTTCAAGCGTTTGCTCCTTAACCCCCAAATTTATTGATCGCTGTGTAATAATATTGTTTGTTCTTATTAGAATCTGAAGTAAATATAATTATTTTCCTTTTAAAATTATTAATCACTGAGTCCGCTACCTACTCAAGACGAATCTGGAACCAACACGACCAAAGCGACAGGCAATAAACCAAGGTTTCCGACTACAGTTGCGCAAATCTACTGTTTCAACGAAAAACGAACTGACAGTCTACAAATAACACTAAAACCTGGACTTACGGACTGTGGGGCACCGTCAAACCTTCCGATATACAACGACTACAGTCTTTCGAATCCAAAGTCCTCAAAATCATGGTCAATGCTCTTTACTGCCTCACGAAAAAATCAACACCTTGCACAACGTTCTCGAAATTCCCAAAACATTTTCCAGCTTCTACACTGTGCTCTCCTCTCAGCCCAATCAAGTTGCCCAACCCAATAGAAACCACCCTTATTTTACCACCGGAAAACTGAAGAGGAGTTAGCCTCGCGACTTACTGAACCTCTCCCTATGGAAAACCGCAATGGTTAACTCCTCTCATACACATGATCCATTGATCCATGTCGTTGTAAATTTAACTCTTTACATGTTATAAGTAATGTATCTGATTGTAATAATTATATAAACAAAAAGATTCAGATTTCATTGGCTGGTGATTACTAAAATCCGGTTTTTGAGCAGTCCAAATAGACAATTTCAATTCTTCCGTCCCTTCTTATGCCAAAATGAATTATTAACTTAAAGTGTTTCTTTATAAACAATACATTATTTAGCAGTAGCAATTTCAAACATTTTCTCCATCGTAAACTTCTAATAAAAAATAAATATATATTTCATGTTTTGTTTTTTCCCAAGCTTTTGCCATGTGATATTCGTACATGTAATGGATATTTAATCATTCCAGGAACACTGCAACGAGTTCGAAGAGATTGTTATCCAAGAGTGCGACGAGCTCATATCCGCCCTGGAAGCCCGCAAACTCCAACTTGTCGAATACGTCCGCCAGGAAAAAGACGGGAAGGTGCGAGCCCTGAAGGACCAAGTGGCAGCGTGCACTGGCAAACTTCAGCATACAACTGCACTCATGCATTTCTGCATCGAGGCACTCAAAGAGAACGATTCGTCGGCTTTCCTCCAGGTAAGAAGCAAAATCGTGCAATCTCAACGTTCAAAACATGGCACGGACCTGTTTACTAGTAAAATGTGACGCAGACGTTAAATTTAAAATATTAAATTAATTATTTAAAACATTTATGGGACGTTATAAATTTAGAAAATAATAATTTCATCTCCAAAAACAATATTATTTTCTACTCTGCTCAGTTCATAATTTCATTTATATTGTGTTTTCCTTGCAAACTTGTAATTGTCATGACTACATGCATGGCTGTAGCGTGAGCAGAAAATCTCTCCGGATCTCATTAATCATTGTTTTCATTGTGTCCGAGTAAGATGACACGGGTGAAACATGAACAAAGCTATTATGCCTTGATTACGCTCTGTAAAGTCCAAGTAAAGCTCGTATAATTTTCAAGTTGAAAAAAAAGTAAATACAGAAAAACGAAATTATTGCAGCAGATCAGAAAACACGAGTAATTGTAACGTCAGGATCGTTGTTTTGGTTGGATTGACAGTAATCGAACAATCTACAAATAGCGAGAAATGGAATATTTATGTATAAGGTGTGTTCCATACAGGCCGTCATTACCTAAAGAAATTAGCTTTCATGTCACTAACTTAGATTATTTCTACTGTCTTGGTCTGATTCTCAGTTGTATTATAGATATGTTTAACTTTCTTTAACCTTTCACAACTTTGTTCCATATTCAATTACTTTACCTTTACGTAAGTTATTGGTTGAGATGAAAAAGTCAGTGCCACGAGCTGGAGTCGAACCCTCGGCCTTCGGCTAAATACGCCGCTGCTCTAACACTTGACATATCTTCGATCCACTCGGGCACCAACTTTTTTATCTCAACCAATACCTACATAAAGTCTGGTAATTTAAAAACAATTAAAGGCGCCAGACCTAGCAAAGTATGCTAAAACGGCAATCGCCAAGACTCTAACTGCTACAGTTAGAAGGCGTTAAACTGAGAGGAGTGGATAAGACGATTTACCGGTCACTGATAGCTGGGGAAAAATCGACACAACATATTCAATGATGATGCCGTTTAAAAATTATGAAACTAGTAGGAAAAAACAACCATCCACGATCTGCGGATGTGAACCAACTGCTCAATGGAGACATAACCTGGATGGAAAAGCCAGGGAAAATAATTCTAACAACGACAGTCAATGACCTTGATTCTTTAAAAGAAGGATCGAATCGGCAGGCTGAAATAAAGGGACTAGAACAGTTGAATAAATCAGAAGACTGCGCTGCTTGGAATACATAAACCCCGGGGGCGTCGGTGGCTGCACGGTTTCGTCTTTGACACGGCCCTCATCACTGTAAGGTAAAGGTCCCGGGTTCGAATGCAGGGCCACGACATACTTACAAATGGTTTTTTTTTTTCAAAAACACCGGCACCCTGAGGGTTTATACGACCTCTGCTGTGGCGAACCCTCTTTAAAAAAAATACATAAACCCCCCATTGCATAGTCTGCTTTCATCATCAACCATTCGAAAGGTTATTAAAAGAAACAGTTTTTGTGAAATTTTTCAAACCCTAAGGAGAATTGTCACACTAATTATTCGAGGATCTTTCCTAATGTTTAAATTGATAGATTTGAGACAGCGAAACGGATATCGGTCCTGCTGAAACGGTTCAGGGATGTCACTGAATTGTTTAGACAGTTTAACGTTAAGTTTTAAATATGAACTCATCTTTTAAGAAAATTGGACAGGTAATGAAGAAAATGTTGTTTTTTTGTCTGACAAGTCCGTTTTATCAACAAAAAAATTTAATATTGTATCTTCTCGGGATTAGAATAAATGTTTTTGAGGTATTCTAGTCAGTATATATTCTCCTATCTCCAAAATATTTTGCAGATCATTGCGAACCAACCTGTACAAAAGGGAGGACATAAGTTAAATTATAAAACTTTATCATTTCACTACGGAATTTATTGAGATAATTATAGAAAGTCAATTATAAGACAACTCCAAATATGTTTAGCAGTCATAATTGACCATATTAATTATTTCATCTAATTATACTTTCTATTTAAAGTCTTGGTTGAGGTGGAAAATCCAGTGTCGCGATAGCTTATGTGGTTAGAGCAGATGAGCGAATCGAAAGTCGTGGGTTCGAATCCCGCTCGATACATTTTTTTCACTTCAACCTTAGACAGAAAGTATAATTAATTGATATAAGACAACTGTTTAAATAAACTTTTAGCTCATTCTGATTTTGTTAATACATATAATGTTCCATTCAAGTTTTCTTCAAGATAAATAGAGAAATCGGAGACATTAATAAAGAAAAAATTAGACCGTCGCAACGGAAACATCCGAGAAAGAAGAAACACAAAGACGAAAACCATTTACAATTATTTAATTTCCTTCCTTTCCGGACTTAATAATGCAGGTGGAACGATTTCCTTCGTTTATTAAACCCGTCACGAATGCTGAATCACTGCTTTTGAAAAAATTCCCCTAACTTATTTTCCATAACACCACCTCGCTGGAATTAAATCTTAAGCAGTTCTATTTTTATTCTATATATATTTCAGATCGGGACAATGCTAATCAGCAGGGTGGCGAACGAAGACATGGTCTGGTATCAAGATCCGAACCTGGCTTGCCCAAGAGTCTCGCCTTATTGCGATTTAACTTTAGACCAGAAACCGCTTGCAAAGGCCATTGAACAACTCAATTTCATACAAATGAGACGTAAGTATTTTTAAACGACATAAATGGTTATTTTGAATCCCCAAATTTAAAATAACTCCCGTGTTCACGTTTGTAAAATCCGAGAAACTCATCAAATGTAACATATAATTTTAATTTGGAAGATTTTAGCGTTACACCCTCCCGTCTGCCAGTTGCTCCGTTTTTATTTGCTTGAACCGAGTTCCGGCCCAAGTTAATAAAGTTTTACTTCTTTTGAACTCCTGACCTGTATAAGAAGGAAAAAGTCATTAAATCTTTTTCGAGCTTATTTACGATCTTGATTTATACTCAGTTATTAGTACCGAATTCGTTCCAGTACAGAGAAATCGGACCAGAAATAAAAAATTTAATGTCAGTGAAGCTTTTATTTTTACGAGTTCTTTATTAAAAATTTGTTTTGCTTAACATTTTCCCTTTATGAAGCTGCTTCATTTAAATTTAACATTTGTCCATTGTTAGACTAAACTTTTACGGGGTGGCGGTGGCCGCATCGATTGGCACGGCGCTCATCACTTAAAGGTCCTGGGTTCGAATCCAGCGGCCCCATATATCTATAACCTTTTTTTCTTAGTTTTTCTGTTTCACACACGTCTGATAAGTCTTTGCGATAAACGATTCTCTTTGACTGAATGTTTATTTTGCTCACACTGGGGTCACTATTTATTTTAATTTTATTAAATTTTTTATTTAAGTTTTTTTCAAGTTTTTAGTTTTCTTACACGTGGCTAAGCAAGTAAACTTCAGAATTATTTATTTGTTTTCCTGGAGTCTATAAAAAAAAAAAAATAATAATATCCTAATTCCTTTTGAAATTATTTTTTCATTGTCTGAACCTTTATTCGTTGATTAATTTGTTAAATAATTTTTACAAAGCTGCAAAAGATGGAGAGGAAAGAATTCCAGCAGGTATGATTTATAGTAAGTAGTTAGTCATTTGCATGTTTTCTGTATATCTCGGTCATCCTCTCGTGGCAATCAACGATTTCAAATTATTGGGTTGTCCGGAAAATAATGCAGGATTTTGGTATTAAACAAAAAAAAAAGAAACTAGTTACTTTAAAGCAATGTTCTTTAATCAAAATAATTTCCCATACTCTCAATACATTTCTCCCAACGTGTTGGTAACTTATTAATTCCGTCTGAGTAGAATTCAGAATTTTTAGAATTGATAAAGTCAATAAATGCATTTTCCAGTTCCGTTTGATTTTTGAATATTATGTGTTGTAAGTAGTGGTCCAGGTGTCTAAAAAAATGGTAGTCAGTAGGCGAGAGGTCCGGAGAGTAGGGTGGGTGAGGCAAAGTTTCATAGCCAAGCTCCAATAATTTTTGTGACGTTACACGTGACACATGTGGTCGAGCGTTGTCATGCAACAAAATGGGCCCTTTCCGATTGACCAAAGAGGGCTTCATTACTGCCAATTTCTGATGCATGGTATTAATTTGGTTACAGTATGATTCAGCATTGATGGTTTCGCCAGGATTTAAGAAGCTGTAGTGTATTAAACCAAATGAAGCCCACCATACCGTAACCATTACCTTTTTTTGATGAGTTGGGGGCTTTGGAAAATGTATTGGAGCTTCTCCTTTGTCGAGCCACTGTCCAGAACGTCTAGTGTTATCGTAGAGAATCCACTTTTCGTCACATGTAACAATTCTGGCCAGAAATTGGTCATTTTTGTTTCGACAAAGAAGTGATGCACAATCATCAAAGCGCTGATTTTTTTGGCGATCGTTTAATGAGTGTGGAACC
>CM077102.1:22635225-22647153 GCA_039619505.1 Cimex hemipterus
AATAATTTTTGTGACGCATTTGTGTGAGATTAATGAGTGTGGAACCCAATTTTCGAGTTTTTTCACTTTTCCAATCGCCTTGAGGTGGTCAGCGACGGTCGTTTTACTGACTTTGAGTTGCTCTGCAAGTTCTCGAACAGTTGTTTTGGGGTTTTCTTCCACCACTGATCGCAGAACATCATCATTAAGAGAGGAAGGCCTTCCACGACCTTCTTCATCTTCAAGGCTGAAATCTCCCTCCCGAAATTTTTTAAACCACCTTTGCACAGTGCACTCATTAACACAACCCTCGCCCCAGACTTGGTTACTGTTTCTAGCCGTTTGGGCTCCGCTTCGGCCGAGTTTAAACTCGTAAAAGAAAATCGTACGAAATTCTCGCTTTGACATTATAAGGATGACTGAATTATTTCCAAGTAGCGGAATGCTACAGAGGTAAACAAACAATATCATTCGGAAGAGGATTAATAAGTGTTGACATTCATACAAATGAGTAATCCTGTAAACGTAAACAGAATATTTTAAATAGATTTTTTTTAATGAAAACTTAAAATCCTGCATTATTTTCCGGACAACACAATATATAGTTTCATTCAAATATGAAAATGTTTCATATGTTTTATGTTTATTATTGGACGGCTTGCATTGGATGCCAATGTGTCTAACAAGCGAACTTGGGAAAACAGATTTCAATGGAATTTGCTTTGATGATGCTTGGTCAAAAAATATTAAACGTTCCTGCCAATATCGGCCCTAGAAGCTTAGAAAGAATTTTTATGTAATTTAAATATACTTTAAAATTTTTGTTCTATGCCTTTGTTGTGCATGCATTTCAATCTTATTATAATAGATTATTATAGTAGATTTGTATTTTTACTTGGAAGAAGAAGATGATATGCCGCCGTATTAAATGAGGTTAGATACAATAAATAAAACACGTTTTCAGTAAAATTGCCCAAAAAGTTTGGCTTTGAACAAATCTGTTCGAATTTGTTGTTAAGCTTTAATACCATTAGATCAAATTTTTATACCAAACAAAAAATATACGTTTTTGTGCTTGGATTTCCGGGAGGATTAAATTATTTCTCTGATTATTGATATGAAATTATAATAACTGATGTATCGCGTTCCACTTAAAAGTTCATAAGTCCTTAATTTTTTCCAAATTGATCGTTTATATAAACGGTAATATATAAACGGAACGAAGATTTCATCTTTCATGCTATCTTCCAGCTTAAGTTTTTATTTTTATTTTAAGCAAAACTCTCCAAATATTCGATGACTATTAATCTATAGAGGTAAGGTTTGTGCCTTTACTTGTAAGTCGTAGGGTTCTGAATTCTTACAAATTTTCCTGGATCAGTGGAGACGTTTTTAAGTGTGCGTGATTTCGGTAATTTTCGAGAGAAAAAATCGGATGTCGAAAAATTTGGATTGTCCAAAAAAAAAAAAAAACACGTTTAGGGGCATTTTGAGGTACGAAAAACGACTATTTTGTTTCTTGCTGAAAAAGATTATTGTGACCTGCTTTTCTTATTCGTCTAATTCGATCTTCCATAAAATAATTATGCATTGAATTACAACTGTTAACATATTTTTCCATCTAGAACAAAGTTGATATTGGTTTTCGGCTGATAGCGAATTTTGGGGAAAATAAAAAATTATTTTTAATTTAAATCAAATTTTTCGGCTACCAAGGGCCTATCGACGTATGTCTTTTTTCCTCCGAAAATCACTGAAATTATAATAACTTTGAAATATATCACAGATCTGTATAAACTTTAGAACGGTTTAGACTTAATGCCCTAAACCTAGCATCTAAAAGTAATGGTACAAACTGGTCCTACAAAATAAACAAGAACCGAAGATATGAAATAAAAATTTTCGGGAATTTTTGTTGATTTCATCCCAACATTTATTTCTTATAATGGAATAAAATCAAAACAATGATGAAAAAGATTAAAAGAAGTTAGTCTTTCTAACGGTTTTTATGAAGTTGAATTTGGATGAAATCCAGAGTTGTTATGGATAATTATTCGGAAATCGTGAGATGCAGTCAGGTGAAATGTAGGTTTCAGAAAAACAATTTTTTTATCGTGCCAACGTTTCGATCTTTATTCAGATCATCTTCAGGTCTTCCTTGATTATAAAAAAATATATTTTGCATTGTATAAATTCACTTTTTCACCTCCTAAATGTATTTGTTAAATGTAAATCCCAGGCCCTGAAGATGATCTCAATAAAGATCGAAACGTTGGCACGATAAAAAAATTGTTTTACTGAAACCTACATCACACCAGACCGCATCTCACGATTTCTGAATAATTACCGATTAACGGTCATTAATCACCACACACGTTGTTATGGATCTTCAAGTGAGTTTAAACTTTAAAAAAATTGCCACTGACAAAACACGCCTTTTTTGTGGGGTGTAAAAATTCATATTTTAAAGGGCTTAAAAAGTGCTTTAAACAAATCAGGCATGTTGGTTCAAAAAATCCTTTTTTTTACCTGCTTTACTGGAAGCAGCTTTTCAGTTGTGTGACTTATTATAAATCCAATCTTATTTATTATGATTCTACGTATTTTCTATTATCGTACATAAAAAATATATGGTATCCAAAAACCTTGAAATACATTGTCAACAAAGATAGAACCACATATTAAGAAAAACTTTTTTGTCTCCTATGCTCTATTTGTAAGACTGCTGAGATACTAGATTTTTTTTACAAAAATAGCTCCATTAAAATTGGTGATCTGTAGCCCCCTTGTAAGGGGAAAAAATAGATTACTTGCATTGAAATAATTTGTAATAAATGTGCGTATTCAGTTTTATCATGTATTTTCTTGATATATTAATTTTTGTTTTTATGGATTGTTTCCTTTTTATTATATTGCAAAAATTGTTTCGCATGATTTATTCTTAAAAAAATGTTTTTTGAATTTCAGCTCCAAATGCTCCAGTTGTAATTCCCGAAGAATGCAGTGCAGAAAACAACAGTGTAACTGTAGCCTGGCAGCCTCCGCCCACTTCATACGTAGAAGGTTACGTACTTGAATTGGACGATGGGAATGGTGGAGAATTCAGAGTATGTAATCCATGTATTAAAAACAAAAAAACTGATTTATTTCTTTATTAAAAATTTATTCAATTTTCAGGAGGTTTATTGTGGCAAGGAGACTATTTGTACTGTAGATGGTCTACATTTTAATTCTACCTATAATGCCAGGGTAAAGGCATTCAATAGTACGGGGGAAGGTGAATATAGTGAACTTATTGGTCTGCAAACAGCAGAAGGTAAAGATGAATTTTTTTTTAAATTTTCATGTTAAACTTAATTGAATTTTTGAATGCTTTGTTCAGTTGCCTGGTTTACATTTGATCCCGGATTAAGTGGGATGGAATTGAGATTCTCTGAGGATAATTGCAGTGTATCAGCCTGCGAGGGTTACGAGCACAGAGTGGCACTTGGGAGCGTCGGTTTCTCTCGAGGGGTTCACTACTGGGAGTTCACAATTGACAGATACAACACAGATACCGATCCAAGTTTCGGGATTGCAAGGATAGACG
This sequence comes from Cimex hemipterus, assembly GCA_039619505.1. Classification (NCBI taxonomy): domain Eukaryota; kingdom Metazoa; phylum Arthropoda; class Insecta; order Hemiptera; family Cimicidae; genus Cimex; species Cimex hemipterus. The sequence goes on from CM077102.1 coordinate 22,638,794, forward strand.
TGAGCAAGGATCAAATGCTAGGTACCTTTTAGTACAATTGAATTATGAGACAAATTTCACTTTTGATTATTTTTTAACAGGCAAAGATGAAAAAGGTTGGGGCATGTACATAGACAGGCAGAGGTCTTGGTTTGTCCATGCGAACATGCATGGGCAACGATGTGAAGGAGGTATTCAGCAAGGGTCGACAGTGGGTGTCCTTCTCGATCTCAATAGGCATCAAGTCAGTTTTTATGTCAATGAAGAACCTCACGTAAGTTTCACACAATTTGATTATTAATCTTGAATATTTTATAATTTGAAAATATTGGGTTCTAAAGTAAGTTTTTAAACTCAGGTTTGTTGAACAATGAAGTTAGTGGTGTGCTTTCTGCAGTACTCGAGTGAAATAAATGTTTCCCTATTTATAGTTTTGCAAAACCTAGAATAAATGAAAATCGGAAGGGGCAATGCCAGGTGAATACGATAGGTCGGGTTTCCTGGTAGAAAACTGCCACCCATTTTTGGTCCATTGCTCACTTTAATTGCTCCCATTGTGTGTAGTACATAGGCTCAACAGTTTAGAAGTTGTCACAGCGTTCATCATTGTAAGTTGTACATAATCCAACGACCTGCATTCGAACTGAACATACTTAACATTTTTCAAACACACCTTCCACCCCCCCCCCCAAGGGTTGATATGATCTTAAAAACAAACAAAAATGTTTGAAGTACACACTATAGATTAGGGGGTTGGGTTAAGTGGTAGAAGATATTTAAAAAAATGCTGCCTCTTCCAATCCAACCAAAAGGACATTATCTTCTTGGGATAGATCACTGTTTTGCCATTTCTTCATGGAATTTGTTTTTATACCAAGTTATCAATCATTTTAAAAATGGGTTTTTTTCCTTTGTTTTAAGAGGGAAACGAAATGTAAGTGCTGTGCTTAACACTTCATCACCTTCACTGTACAGATCACAAATTTTCCTAGCAGTTTGAACATTACTGCAATAAAAACCATTAAATAATGAAAATTCAATATTTTTCCTCAATGGTAAATTCCCAAAATACCTTGTAAAAATAAAAGATCTCGATAGAAATTGGTGAATGAAAATACCTTAACTAATACCTTTTCAGTTTGTGTAAACAATAATGACTAAATTAAATATTAATAAATTAATTAATTTTATAAGTATTGACAACTATCCTGTTGGAATGGCACTGTATACACTCATGGGTTTGGAGGGGTCAGTAAAACCAGTTTCAGCTTTGTACTATATATGTTAAAAATGTGAATAATTATTTAATTCAAAACAAGACAGTTCCACACTGCAGAAAGCACAAAGCCAAATGAGTAACATCAAAAACCCACCAGTGTAGATGGACACAGTGCCAGTGACTGAAAAAATAATTAAAATTATATGCTTTTTCAAATGTGCAAATAGAGAATTGATGTTAAATAAAGCAAATAATCGGCCCCCTGAGGATTGACAAGACCTCTGTTGTTGCGAACCCTTGTTTAAAAAACAACAACTCATGTTTGTAAAAATTATGAATCTGACTTGTTTTAGGGCCCCATTGCATTTCACAACCTTTATGGAGTTTTTTACCCTGCCGTAAGTGTAAACCGCGGAGTTACCGTGACGCTTCACACTGCTCTCGACCTGCCTTCAGACGTTGAGGATTCCTAAGAAGGGCGTACAGCAATTTTCTTTATAATAACAAAGGACTATTGTGATATAACTGATGTTTTCAAGTCTATTCACCGATCCTTTAATGTGTTGTCATTAATTGATAGTCTCAATGTGCATCAGAACCGAAATTTTCCATTATGATGTTTTCCTGGTTCTGTCTTTTGAAATTTTATTTGCACTTATTATTAAAACAATTGTCCATACTTTTTCTAAATGTTTAGTGTTTTAACTTAAATAAAATTTAAAATCTGTTGTTCAGCATATCTTAAGATGATATAGGTGTCTTTAATTAAAGAAAAATATATTAATTGATTAGAAATTAAATATTTACAAATTGTAATTATTAATGTTTGTTTTGTCTTAAAACTATTTTTCCCAATATTGGTGTTATTTCTAAATGTTATATCACAATGACTTTATAAAATGATTCTAATATTTATGAACATTAATATTTTAAATATGTAATGAACTATTTTGCATATCACTAACATCAAATTGTTTAAAAAAGAGAAGAAAAAAACATTTTACACTGTGCTCAGAAAAATGTACTATTAACATTTGTAACAAACATATTGTAATTATTATTACTATGAAGATATTAGTTGTACTTTATAATGCCACTGTCAGAAAACTATTTGGGATAATTTTAAAGTAAGTCTAGGCTAAGGAAGTAAGATAATTTGATCTCAGTCAAGAGTGTATTAATTTTCAGTTTTTGATACATCTTATAATATATGACCATTCGTATTTTAATTCGCCTTTTCTCTTCAAATATTTTCTTGAAAATGTTGAGGTGACAGACTGAAAATGGAAAGTAGGATGCTGTGGATGTCGACTGAATAAATTAAATTGCAAAGCCGTTAAAATAAATTCTACCTGGTCTAATAACAAGTGTCAGTTACAATAAAAGCTCGTTAAAATATAAATAATTAATTTGGGCGGAATTAATTAAAAGTTTGAAAGTTGTATAACTAGTGTTAACAGTTATCAAAAAATTTCAATTATTTGTTGGGGTTTACAAAAGATTGATATAAATATTAAACTATTTGAATTTTCTTTACGATTTTTTTTTTCATATCTTTTATTCCATATAAACTAAGTTGACATTTATAATGAATCAATTATACATTACAAATTTTTCTGTGGATTAAATGGTAATAATATTATTAACGTGCAATGTGATTTTTCTCCCATCCAATTAATGTAACGTGGGGGGGTCATTCGTGCAGATTTTTGCTCACAGGTTTCACCTCAATGTTGTCCAACATTTCGATTCTTTGCCCTTTCCCTATGAATATTACACACGACATTTGAAAGAAAAATTAATATATTTTTATTAATTGTAAGCAGTGTTGTTGACACTTAAAACAAATATTTAAATTTCCTTTCCCCAAATGGCTTAGAAAAGGTTTTTTTTTTTAAATTTTGTTATTATAGTTTACTTTCCAGTAAACAATAATTTTTAGATTTTATTTATGAAAAAAAATAAACAAATATCTATTTTGTACATAGTTGTAAATAAAAATGTCAAATTTTGGGTGAGTGTGTCTAATTTTATTTGAGTTTAAAGAAATATTCCATTTGTGTTGATATTTTCCAATGGTGCAAACACTGCCATATTGTTCGTTTTACACCATTTAACACGGTTTAATTAGAAAATTTAGCTTTGATTAATAGACAGGGTACAATTTTGTTTAAAGAAAGCCCCCTTTAAATTTGAAAAAAGGAAAAAAAAAACACATTAAGGAAGTAGTACTTGCAGTATTTACCACCAGTGTAGTTTTATCTTAAGATTAGGAAGACTGACTGTTGTAAGAGGAAAATGCACCTGATAGACAGCATAATATATTTAAATTAGTGCCGTCGACATGCATGAATGTCTTGAGTAATTTACCCTTGTTTGTAAATTATGCAATATTACATAATATTTGTAAAACATTTATAATACTTTAAAGACCTAAGAAAAGTTTATTTTTTATTTTGTTTGTTTTCTCCTACTACAATGTATAAAAAAATGACAACCTGTAAAATTATTTATGTACTATAGTTATTTATCAGTTTAATGAAATTAACAGTATTTGTTCTGCATTAAATAAATTATTATAAATATATATATAGATATATAAATGTATTTTTAAATAATGTCATATCGATTCCACATATAAGTGTTACTATTATTATTACAATTATGATGCTTTAACTATGTAACTACACTGATAAATACATAAAGTCATTGAACTGAGATTTCTTATTAGTTTCCCTAATATATCTGCATACTAGATATAACAAGCACTCAATGAATTTTTTTTTAATAACATTATGAATTAGAATATTAGCATGAAAAAAAGGGTCAGGGGCGATGATGCGAATTGAACCCATGATCGTAGTACACTAGCTGAAAGTCTATCGTGCTAACTACTCGGAGTGACACATTTTGCCAATCTTCAGTCTTGTTAATATTATTCTTTCCTATTTTCTCTCTCTCTCTTTTCTCTCTATCTCTTTCATGATACGAGGATATATACCTTGGTACAATTTTCAACATCACTTCAATATTTCTGGTCATACTAATTTCTAATATATGCTTCCACATAGAAATAGAAAAAAAATTGAAATGATTGTTAAATTGAATTTGAGGTCATGTAATAACGAATAGCCTCGATTGAAAAAGAAAAGAAAATTAAACCTTTGCCATTAACTCACATAAATTTGCGAAACTTAAATAAAATAAAAATAATCTTTCTAAAAAAGAGAATTGCACTAGCGCCAATATTAAAAGCTAAAATGTACCAAAGTGAACTGCCGAAGAGTTTGTATTATTAGATTCGTGCAAAATTAACGCAGGTATTGAAAATTTGTTTTATTTTCACAGGTGCTTGTCTTGTAAACCAATTTGTGTTACAATAAGTTCTTTTATACAAAATATTTTAGTTTATGTTGAATTTTATAAGAATGAAAACCTGCCAAATTAAATATGTCCAAGATTTTCGTCAAATTTATTTGCTCGAATTTAAAACATGGGCGAAGTTCGGCACAAACCGCGCGAAACATTAAAGTTTGAGGGGTAGTCGGTGGCCGCAAGGTTCAGTCTTTGACACGGCGCTCATCACTGCAAGATAAAGGTCCCGGGTTCGAATGCAGGGCCACGGCGTACTTACAAATGGGCTTTTTTTCAAAGCACACTGAGGGTTTATATAACCTCTGTTGTTGCGAACCCTCATTAAAAAAGAAAAAAGAGGTTTGAGGAGAGGGAAGCATTAGTTATGGCACGGCAGTTATGGTTTCAGAGATTTCGTTCTCGAAGACGGTGAAGGTCGACTTTCTTGTGGACGACAACCAACACAAAACGCTGATTGAAGAAAATTCACGTAAGACGACACGGGGAATTGCGGAAGAGCTTAGTAGTGCTGCCCAATCAAATGTTAGTCAACTAGAGCAAATTGGTGAAATAAAGAAGCTCGAAAAATGGGTACCACATGAACTAATCGAAGCCCAAAGAAATCGACGATTTGGGACTGTTTGGTCGTGTACTGCTGGGGTTTTCCACTATAATTTCCTGAATTATGGTGAAACTATCATCGCAAACTATATCACTAAGAAATTGACAGAAAACTACGACTTTGTCCAGCATAGGTAAACCGTAAGGGGCCGATTCTTCTTCACGATGACGCCAGGACGCAGCAATGCAAACCGTGTGGAAATTTAAGGACGTCAGATGTGAAACCTTACCCCATCCTCCATATTCCTGACCTTTCGCCTACAGACTTCCAGTTTTTTACGCAATATGTGCACTTTTCAAAGTATACAATTTTTAGAGAATGCGGTAAAGCCGAGATAACTTCCAACATTTTATTATGAGTCGAAATAAAGATTTTTTACGTCAGGACGCGGAATATAAGTTGGCAAAGATGTATAGATTGTGATCGGAAACAGCTCGGCTAAATTTTCTTTACTTAATAAAAAATTACAAGTATTTTACTCCCTTTTCAAAACCTGCATTATTTTTGCACCAGCCCAATATCGAGAAATTTTTAATTATCAAGTTTCGAAAGAGTCGACCGTATTTGTTTAATGTATAGTTCCGTAAACTTATTTTCACACCAGGAAATAAGAAAGGATTGAGGAAGGCAGACAATGTATATATACCAACATAAGAAACGCTTGAGAGATTAAGCAATGTTGATAATGAAAATTAACAAAAGTTAGAGGGCTATGGAAAGAACCTTGGGGTACACCGAAGGTAAGAAAGAGTCACTACATCACAAACATATTTAATAGAATTTGTGGTAGTATTTTGACCAAGGCATGCTGTTTGTGTGTCAGCCTGGCCTTCAGCGTGCGCGTTGAGGATTCCAGATTGGGCAACAGCTCATCAACCTTGCCATGAAAGGTTTTCCCCGGCCAACTGTCCGTGGTGGCGCTGATGTCACTGCCATGTGACAGCAGGTTGGCCTGGCTTTCCGGTTAATCCACCACAATCCATACTCCGTTTTGAAATTAAAACACATTTTGACTATCAGTCGATAGCCTTCGAAAAGCTACACAATATGGTGGTAATTGGACCATAATTTATTGAAAATGACTGATTTTTGCATGTTCTACGTAGATCCGGAGACCCTCTAATCATTTATATCCTGTTGCTGAATATAATGTTTATAATTAAATATAAACCTTTAATGAGATGAGGTAGTAGGTGGTGGTGTTTAATGCAGTTTGACAGGGCTATTTATTCGCGCCCAGCAGTTTCAATATTCTTCTTTCAAAATAACTCAGATACTAACAGTTTTAAATATGCTGAGCGTACTGATGCTAAGTGTCGTGAGGGTCTGTCAGCATTTACTTTTGCTGCCTTATTCTCTTCTTCGTCCCCAGGTATCACTTATGACCAGGAACGCAACCTGCACAACCTTCCCATGAAGGTTTTTTACTACAATTGTTTGAGATATGGTGAGGTTATATTAGAAAATATTCTAAGCTTTCTTTAAATTAAATAAAATCATAATCATAACACAGTATCAAAAACGTGAAAATGAGTACATTGAAACATTGAAAGGAAGAAAGATCAATAAGAAAGGAAAAGCCTGTATATCTATTTCTGCAGATCGATGAGACGCGTAATTTTCCCCTTTTAATAAATTAATATCGTATCTCCAGATAATCCGGTTTTCTCCATGATATTCTTTACAGTTTAATTTAACTTAGCCTCTTATTAATGATGTTCAAATGATTGGTATTGATGTTTTTTTTTTGTTTATTAAATTAATAAAGAAAGATGACCGTCCAAAGGCTTTGCCTTGTGACCTTTCTTATTATTTAAATTGCGAACATAGGTATGTGGAAAATCGATAACCCGTACATATTGAGCTTGAATTTACGACTGGTGACCCAATTGAAGTTTGACCATTTAATTTTTCAAAACTAACAAATGGTGTAATTTGACATTAAACTTCGATTTGTACTGAAGTGTAACGTTTTATGAAAACTGTACACGAAATAATTGCCAGAGGTTATCGTATTTATTGAGTTATCGTTTTCTCACTAGTTAAATAGTTTAAATGCACCTCTCTAAGTATTAAATTATAATAATGATTTTACCGAATGTGTCAAACCGAATATTAAAAGCTCTGGTACAGTTAGTTGTCAAACCAAATTGCTAAAGCCACAAAAAAGCAAATAAAGCGGAAGTAAGGATGGTAACATTGGACTGATTTGATCCATATTTTGCTGCGAATCGAGGTACACCTCAACGATTTTTTTTATGGTACGATTGATTTCTAGAGGTAAATTTCTGTTGTTTGTTTATTTATTAAAAAAACAAATATTTTTGAGATTTTAACGATGAAAATAGATTATCGACCTGGTGGATACAAGAAGTTCTTTTCAGAGGATCTTCGGAAGAGGTCAAAACAGAGAAAACTTCCTTACGGTTTTCGCCGAGCTTTCGACAGTTTTATACTGTCATCTTCAGGGCCTGTTTTATTATAACACGAAAAAACAATAATTACTATAATAATTGAATATCTTACTTCAAAACCTTAATAACATGGTGTTTTGGGCACAGAAGTACAATGATTTTTGTATCTCAGCATCTTAAATATTAATTTAAATTGAGAAACAAAAATAATTAAAAAATTACAGGTAAAATTACGATAACAATAAAATTAAAAAAGTAGTCAAGAAAGGTTACCTCATAAAAGTCTAAAAAACAGGTACAATATATATACATATACAATCAACTTATTTTAACCTTTTAAAATATTTTAAATTTTTGAGATTTGTTTGCGTTTTGAGGTCCGTACATTAACGCGTTTTCATACAAACATCTTATATACACAAATAAGAATTGAAACAATAGCAAAATAATTAATTGGTAAATTGTATTAGAACGCGCCGTCGGCCTTTCTCATTTGTAAGGTCAAAAATCAGGAAAATGGCAAAAGTAGGATATACGAATTGTTTATTACTTACGTTTTACAACTTTTTTTACTAACAGAACAGACTTCCTGAAATTATCGACACTTATCGCCAGTCATCCTGTATATATATGTATAGGTGAGTAGAAACACTTCCTGAATTATAAATAAAAAATATGTATATAAAATTATATATGGAAATATATATATATATATACAGGGTGAATTGCTACTCGTGCTACAAACTTCTCCAGTAGATTCTTCACCCTAAAA
>CM077102.1:22652153-22683127 GCA_039619505.1 Cimex hemipterus
ATATATATATATAATTTTATATAGATATTTTTTATTTATAATTTCAGGAAGTGTTTCTACTCACCATATACAACAGAAAACTGCCAAATCTCAACGATGAAGAAATAATTTAAGGTATTTTTTTGTATTGTTCATAAACTTCAGAATTACCGACTATAGAAAAATCTGGTTTGTGCCATCTGAAAGAACGTTAAATTTCCTTTAAGAAAAGCTGTAAGAAAATCTATTTACATTGCTGAATTGATAGCAAAGTTCTGTAGGAAAAATTCAGAAAAACAAAAATGTTGAACTTTGGAATTTTTTTGAATTCGAGTTTCCCGCATCCTCCGATGAAATCGTTGGAAGGGGACATCTGCTGGAACGTCTCGTTTTGTAAAACAATCTCGATATTCTCTCCCTGCTGCAGTAGCATTACCGTTGCAGTGACCGTAAATGAAATGCTTATCAGCAAGATGTTCGTTCACATATTTTTCGACAATCTGAGTAAGTTGCCAGATAATAACATAAAGCAAACTGATTGAATCGAACTATAAAGAAATGACACGAACGCAGAAGGATTTCCAATTCCTATTAAGTAAAATCAAAAAACGCTTTTAGAAAAGTTACCAAAAAATGTTTCAAACATCGATTTTATGTAGACTTTAAAGCCTTTAAAATCGAATTGTTATATCAAACTTTCGCCGGAGGCACTTTTTCTCTCAACGATGGACGGGATTCCACATAAAAATTCACAATAACTGTGATTTTTATCCAATGCCCAAAGTACTACAACAGTTTGAAAACTTAATTTTTCTGCTTTGAACCTACATCAACAACCTTTCGATGTAATGTGAATAGTAGTGAGTAAAATGGGGATGAAATTGGCAAACAATCCCTAAACCTTTTATTTCATGTTCCTTATTCGAAGTTATGTATGGAGGTCATGTTTGTGACATTGCGTGTAATTTATAAGTTCCTAAGCCCCCGAGTATTTTCCTTTGAATCAGTTCAGTCGTTTCAAAGTTATCGCCATTGTTGTGACTTTCGGGGAAAAGAAATTCGTGTTATGTGGCCGATTATGTATTTCAATATCTAAAATACCCCTACTTTTAAGGGTTTTGGTTGAAATGAAAGAGTGCCACGGGCGGGATTTGAACCCACGACCTTCGGCTAAATATGGCTAAAAAGTAGCAGAGCAGCTGCGTATTTAGCCGAAGGTCTTGTGTTCGAATCCCGCCCGTAGCACTAACTTTTTCATTTGAAACAAAAACCTTGCATAAAAAGATTAATTAATCGTACAAATATTTTGTTGGTTTATTTATTAATTTTTTTAAAAGAAGAATATGCAACCAGTTATATATTTTTAAAGCATCCTTCCTCTTCATTCTCCTCATCTTTACTGATGGCCGCCGGATGATTACAAAAATCTTTGTACGCTGAAGACGAAGCAAGGCTGCTTCGAAATTCATATAATTTATTTTTAAAAAACTACTCTTCATCAAAACGAAACCTAAGAAATAGATCTTTAAAAAGAAAGTTTTTTAAACAGAGATAATTCAATTTTTTTTAATCAATAATCACTTTATAATAATATATAATGATATTTATTTATGTTCTCAGATATTTACAAACATGTAGTTAAAAAACGTAACATAAAATAACATAGCGTTCATAACTCCACCGTTGTACTGGAAACTTTGCTATTATTTAAAACCTCATGAATTACACATAATGGCATAAATTGGGCCTCCGTAAATAAATTAGAACTGGGGATATAAATTATCTCATTTGGCATTGCCAATTTGTTTCATTTTACGTACTGACGTAGCAACATTTACTAATGACCTCCGATGATTGGTGGCGATAGGCAAATGAAAAATTAATATGCTTTATGTATTGACCATGCGAAAAACTTCACCCTCCGGCTCCACTCTCTTCCAAGAAAGGGAACGGTTTATTATTCATAAATTGGATAGGAGAGGAGCGGCGAACGTCATCGTATGCCCTTGACCCTGTTAGTCCGTCCAATACCATGATTATCGTTGTAGAAAACCACAACGACAAGTCGATGTTAATGATTTTATGTATTGTCGCCCAGACTGGAAAGTTTTAATTGGTACGGCAAGTCAGGGTTGTTACGGTTGAACTTGTGATTGGAAGCTCATCGCCTCTCATGATCAATCATCAACGTGTATATTTAATGAGGGTACGAATGGGTGCTATGCGTCTTTAATAGCCTCCAGAATTTCCACCTTCATGTACGCTTGCGGGTGTATTATGCTAATCAAGCCTGGGCAGCCCATGCTCCGGGACTTGAACCCCATCGAACATTTATGCGATAACCTTAAAATACGAACAAGTTCAAGTCCTGATTGCACAGACACTTCGTGAAGAATGGGCTAACCTCCAGAAAAGAGACAGTTCCAGACGGCAGAAAGTATGACGAAGCGTCATCTTAATGTAATTAAGGCAAATACACGATATTGAAACGTTAATTAAAATTTTAAAAAAATGATCTATCCGTCTTTTTTTATTTTTTGAAATTTGTTTTATTATTTTTCATTTGACTTAGGAATTTACTTTTTTTATACTTTTCTAGACAAAGACTCAATTATTAAACGTTAAAAAAAATGAAACCTCGATTAATTTATAAAAATATGTACAAATCAAGTTATATTACAACTGGGTAGAGTGTTTTGCCTGTCCGTGTTTTTATATTTTTTTTATAAAAAGACTCAATTACTAAACGTTAAAAAACGTGAAACCTCGATTAATTTATAAAAATATGTACAAATCAAGTTATATTGCAACCGGGTAGAATGTTTTGCCTGTCGGTTTTTTAATACTTTTTTAGACAAAGACTCAATTACTAAACGTTAAAAAAAAATGAAACCTCGATTAATTTATAAAAATATGTACAAATCAAGTTATATTACAACTGGGTAGAGTGTTTTGCCTGTCGGTGTTTTTATAATTTTTTTTATAAAAAGACTCAATTACTAAACGTTAAAAAACGTGAAATCTCGATTAATTTATAAAAATATGTACAAATCAAGTTATATTGCAATTAATTATTTTACTCTTTGAAAGCTTGACAAAGAAACTGAATTTTTTTTAAAATTCGTGTTATCTTTTACACTGTACTTGTAATTAGTATTCCCTTCCGCAGCACTAAGTTCCTTTTTTCAAAGATATACCAGCATAAAAAGCAACATTCCAATGAATTTGCCAAAAAGTAAAATTTCTTGCCAAATTCTCGTCATATTGTTTTATAAAGAAATTAAAGCCCTTGTAACAGCTCGTGAAATTATTAACAGAATGGAAAATGGCCCTTGACCGGCAGACCTTGTTTTAACAATTTAACAGAGAAGATAATTTATGGGAAAAGAACAAGGGAACGGCCATCGGTTGATAATATTAGGGTTCTTCAGTTAATATAGTCTCAAATATAAACAATAACAATTAAAATTAATTTGTTAAATTGTACTGACACATAGTAAATTTCTCATTCACCAAGCTTTTCGCTTAGTCACCAAAAGGCTTCATGACACTAGCATTGTCTGTAGACGTCCCACAACTGGTTCTCTACTACTGAACAGGCATCAAGTAGAAAGGAGATTAATCATCTAGCTGGGATATTTGAACAATGGGGACCTGTTTTCTTCATAGATGGACCGTGTGCCTAGAACGCTGAATGTAGCTCGATGTCATCCATTGTTAGTTGTCCATTAACTTGGAAGATGTAGGGATAATCACAATTAATTGGCCACCACGTTCTTCTGGCACGAATCCCAGACATATACATGATATGATAAAGCGACGGGTTAGGCTAAGTTCTCGTCTCCAACAAGTACGTAAAAAATGGTTGAAGAATGGGATTCCGTTTCACACGGCGAAATCCGGTCGCTTATTTACTCAATGCCTAGGAAACTCTTCGCGAGTGAAGGTAATTCCTTATTAAGAGCAACAGTTAAAATAAATTATTCCATATTTGCTTAAGATAAAAGACATATTAATTATTGAAATTAATTATTCGTTTTATTTAGGCTTTAGGAGATGTTTGCTTGAAATGAAAAATTAGGGTGATGAGCGGGATTCGAACGCACGCGTTGGAATAAGTATTTTGTAATTAATTTAACGATAAAAATACTATGATCAATGTGTGGTGTTTAGTGATCATAAGTCGATGATTATTCAGAAATTGTGAGATGCGGTCTGGTGTGTTGTAGATTCCAGAAAAATTAATTATTCAGAAATCGTGAGATGCGGTCTGGTATGATCTTTCTTACGAATTCTGAATAATTATGGATTAACGGTCACTAATCACCACATGCTTCAGAAAAATATTTTCGTTATCGTGCCAACGTTTCGATCTTTATTGAAATCATCTTCAGGGCCTGGGATTTACAAACATTGTTTAAATTTACATATGTACATATAGGATGCAGAAACAATGCCGTAGGGCAGCGGCGTATTTAGGTTGAGGGTTCGAACCCCACTCGTGACACTGGCCTTTTTATTTCAACCAATACCATTCATAAAAATTAATTTTCTAAGCTCGTGGTATTTTTGTGTACTTCATTCGTCGCGGTTATAGGAAGCACTGCATAAATATTGTTTTTTAATCAGGTGTCATATCACTCTCAATAAAAACTTCAAGAGAACACGGGTTTCTCGGTTGTAACACCGCGGAAATAATAGAGTATGCCTGTAATTCATTGTTTCGCGTGTGCCCAGGATGTCAGTGAGGCGCCTCCTTCTTTGGGGCTAGAGATCTACGACTAAATTATACCTTGGCACGAATACGCTCCCGTGACTAATCTTGGACGATTTCCACTATTTCATTGAAAAGTATGGCCTTTCCATTCATAAAGTTCACAAGTTCACTCACTACGGACCCACTCACTTAACGCCCTTTCTACTGAGACACTCGATTGGCCTTGCCCTTTTTCTCGCCGGTAATGAATCGGCGTCTCTTCAGGGAAAAACAACATTGCCCTCCTGTGTACATGAATAAACAAGGAGCTAACGAAGCCCAGTCGAGTCGTATACTATAAATATATATATATACTACTACAAGTATGCCATAAATTGATAATAATGAATTTACTCATGCTTTGGTACTGATCATCTTTATTATCTGCCGTTTTACACATTATTAATTATGTTTTATGTAAACATTGGTTTGTCAAAATGGTGTCCTCCACTTTTCATGGTCCAGGATTTTGATAGAGTCTGGCAGCCAGTCCTCCTTTAAAAGGAGCCGAATCAAGCGTTTTCTGTACTAGCCCAAAACATGAGCAATGAGACTCGTTAGGGAAGTAAACTTCGGTCTTTCAAGCAGAAATACATGCCATCAATGCTGGTGCCCTGGAAAATCGTAAAAGAGGCTACACATGGCAAAAAAATCACGTAAGATTAGATAGCCAAGCTTAAAGCCAAGATTAAATTATGTAAAAGAATCATAGCAAAATTAGTCAGTGAATACATCCAAAATCTCAAAAACCTGGAGAACATAACAAACTGATGATAGCTTGGGTACCAGGACACAATGGAATTATGGCTCACGCGAAAGCAGACAGACTGCCCAGAGGAGGATCTGAAAGACCGTACATACGCCCCGAACCTATTCTTGGGATAACAAGAACAAATATAGAATCCTCCATCGCAGAATGGATCCAAGCAAAACAAAAGGAGAAGTGGACAAACTCTAGCGGCGCTAGACATAGTAAACTTATGATGAAACAACCTTCGCCGAGGTTGTGAAAAACACTGCTGCAATCGGAGAGGACCAAATTCAGAGGAGTGGTAGGACTACTAACCGGTCAATGGCATCTGAGAAAACATCTAAACAACATGGGCATACACAATGATGATCCCATCTGCAGAGTAAGTAATGAGGAGGAGGAAACGGCCATTCATTATCTTCGTCGAATGCGAAGCAACAGCTTAATGGAGGTTTAATCTTAAAGTCAATGAACTGATACTTCTAAGGAGGTGCATTAAGCCAGAAGGCTGCGGCGCCTGGAGAGTACAAACCCCACTTCCTAATATCCTTTTTCAACCAAACCATACCTCCTTTAAAAGCGTAAACGTTGCCCACCTTTATTACCTTGAACATTCATTAACTGACCGCTAATTCTGGGAGGTATTGTGGCAATGAATACCAATCAAGCGGATGTCCTACAAGGGCGCATTCTTGATCCCTTTGTTTGGTAATAACCAATTATACTGGTATTGACCAGCTATGCGGATGACACCGCAAATCGGTCTTCTAATCCTAATACTATCCAAGCAACCGCCAATATCTAAAAACGCCTTGAGCTTATCAAAGGCTAGTGCTAATAGTGAAGCGCAAGAAAACATTGAAAAAGCGGTCTTGCTCACCGCAGAACATGCAGCACAAGTCAAATACTTAGAACTAACGTCAAGTTCCCATTTTTAGAGACAACAATTAACAGAACACTTGATCAATACGAAGTTTTTAAAACATTTTTATCGTTCAAAAAACACTAACTATGCGTGACATTATTTTGAGCAGCGTTCCGTCAAACGATTCAATTTCCAGCGCATCCAATACACAGACAAATTGTCAAACTTCACTGGTCACCAACGCCAATACCTACGCTTATTCATATTTTTAATCAACGATCAAACTGTTTCGTAAACCCCTCCTAAAAGTTCCACATAAAGCTAGATCCACCTTACCCTACACTTCCTCATCACGAAAACTCGCCACAGCTTAAACGAGCTAAGAAATGATTTAAGAGCTTCGTGTGTGGATTCGTGTCATTAAAGAGGTAAATTACTTGCTGTAGTCACAAAAACGACAGCTATTGCGATGCATAGCATCTGGAGATTAATATGAACAAATCAAAAATAGTTATTTTCGGAAATGGTGCAGGCTTGCAAGGTGGAAAAAGTTTTATAATAAAACTGCAACTATCCAGACAGTTAATAGTTTCAAACACTTGGGCGTTGCATTAACATCATCCTCATCATTAAACCAGCATTTGAAGGAGAAAAATCAAAATGCTAAATTTGCATTACATGCTTTTAATAAGATAATATTAAATTCTAAAATCTCGTTCCTAACTTTGTTGTGGTGCACAGTTACGGGGCTACCATAAGAATGAAAACATTGAAATAATATTTAAATACGTTGTAAAGAGATATCTTAATTTATCAGCAAACATACCAGATTATATTATTTATCTAGAGTTTGGCCTAGTACCTGTATTTTTATAAACATTAAAGCTAAATTTAAATTACATAAACAAATGTTCAAATATTTAAACCATTTACATTAATCACTCAGTTTGTTTATATATTTGTACATATTTTAATTTCTAGTTACTTTTACTTGTCTTTTTTTCTTTTCTTTTTTTTTTTTTTTTTTTGCTACCGTCAACCTCTAACGGCCCACGAGCTGTGACTCGTCGGTCAAATTATGTTATATTCAAGGGTGGATTTTGATTTTGTTTTTCTCTTCTCATAAGGACTTTTATTATTATTATTATTATTAGTCACAAAAGCTGTTTCCTTTTTTTTTTAGTAATTACGAGTCTAGTGGGTTTAGAATATGAGAAGAGTCTGCCGTATTTGTGCTGAAAAATTACAGACGTGAGGTACTAGTCTGAAATAGAATGGATCGGAAAGTTTGAAATTGATTTAATAAAAGAACTGACAATTTCAGCAGTTGACTCTGGTGCTACACGATCGAACTCCTGGGAGACGAGTAGAAAAATTTCAGGTGCAGAACTGCCTTGCTCTGGGATGTTGCAACGTTGTCTACAACAAGATGAATTTGGTGGATTTTGAAGTCCTAATTTCAGAAACTGAATTGGTGGAGGAATAATACATTGAATAAAATTTCTTGCAAAGTAGTAGCTGCTCAAGTACTTTCACGACGGTAGCTAGGAAACTTATAACACGGAATGAGGAAACTGTCAGTTGGTTCGTTAGGCTTGTGGAAGAGAATTTTCATAAGATCGAGAAGTGGGCCAAACAAAATACGGAGTTATAAATGGTAGTAATTATCGCCTTGCCCGTAAGCAGAATTTCAGAAGATATGTGGAAGTTACGGACCCTTATTTCCGCGTAGGTCGAAGATATTCTTTTTTTTTCTTGTTCCAATGTTATGTATGGGTCATGTATGAGTGGAATGCCTGAACTTGCAAGGTATGAGGTGAATAGCTGTGATATTATAGCATGTTATATTTTTATTATAAGCTGGTTGTCTATTTTTTAATGATTCAAACGATCTTTGCGGACTTGGACAATTTGACCTTTTCGCATTATAAAACTTATCTTGCACATTGTTTTGCATGTAAATACAATTTGTTTTTGTTCATAAAGCAAAATTATTTCTAATAACTCCTTAATTATGTATTATGATATTATGACATTATGATATTATGAATTGATTTGATCATTTGAGAAAACTACTAAAACTTATTTCGTTTTGTGTAAATGTTACTTTTTCGTTCAGAACGAGAAACGTATCGAAACCATATGGATCTGATGTCGTATCTTCAACGGGATCTGTCTGCGTGCCGACCCCTATTCGCCGATACTCATTCTGAAACGATCAGTTAATCGTTCCGCTCTCTAATAAATTCAACATTTCTATCGTTCTCGTAAATCAATACCCAGGGTCTTTAAATATTTGATATCTCTCGACGGACCGGCTGTATCGACTGCCATCAATAGTTTTGCATGTAGTGAGTATATCTTATGAATTCAATTGAAGGTCACAGCCCCGCTGACCAATCTGTAAATCGATCCGTTAAACCGTTATGAATTTTTTTTTGGTGGGAGAATTTTTCTTTAGATGTTTCACGCGTTTTGAAGAATGTTTGAAATTTGAAACGATTGCGAGCAAAAATTGAAGCCTAGCCGTAATATTTCATCAGAGAAGCCATCCAACTTTCATTCAAAAAACTTTTACATCGCATCCTCAATGCTTCCTTCCCCGTCATGAAACATCCACAAAGTTGTAAACATCCCATTCTTGACGGACAAGATTTCACAACGTCCTCCACAACAAACTCTCCTCACACACTATCTCAAGCACTCTCTTCAACGTCCCTCCTTAACCACCCACCACCCCTAAAAAGACAGTGGCCTCATGACCTAACCCAAACCGAAACCACTGCCTACAACCCTAACCATTGAGAGTTCTCGCTATGGCCGGCTTCTCTCCCCCATGACCATTTTGGACAGGCCTTGGAAATATTAGGACAAAGTTGGTTTGAGATGCCCTGCAAAAAACTTAAATATGTCAATCTGTAGACAGATCTGATGATGATGAACTTAAAATATATTTTCTTCTTTAAGGTCATACCTACAAATGGGCCTTTTCTTCAAAAACACCGGCTCCGTAAGGTTTATATAACTTCATAACTTCTGATGTTGAGGACCCTCTTGAAAAAAGACAATACGTTGATTCAAAATGTTCATGACTGAAAAAGTAGTCAATAATTCTTACATTAAATTAAAAGTGCTGACTGAAGAAACAACAATGACATTGAAAGTGATAATGATGACACAAGTATTGCCTATATGTTGGATACCGTGGGCATTTTTCACTCGTTTTTTATTTGAGTGTTTACAGCAAGCAATCGTGTCAACTACAAGCACAATTATATACAAAACAATATGCCGAGCCCCCAGAAAATCTCATATAATCGGAAAATGTCAGCATTATTACAATTAAGTTGGGGAAAATTATCCAGTGGAAGATAGGAAAGGACGAAAAAATCTGTCTCTAAGCTGAAAATGTTTTATGTTTAAGGCAGAAAGAAAATAACTTTTGGTTTTTCAACTTTATTAAGTAACTAAAATGTACATTATTTAAATTTTCCTATCCGGTCAATTTCTTTTATCCGTTTCGTTCGAATAACTAAAACGTTGAACCTGACCTTCTGGGGAGTAACCCAGTAAAAATAAAAACGTTGATTTTTATTTATTTATTTTTGTTGAAAAAATACTAAAATTGTTCCTGGACATTTTGGTACAAATGAATTGTATTTTTGATATGTAGACTATTTTATTTTAATTTTTGAATGGTTTAAACGTCTGCCGAGATGGACGATACCACGTAGCGCGAGGTTTGAGATAACACCGCTGTCCAGCTAATAGAAAAATATTTCTGGTTCTTATTAGTTTTCACACATTTTGTGGCAAAGCCGACACGTTTGGTTTCGAAATATTCTTTCCCATTTTAAAAATTTCCTTTCGGCTCGTCATTATAATAAATTATTGACACAAATTGCCAAATGAAATGAAAAATAAAAGCTGGGAATGATGCACTCCTCCTGTGTTCTTCCTTCCTTTATGGTCCGTTAAAAAATTATAGTATGTTAAAGTAGTATCATAGTATGTTGTACAGAATATTTCCGCGATCGTACAGTCAGTCCCCATTTCTAATAATGGATGTCTGATTTCGTCAATTATGTTGTATGCCCGAATTGTTTTGTTGCTGTCCAATTTGATTGTTCTGAAGCCTAAATGTGCTTTTCCTAGCCTCCCCTTGTATAAATACTTCTAATGGAAGTAGGTTTAGCAAATATTTAATACATTTGTAGGGGTTGTACTCATTGCTCCTGCGATACGTAAGTTTGCTAGTCTTTGTATGCTGTGTAATGTTCCCTGTTAATAAGTTAATTTTTTTTTACGAGGGTTCTCAACAGCAGAGGTCATATAAACCCTCGGGGTGCCGGTGTTTTTGAAAAAAGCCCTTTTGTAAGTATGTCGGGTTCGAATTCAGGGCCGTCGGATTCGAACCCGGGACCTTTACTGTACAGTGATGAGCGCCGTGTCAAAGACGGAACCTTGCGGCCACCGACGCCCTCCTTGGATCTTATTATCAAACAGGATTAGAAAACATCCTCCAAAATATTGATTTCTCTTAGCTTTTACGGTTTATGAGACAATGGGACGAATAGAAGAAAAAAATCAATTTTTGGATGTTCGGAAAAATCCGAGAATGCCCGAAACAATACAACAAATAAGTTAGTTTCAACTGAGCCAATACGTTCATAAACTAGAGTTTTAATAATGCCCACGGTTTTAAGAACGGAAAAAAAGGCTGTGAGATTCATGTAACTAAAAAGATGCCAAGGCGGCTTCGGAGTACTCCCCAAGTATTTATTCAAAATGCGGCGTTTTGGTTATGTAGACCTGCAAGATTGAACTGTGTTTCCTATTTAGTATCTTTTGTAGGCCACCTTTACACATGATTGGACATTTCTATTATTTCATTATTTTTTATATATAACTGTATATGTATCAAATTTGGCCAACCAAGTATTTTTATTTGTGACTGTGACGTTACTGGTGTTATAAAGGACCTAGCCATCGGCAACTGCTCTAGATTAATGATATAAGAGGTCTCCTATCCATATTCTTTTAATCCGTCGACGGGGTAGTTGTGGTGCTTGAAGTAATTGTATTTACCTGTTCGTGAAATCTTGTAATTTATTACGAAAACTTAAATTAACAAGTTTTATGAAAAACCCAGTTGACATTGTAGAAACAATTGAAATGTGTAAAGTTCAAATTTCTGTTTCTGTTAATTTTTTCAGGAAAGCAATAAAACTGCGTCGGTCAAATGATCAATCAAATACTTTATTGAATTGTATTTTATTAGTATTATAGGAGTATATTATTTTGCTGCTAGTTCAATGAACAACAAAAACAAACTCCTTAATGTGCAAAAACATAAAAAATTGAAAAAAAAATTTACGTGGTACACAGAACTCTTGGAATGAAAACTACACATAGAATATGGTAAAGCTAAATAATTTAATAGATGAAATTAACATATAAATTATCAAGAAATCGTAAGATGCGGTATGGTGTAGGTTTCAGGAAAACCTTTTCTTTATCGTGACACGTTTCGATCTTTATTGAGATCATCTTCAGGGCTCATAGCGTTTGTTATCTGTGTGTAATTGTGCCGCTCTTCCGTGTCGTGTTGAGAGTGCCCGTGTTTTTCTGATACCTACATCACACCAGACCGCATCTCACGATTTCTGAATAATTATCGACTAACGGTCACAAATCACCACTTTTTTACAGGAGAAGAACGAAGAACAAGGGATTCTATGAACAAATTTCAACTATACATGGACACGAAGGTAAAAGTATTCTGAGGGCCATCGCCAACAATGGAGAAAGGAGAAGAAACTCGCACCGGCTATCAACCAGAGAACATTTTTGACATTACACATTGTTGAAATGCAGACAACACAAGGCATTTCCTACGCACGCCAAAAACAGTTTTAACTTCACAAATGCTAACACAACCAAACTGTAGAACGAATTAACGATACACACAAAGCCACAATACATTTTAAAAGAAACATTTCAAGCATAGAAATCACCACGAGCGTCAAAAACACTAAGACATTAACACAACAAAAGGGCACTCTCAACACGGCACGGAAGAGTGGCACAATTACAAAGAAAACAAACCTTTGGTCCCTGAAAATTGAAGAACAAAAGTTGGCACGATAAAGAAAATATTTTTCTGAATCGTACATCACACCAACTGCATATCACGATTGCTGAATAATTATCGACTAACGGTCTCTAATTACCACACATTTTATTGTATAAAGATAAATTAAAGTTTTAATTATTTAGAATGTTTTGATAATAGGTTTTAGCAGTTTCTGACAAACAATCCAACATGGCAGGATAATCTTTTTTCTTGCCGTCCGACAGGAATGGCTTCTGAATCGATGAAATACAAACTGTTTTAATATCATCAGGTTTAGCCACATTTTTAGTACATTAACACGTTTTGACAAGTCTGTGTCATTGAATGTGGACTTATACTGAATAAAAACCTCATCTTTGAAAACATTTATCATAATGGGCTTTGTAATTGGAAAATTTGGAAAATTTACTTTTAATATAGAATCACAGGCGTGCTTTAAGCCTAGAAAGTACGAATGTTCCATGTTAACTACGGAGAATGCTCCCTCGGTAACTTTAGCTGATGCCACAACATTTTGTAAATCTGCGTGAAATATTTGGAAACCATTTTCCTCTTTTCAATAATGGCGAAGCCTAGATCATATGATAAAAAGCTATGACCGCTTATCATTAAAAAAACAAGGGTGCGGTTTTTATTTTGCCCTGCACAATTATCTATTCTTTCTGCTAAAATATGGGTGAATTCCTTTGTAAATGATATATTTATATTATGTTGTATTTACTTTTAAATATTTCAATTATCGGATTGTTTGATTTATGCGCAGCATAAAGCTGCTAATACTACATATAAAAAAATGATAAAATGACTTCAGTGTTGGTAGCTCAAGGAAGTGAGGTGATAAAAATTAAAAGTGTTTTTTAACACATGTCAAAAACAAGTCATACGATTTAAAAATCAATCAATTTCTATCCGTACTTACATTTAAAAATTCTAAAATATATAAATATGCATTGTTTTATATATATATATCGTCTTGTACGTATATATTTAAATTTTTTAATGTAAATAAATTACAAGACGATCTCTGAGGTCGTGTGACATGTTTTGAAAAGGTAGTCAAATAGATTTTAAATTTTTATAGAGAGAATAAAGAAAATTTGTTTCGAAATATTTTCGATCACAATGTATACATCTTTGCCACGTTTTCATCCCGCTGACATGATATCTTTATTTTCGACTTACAATAAGACTTGGAAGGCGTTTTTGGCTTCAACGCATTCTCTAAACATTTTATCCCTGAAAACGAAGAAATGGCTAAGAAAGAAGGAAGTTTAAAGTGGATCGCTAGATTGGGTGAATGTGGACGGTGCGGTACGGTTTCATAACCGAAGTCCTTAAGTTTTCGCAGGGTTGGCATTGCTGTAACCTGGCGTTATCGTGATGAAGAATCTTCCCCTTAAGGTTTACCGATGCTGGACAAAGACGTTGCAGTTTCTCGAGCATTTTGTTAATTTCTTGGCAATATTTCTCTGCTGTGATAGATTCACCGTAATTCAGGAAATTATTGTGAACATTTCCAGCAGTTCATAACCACTAGTCATCATTGGGTGCAGAGTTGGTTGCACCGTCCTTTTCTATCACGTGTTGATTCGATCGAAAATTTAGTGGCGCTACAAAAGGTCGATTTCTTTTGGCTTCGGTTAGTTCGTGTACCCACTTGTCGAGCTTGTTTTCTTTGCCAATTTTGCCTAGATGGCGAATAAGGGTTGAGTGGTCACCACTAAGCTCTTCCGCTATTTCCAGTGACGTCTTACGCGTATTTTCGTCAATCTATATTTTGAGCTCGTCTTCGTCGACAACCGAATCCTACCACCACCGTCCTGACTCCAAGATCGACATCTCCACGACGAAATCACAGAAACCATCGTTCTAATGCTTCCACTCCCCAAAGTGTATTGATGCTACGAGCGTTTTAGGTCGCACTTCGCACAAGTGTGGATTCTTACAAATAAATTTGTCGAAAATTTAGTTTGGATATGTTTAATTTCACATGCCTTCGCTCTAACAAAATTTACAATATTTTACAATCCATAAATTAGATTTGAGAATTTAGTTTTTTCTCAACAGACAAACACCTGCCAAAATAAAATAAATTTTCAATACCTGCATCAATTTAGCACCAACCCAATAATTGTTTGACTGAGTGTATTAATTATGTACAGATAGTATTAATGGAAAAGAAAAAACAAGTAGCGACTAAAGAAAAGCTCAACGAATGGATTAGGCTGCCAAGAATTCGAAATGAAAAATGAAACACTGGAAATGGACATCTCGAATTCATAATGACTTCAATGGAGAAAACGTATGTCGTTCATGAAGGCCAGTTTAATTATAGAATTATTAACGAGATCTTAGTTTCCACTGTGCCATAAACGATCAAATAGAACGAATTTCACGGTCTCATCAATTTCCGAGGTGGTTATGGCAAATGAAAAATGGATTGGCGGCCGGTATGCATTTTTCAGTGTAGGACGGCCTTGCGAAGGCTGTACCCTCGGCCGGAACGACAACAGAGGGCGGGAAAATTGTTTTGGTGGGAGGCGCATGTGCTCCGCAATTCTCTCGGGGCTCGGGGTACACTCGAACCTCAGTCGCGAAAACGCCGGGATATCGCCAACAATAGTAATACCGCTCGGACGGGGTTCTAGGACGATTAGAAACCGTGTTTCCGACCAGAACCAGTACAACAAGAACAAATGGAGATGACCCACGGACCATCCTGCAAATGGTGAATTTTGTACCTGTGACTAAAATGCGGATGGTGACAGACAGGCCTATTCAACCTTAGACAACTTTTATAATTTATTTCGTGAGTACCTTAGTCAATACTTAATGTTAAATTTTAATAATTCTAACATCAATTAACACGGAAAGAAAGAGTAGAATATAAAAGAATATATATGATATATAATTGAAGGTCCAACAAAACCAATTTTTTATTATTTAACTTTTGTTTAATTAACACAACAAAATCCATTACTCTACAATTTTTGTGAAATTTTTTTAAAGTGTTACGTCCCATAAGAGTTTTAATTTTTTTGCCTCTTTAACTAACTTAATATATAAATATTTTGCATAATAGTTTTTCAACATTTTTCAAAAATATAAAATACTAATTTTATAAACATTTACAATAACAATTAAATACATGTTAGAATATATTTACAAACAAGAGAATAATTGTCGCAACTGTCCATTCATCAGGGTGCCACTGCTTGTATTGGTAAACACTTCGCACATTAAATTCCTGGTCTTCCATACACTGAAAAACAATGGTTTTTCTACTGGAGACAACTATTTTCTGTACTTATTTCCTAAGAACAATTTATTTTAGACATTTGGCAATTTTCAAAAAAAAAAGTTAAAAGAATAAATTTGTTTTTTAATTTACAAATTTTGAAAATAGTACAGGTCTCGAAGGAAATAAATAATTCTCAATAACTTTGAATAAATCAAAAATAGTTTAGTGTTAGAATATGGGGAAAGACTAATACTCAGTAATATTCGCAAGCATAAACCAAAAGCATCGGGAAAATATGAGTAAATAGTAATAGTATAATACTAATCAAAGGTGGAAAAATCCCAAGTTCTCCTTGGTTGAAATATTTTATTTAATTTTGTCTATTACAAGCATGTTTCGGGCTTACGGCCCATCATCAGCACCTAAACATGGAAAATCTCGTGGTACAATTGCCCCATTTTGAGGGTATATAGTCAAAATAGAGTAGAAATGTATATTTATTTTTGGCATAGTGCAGGTATATTTATTTAATTTTTTAAATTGTAAATTTGTTGTACCTTCGGATGGCAATTGTACCATGTTTAGGTCCCGTTGACGGCTTTAAGCCCGAAATAACCATTTAACCTACAAATGTGTAGAGATTAGTGACCGTTAACGGATAATTATTCAAATATCGTGAGATGCGGTCTGGTGTTCACACCAGACCGCATCTCACGATATTTGAATAATTAACCTACAAAATTAAATAAAATATTTCAACCACGGGGAACATGGGATTTTTTCAATCTTTGGGTAATAATTGCTAGGAGCCGTGGATTTAAGCAAAAAATAATAGTATAGTAATTTAACTTATCATAAACTAAGAACAGTCTATTAGTAAAATTTGATGGACAAAATACTGATTGAGTCTAAAATTTCTATCATTGTATAAATTCATTTTTTCACATCCTATATGTACATATGTATATTTAAACAATGTTTATAAATCTCAGGCCCTGAAGATGATCTCAATAAAGATCGAAACGTTGGCACGATAAAGAAAATGTTTTTCTGAAACCTACATCACACCACACTGCATCTCACCATCTCCAAATAATCATTATTAATGACTACTAAACATCTCATATTTCACATACATACACTAAATAATTTAATCTGCCATATAACAAAAATATTAGGAAAAAAAGGGTGAAGATAATAATAATATAATAAATTAACCTAGGAAAAAGCAATTTATCAGTAAAAAATCGTAAAGAATAATAATGTAATAATTTAATCTAACGAAAACTAAAAACACTTTATTATTAAAATGTGAGGTAGAGTAATAATTTATCCAAAATATATACCAAAACATTAAGAAAATATGGGTGAATAATAGTAGGGCGTGAAATGATCTTAGCGGTTAAAACACCCTTAAAAATTAATAATAATAATAGATGTTATCACCCTCACCCACTTAAGGATAGGCCTTGTGAGGTTGAGACAAGAACACTTACCTTTGTTCTAATGCCCGCGGACATGTCCGGTAGAGAAAAGCTGTTCAATGTGAAATAATGCAGGGTGCCATTCCTCGGCTCCGTATAGTGAGAAGTGCCATCTGATATGGGAATCGTTCTTAGCACGACAAGGACTGTTTGGGTTTCCTGTTCCGATTCTTGGTGGAAAAAGGACTGTTTTATTGTACAAAATAATGTGTGTTTTGAGAATGAAGGTATTTGTTATCCTTAACTTTGAAAAGTGAGTGGGTCGATGGAGAATTATTGAGTTCCCCATCATCCTTCAATTAGTTTAATACATAAATAGGTAAAAATGGTGATGGATGTGTGTACTTCACTACACCCCGAGTGAACCGTAAGAAAGAATTTATATAAGGGTAATTTAGAGTGTTAATGATTTCGATTTAAGAACTGATTGCGTTGGGAGTTCAAATTACCTAGCTGTCGACTAGTTTTGAAGGGTATAAAATAATTAATTTACTTTTTTTTTCAAAAGATAAAAAAGTAAATTCGTTCTTGTATGAAGAATTTGAAGAAGATTTGAAAATATGTACGGAAATAGTTTATTGCGAGTAGCTTAAAAAAAGTTGCTTCAAATTAACAATCAATTTATACAGTTGAGTTCGGCCGCAAAAACATTAAAAAAATGCTCATTAACGAATGAATATCTTAATCAAAAACTTACTTAAAAGCAATAATTAATTGAACGAAGAAATTTGATCAATTAGCCCACTAAACATAAATGGATTAATGAATGTGTTGCCATTTGAAGTTATCCCTAGCCCGCTTTCCTGAAGAGTGAGATCAAAGCATTTGGGCCATGAGAAAGAACGAAAAATAAAGATTTCTTTGTCTCGGGATTTTTCCTAAAAACGACCTTATAAAATATAAAAACATAAAACTTACCCTGTATATTTCTAAAGTGTTTTGTCTTGAATCCGTATTAGTGGATTGGTATAGGGCTCTTATTTTTAATGAGAGGCTTTAATCTTTTGAGTAAATAGGTTCTCAAAAGTTTTGAAATCAGCAGAAGTAGCGATGGCTGGCCTTTATAGCGCAACTTCATAAATTGGTTTATCAGGCTTCGTTATCATTGTGATTTCGATCAAATTCAAAATTTCATAAAAATATTTTCATTTTTTCAATTTTTCCCGATTTCCTCTTGAAGTACTTTTTTAAAATTCCTGGGCCTTTCTTGCGTCATTTTTACTTTAACAATAAACGTAATTGCTTCTTCTTCTAGAGGTGTGTTTTCATTCACCGTTCTGCTTTTATTTGTGGTGTTTAGACTGAATTTTTGTACCAGTTTTCCACAGCAGGTACGCCGTCATTGTTTGGTTTTCACTTAGCTGATGTTTTCATCTTGAATATTTTTGCATTCAGTATTGTTTTGCCTCCTAGCATTATAACTTAACAATAACACGATCGGGAAAACGATCTATTCGACCAGATAAATTATTAATCTAATATTAAATGATACTTTTTGTAATGAAAATTCGTTCTGATTGATCAAAAAAACATTGCTTTCTTTGTTACACTTCTGTAACGTAAAAAATAATTTTATATAAGGATTTAACTATCTAACCAATTTTTTATAAATATATATAGAACAAATATTGATGTTTAGAAATTCATACGATTAAATAATAAAGATTTATTTGTTTTCTTCCCCAAATAAAAAAAAATCGATTTTTTGATTTTTATACTGAAAGTACAATGCCGTACGACCTGCAACCTTTTGCACTTTTTCCACGGTTGGCTGCAATTTTCAACTGGCTGCACAAAGACGATAAACTATTGCATAAGCCCAAGTGAATTTGGAGTAAAAGACGGGCAACCCCAAGGATTTAAATAGAATTACTATCCGAAAAATTCCATAAAAAATGGCATTTAAAAAGATTTCCTGCATTGCCACCGATTGACTTTCAAACTTCAATCAGTTTATAAGTACTCGTCGAAAATTGGTTCTATAAAATTTCTGTTGACAGATCAAATCTAATTTCGTTTCCATTAGACAGTAAAATATGCTGTAAAATAAAAAGAGGGTGAATTTTGTTAGTAATTATAATTTTAGCCTTCTTTATCTTCTTATTTTGTCATTTCCTCGTCGTTTCTTCCAAAATCAACCAGTTTTCATAGATTTTATCTCTTTTACCGAGTCTCATTTTCGTTAAAATGTATGTTTAGTTTCTCTTTATTTATTCTATTTTTCAAGATTCATCTTGCTGTGTACTTCTACCCTTAGGTTTTACAAACATTTATATTTTTGGTTTGTGCGAAAAATCACAAAATGTAAAAACGGCATTAATCTTAAAAATTTCCATGCTATTACGAAAAAACCTATAAAAATACAAATTTTACTTATTATTTTGAGCATTATTTTTTGTGTATTTGTGTATCGGTAAGAATCTCCATATTGTCTTCTGATTTGTTTTTTCAAACGGCTCTTGCATGTTGACACTTTAGGCTATTTTTTATTATCATCAGGTCCCAGTCTGTTATGTCGCATGCCTCAGTTTTCGAAAAAAGACATTTTCGGCATTCCAATTAAATTTTACTCAGCACAATTTTATCATCGTTTATATCCTTTAAGGCAACCAAAAATCTGCAAGTACAATGAAGTTTGTCTTTTTACAAAGGGTTATTTTTGTATTTTTCTTTTTAACTCGAGGTGAAACACGTCTATAAATATAGGTTAAGGTTTATATAAAAAAAAAACAAAAAACAAATAGTTATAATAATATACAAAATGAAATTGTTATGTAAAAACTAAATAATGCCACATAAACTAATGGCCGATACATTCGTTTCAAAATTCTGGAGGACGATCTTGCGGTTTGAAAGGTGCACATTGCTTTTTAAGAGGCGGTAATAATGGTATGGTAAGATAAACCTTTTAATTTTTGCGGCGACATCGGCACGTAAACATTTACAAAATGTAGATAAAAATTGCTCAATATCCGGACGAAACCCTTATTGCTGTAAACAAGAGACATATTACGAACATCATTCATCATGTGCCGTTCTTTCCCATCTCTCTAATAAATACATTTAATTCAACTCAACCCAATGCCATGAAGACAATAGCTCTCCTACAAAAATCGGAACAAGAGACCCAAATACGTCATCCTCGTGCAGAATTCTCATATCCGGTGGTCTTCCTGGACGATCTTTATACGGAGCCAAGGAAATGGACCCTTTATTTAAGTTGGGTACATCGACCTACTTTTTCCGGAATGATCGGAGTGCCGGTGTTTTAAAAACAAAAAGTTGTTTGCTAAAGTTCTTGAAACGTATATATTTGTCCAACATGTTTCTCCTCCTATATTTTAATATTTTACTAACTAAGATTGGCCAGGGCGTCGGTGGGCGCAACGGTTGAAGCGTGGACACGGCGCACATCATAGTAAAGTGAAGGAATGAAGGGTCGCTGGATTCGAACCCGACATACTTACAAATGAGCTTTTCATTCAAAAACACCGGCACTCAAAAAAACTACGATTGGCAGATCTTGTAGGTTTATGCTAAGTATGTATTTTTCCTCCTACTAAGATACCTAGAAAAATGTTTTCCAAAAATATAAAACTTAATAAATAATGTTAAAAAAGATTAAAAATTTGCCTGGCATCTTTAAAGTTGGTTTTTGTTTTAAAAAGAAGCCAGTACATCATTACATACTTTATCCTTTTGGGGGAGTCAGCGTTTGTCTAAACAACCCTTATTGATAATTTATCTATTAAATTTAGTAATTAATTATTAATTATTATTTTAAATTTTCAACTAATTGAACATTAAAATTCGACCTCGACGAAATATTGAGTATTACTTCATGTATCGTCAATGTTTGACGAATGAATTTGACCCCGGAACCTAAAAGTGTTTTAATTTATAAACATATTAAAACAACATTTATAATATTTATAGCATCTATAAATCTTGAAACATACATTGTTTTTACATAGGTGCAACAGTATATGGAAAGAGATCCTGTAATAATAGCTGTAAGAATTTTTTTACGAGGGTTTGCAACAAAAGGTCATATAAATCCTCAGGGTGTCTGTGTTTTTGAAAAAAAGCCCATTTGGAAGTACGTCGCTTTTTAATGCAGGGCCGCTGGATTCGAACCCGGGACCTTTACCTTACTATGATGAGCGACATATCAATGCCTAAACCCTCTGCGGCCACCGACGCCCCCCCAGTTATACTACTGTACAAAAATGAATCAATTAATGTTTAATTATTAATTAATGTAAAATCTCGTATGTCCATATTGTAAGCTAGTTTTTGAACTAAACACACCAATTTATTTCTCTGCAATATATTTCAGTTCCTTATGCACGTTGAGCCACGTTCCTGGAATCTATTCGCAAGTCGCAATTTTGCTTAATTGAATTCCCATTTGAACATGTATGAATATACAGATTGAATAATATTCACTATAAACGAATATCTCAGACAGAAGGACAAAAAGAAAATAAGGGAACACTGGAATTCGCTTATTGGACATAGACAATCCAAGAATCTTCTAACCAATTTCGGAAAGAAAGAAATTACAGAATGTGTCAAAGAAGGCAGGAACAGACTGCGAATCCTAACAGGATTCCTAACAGGACACTAGATTAAATGGGCATCTAAAAAAAATTGGAATAATCCAAGATGGCACATGCAGCTTCTGCAAAGAAGCAGAAGAGACACCAACACATCTACTAACAAACTGAGGTGCAACATTAGCCCGCAGGAGGAAGTGTTTTGGGATGTACAATGTGACCATAGAAGAGCTTCAACCAATAAAACGGGCCTATTAATCAAGTTTCTTGATGAATTCAGACTCACTGATGTGCTTTAGGCAGAGAACGGGGGACACAATAGCTCAGAAAGGGCGCCGTATACAATCGCCCTGAAATATCATAATCATCATCTTTGCATAATATTAAATTGGTGTGCTTAGTTAAAAAAATAACCAACATTGTGAATTTGTAAAATAAAATTTGAACAATCTTTTATACTTGTTTTGTGGAAAAAACTTATACAATTAATAAACGTTCAAAACTTTTTTTTTTTTTTTTTGTACAAATCAGTATTGGGCTATTCTACCTTTGGATATGTCTTAAACATCTTCGGCAGGCATTCGAAACAGACATGCCGTGATATTTTCCAAATTTGATTTTTTTTTTTTTTTTTGGCTTCATGAACTAAGCATATCTAGCCAGGCTTCTTGTATATATTTATTCCGTAATTAGATTTTTGGGGGAAGGGTATCGTGAAAAAAGGGCCAGGGGCGACGGCGGGAATCGAACCCGCGGCCGCGGGGTCTACTAGCCGAGAGTCTCTCACGCTAACCACTCGGCTACCGCGGCCCCCTCCAAATTTGATAACAACCTGTAAAAATATTGAACATTATTTACCTACCATTCCGTAAAGGTTTTAGATTAATTCTTTTAGATGACCAAACTCAGAAGGTACGAACGCTCGACGAATTCATATTTTCTTAAATATTTCCCCAGCTCAGGAAAAACCGGATTGAATTAGTCAAAACTAAAGCTGCTTTAAACGTTCATCCCAGAATTATGCTGATCAGAATTCGAAGTAAACTCGAAATATTACGGTGTTATTTTTCAAGATCTGTCTGCAAAAAATTGATTTATATTAGTTAAAAATGAAATGTCGCACGACGGAGCATAAAGGTGGTGTCTTCATTTCATTAATTAACTTTCATTCTCCAACTTTTGGTACATTGGTCGATATCCTTTAGATGAGCTTGGATGTTGGAGGCAGCTATGTTTATGTTTTGATGCGAGAAAAAGATATTTGTGCCCACTGCGAATGTAGCAAGGGTTGTAGTAGTTTGAGAGGGATATCGGCTGTGTATATAGTATATAGGAGAGGGCCTAGGATACTTCCTTGCGGTACTTCACCCTTGACAAGGAAGAAAGAGGATGATCTGCACCTTGTTCGATTTTGTAATACCCATCGGACAGGATCTTGGGATCAGGCATGAATATGATATTTTATACAGCATTTTTTTAACGTCACATCATACTCGAGTTAGCTTTTTCAAATCTCAAGTCGATCGTTTGTTTAACGAACCAAGTGAAAACATGCCGTTTTTGTTATTAGAAAACAGGCTCGACTCAAATGATAATATTGAACTACGAAGGTTTTACGACGAGGGAGAGATAAAAGTTTTTGTGTTATCAACATGGTAAATTTACTTTACCTTTTTTTTTAACAGGTTATCAGAAGATTGAAAGTGATTTTTACGGCAAAAATCGCTTGGATAGTACATTTGTCTTTAACCTAAAACGCATTCAACTTTTTTAAAAAAGCAAGCTTAAGTCTGTATGAATCGTATAAGACCGTAGCGTTGGAGAATTTATGGTATTTCCAAAATTTGTTTTGATGCAGTGTTTTTTCAGACTATTACATTATCTTACAAAGGATTAAGCGAGAAGTTCACACATCATTTCCAATTCAATTCTTTATATTTTCATTTATATTTTAATGATTTTTATTAGCTTTCCTTGCTCATCCGCACAGGTCCAACTTAACAAAACTGTTAAATATACAGTATATTTAAACTACTACATATACAGGAAAATGTTACATTATAACAAAATAAAATAAACCATGTTAAATTTGATTTCATTATTTAATTTTGGAAATTTTTCCCTTTATTATACCTTATTATGTACCATATGTTTTTCGGCAAACCAAACCTGGAAATAAAGGTGTTAATTATTTATGCACTCCAAAATTTTAAGACTAATTGTTTCTGCCCCATTTTATGTAAACAACAATAAATACACTTCACTGAGATCTTCAAATCCCAACAGTTTTTTCATCCAACAAAACATATTACAGACGTTTTTATAGTAAATTACAAAATTACACCAACACACAAATACGATTACTCCATTCCCCACAATTACCACGTAAACGTCTGAAATGAATATGGATAAGAGACCTCTTAAACGATTAACTTCATTTCATTAATCCAGGGCGGCTGCCAGTGGGTAGCTTTCTCCATAACGCCCATAATGCCGAACACACAGTCTGAAAACCAATCTGCTGGTTGTATATCATGCATGTACAGTTGTAGATACAAATAAATGAAGTAAAAAAAATATTTATGAGATAATATATACTTAAAGAGAGAGAGAGAGAGAGAGAGAGAAAATTAATTTTTTTTGTAAACACACACAAATTTGTTGATGATTGAGTCAGGAGGGTGAAAGGAAATGGGCAGACATCATTCCATTGGAAGACACAAGGCTTGTTGTATTGCGTTGTGTAATATGTCGATATTTCTGTAGAAAAATTAATTATTAAAACAAATCTTATCTATCGTTATCAGTCAATATGGCAGGATCGATAGGGAAAAATACAAGTACAATATTTTGAGCTTCGAGTTGACTACATATGACCACACTATTCTCTTCAAGCTTTGCGCTCAAAAGTAAACAGAAAATATGAAGTTTTTATGTAAAAAAAAAAACACTTTAAACCTACTGAAATAAAAATAGGTCGTTTGAAAACACTATTTTTCACAATTTGCGCTTGGCTGAGGTAAAATTCGAATTGACGGACGGATTCGCCCCACCCTGTTTATATCCCTTACGTTGCTCGTTATGTATATAATTTTTCCAAGTCAATTCCATACATAAAACCTTTTAGAAAACTGTGTAAATGCCATGTTTCAAAATTAAAACAATAAATTGAACAAATTCTAAAATAATGATTTATACTATCGGAAGAAGATTAATGTAAATCATGCAGTTGTAGGTAAAACCTAACGACGATTGTGTACAATGATGATGAAAGGAGACTAGGAATTGGAGATTTATGTTACCCAAGCACTGCGGCTTTCTGGCTTATTGTACATTCCTAGCTTCTTGGTTTGTCTTCCCGTTTGGTCCTTCTTATAATAAATACTGGGTCATTGACCGTCGTTGCTGCAATGCCTTTTTCCTGGGTTTACATTATATACAAGCTATGCCATCATTGAGCAGTTGGTTTACATTCGAAGATAATGGATGGCTGTCTAGTCGTCCTTCCTTATTCTTTAAAAGGGATCGTCGTTGAATATATTTACCCATAGTGTGTAAAATTTGCTCTCAGATGTCAGTGTCCGGTAAATCGTCTTACCACTCCTCTCAGTTCATCACTCTGTAACTGTAGCAGTTAGTTTCCCAACCTTGGCGAGGGTTGGTTTAGCATAAGTTTACTCTGTCTATCGTCCCTAGACACTTCTTCTTTTGTCTAATTTATTCTTTATTATAATATTATCTTTTTGTTTTTGATATCCCAAGTTTAGGTTCAGTGCCGATAAATGGTCTTGAAGATCCTCCTCGTATGAAAAATACATAATATAAATAATCGAGTAAGTAATAGTTTTGTAAATTCGATCGTTATATTATGAACGTAAAAATATTAACAGTTTTATAAGGTCAACGTCATAAAAAATATCTGCATTTCTTTTTTTTCTTCTTCTTACCATATTATTGTAAAGAGAAACTTAATGTAGAAAAAAAAGTTAAATGATCTAAAGAAACTAATAAAACTAAATGAAATAGTGTTGATTTCCTTATGTTTAAAAGAAAACATTGTAAATGAACGAAATATATCATAAATTATTGGCAAAGACCAAAATTATATTTTTCTTATTAATTTTGTCTCATCATCTTAGATAATTGATAAAATTAGAAATAGGTAATCATTTTAGATAATTAATAAATACAATAATTTCTGTTTATGTGAAAATTGTTTGATTGCATCGTCGTTTACGAGAAAAAACGTGATTTTCGATCAGCCAACGCTAATTTTTGTTTGTTTATAAATTACATGTTGTTTCAAAAAAGGCGAAAAACAGTTTACTCTGATTTGAACGGCATTGATTTAACCGTAGCAAGTACGGTATTTTAAAACAAAACCGTGTTTATGTTTACACCGTGAATTATGCAACTAACCTTGAAAAAAACACAGACGTTATCCGTAACGGCATCTTGTATTGACCAACGGACTCGATGTTCGTGTTTTAAAATCCAAAGTTTGATTGAGTTTATTTGTTTAAAACGTGGTCCTGAATCAAAACGAACACAAGATTCATGGGTGAAAAATTCATCAGAAATTTTCAAACTGCATTTCTAAACAAAGGCTATTTTCGTAAATAAATAACAGGCGTATATAAAAATGTATGAACTTTAAGCATAATTCTTTGTATTCTTGAAATGTTTCTCCTATTTCATTATGATTATTTGGAGATCATGGGATGCGGTCTGGTGTTTGCTTTTTGTGTAGATGTGTCTCAGAGGGGTATTCTCAACACGACGCACAAGACTGACACATCTGCACAGAAAATAAAAATTTCAACCCTGAAGGTGATATCAATAAGGATCGAAACGTTGGTTCTATAAAGAAAACGTTTTTCTAAAACCCACCTCACACCCGACCACATTTCACGATCTCCAAGTAATCATTAACTAACGGACACTAAACACCACACTATTTGTTGCTAATGTACAATTCATTAAGGTTTTTAGTTGTGATGAAAAAAGTCAATAGCACGAGCGGAATTCGAACCCACGATCTTCGGCTAGATACGCCCCTACTCTACCACTTGAGATCGTGACCTCGATCTACTCGGACATAAACTTCCTATCTCAACCACTCACCTTTTGAGTTTTCCCTCCTTTTTGCCATTTTTCAATTGCTAATAGTATTATAGCCTGGTAAGAAAATAATTACATTTTTACAGTGTATATTTTTATACCCAGCATATTTTTAACTATTCGGAGATGTAATTATTGTTCATTTGGTTTTTACAATCTTTCAGGAAGCATATTCATTCTGCTTAAAATTTCCCATCTTTGAGTCGAGAAACGTTTGTACAGCTATTTGAACACTTTCAAAACATACAAAATTTTGGGTATATAAAAGTAGTCATAGTGAAATGTCGGAATAGTATGGCGAGTATGACGAACTTTCCCAACTCAGATTAGTTAATAATTCTTTGGTCCTCAAAACAACGTGGGGGCGGACGTTGTCGAGGTAAAAAACTAAATATTTTATGTGTTGCTTTAATGTACACTTTAATGTGAATGTAATTTATTAGCGTGAATGAAGGGTCATCCAGAGTCGAGTACTCTGGGAATGATAACTATACTATCATGGTTTTTATATTGTTTCTGTGTATTTTGTGTTTGTGATATGTGCTCTTTTATAATTGACACTGAGGTACTGAGAGGCTAACGAGACCTGAACCGAAAAATAGTAACGATAGAAATACTAGAAAAGAAAATTAAGAAAGAGATGGCTGGCATGACAAGCAATAATTTATGAAGAAATTTTATTAATAGTCCCAGTTTCAGTGGATGAAGCTCTTCCATACATATGTCACATTATACATCTCAAAAAATTTTCTCCTGCGGGCTAATGTTGCTCCGCAGTTTGTTAATAAATATGTTGCTGTCTCTTCTGCCTCCTTTCAGAATCCGCAAGTGCCATCTTGGATTGTTCTAATGTTATATAGGGCGATCTTCCCTGGTGGAGGGGTAACCAAAGATGGAGGCAAAATCCCGTACCTTCCCCATCCTTCCTCATCCTTTCCATTTTCCTTTCCTTCCTTCCTCTGTTTTGGCAGGGGGTTCCTGGGTTACTGAACCCGCACCCATCAGGCAACGGGTGCATCAGTAGGGATTTCGTAAGATCTCCTGGGCGGGCCATCAGTCCCACCTTAAAAACAAAACTGTACCACGGGGGTAGGGTATCCAAGAGGCCCTGCCAAATGAGGTTGGACTCGTGGTGGTCATAGTTTGCTAACAAATTGTGCCTTAGCTGGAAGGCACCAGCCAACCGGAGCAGGAGATAGAGTGCCTTGTCCACCTCTCCGGGGTGTGGCGAAAGGCATGGCATTTACAGGACACTTCTGAACTTTTCTAGTGTTGCACTACCTCGCTATCCAATGGATGTGACAAGTCCATGCATGCAAAATCTTCCTGGTGGTCCTTCGGGGGCACCAGGCGTCTGAAAAGTCCTCTTGGGATATGTCCGGACGAGAAAGATTCTCATGGGTCTCATCACTCATGAATAAACAACACATCTGATCCAATCTTGTTTAGGTGTTAATTTAATCTGCAGTGTATAGTTAGAAATCCTGTTAGGATTCGCAGTATGTTCCTGCTTCCTTTGACACATACTTTAGGGTCCAAGGGGGTGTGGCAGCCCTTTTTCTTGCGAGGGTGTCCGCTTTCTCGTTGCCTTCTACTCCCATATGCCCTGGGACCCAGCAGCATACCTAATGTGTTTAATTTGTTTTTGCAATTCAGCACTATCCTTGAACTAATGATACTTGAGGTTAGTGCTTTGATGGCTGCTTGACTATTTGACATGATAGCTATATTATTATATTTGCACCCTTTACTTAGATTGAATTGGATACATCTTTCCAATTGTCTTTGGAAGTTACTGGTGTGTTTTCCAATGGGCTCTGAGTATTTGGTTCCGGGTCGAAATACTCCTGCCACCGTACCTTCTTGTGTTCTAGATCCATCTGTGTACCAGAGTATGGTACCATTTTTAATAATTTAGGTAGTACTGGCTATACTCTATTAAAGCCCTAAATATGAGCGATGTAACTTGGGCTTTCGTGCTAAAATGGATGTTATCAATTTTTGGCCATAAATAAACTTAAAAAATGTTACAGTAACAAAAAGGTTTGATAAACAAGCAGACAAAGAACCAATGGAGTATGTATAGGACTAATCACAAACACACAACCATAATTGGAACATACACAGACGCTTTCATCTCTGAATAAGTCCATACAAAACAAAATCAAAAATTGACCTAACTTTATAGATGCCGAACGTAGTATACTTATAGTTAAAGAATTCTTCAAAATAGTTGAGCCCACGGGTTGATAAGGCTATATAACGTTTCTGACAAAAAGAAATCTGCCGTCCCTAAAACTTAAACAAATGTTTTTATTTACCATATTTATTGTGTTTGATAGTGATCTACCTAATTGTGATTGATTGCCATAAATTTAAAACTACTAAGACAACTTATGTCTTGCAAACAAACAAATTGGTGGACTGGAGAGGTCTATTAGAATTTCAGCACGAGCTCAAATAAACCGCAAAGCTGCTAATAAAGATATTAGGTGAGATTGTTGACGTTTGTGAATTAAATAGCTGTGTTATCGAACGGCGGAAAATGTCACAGGTGACGGCATTGACACTCGGACTACATTTCGTGACACTGAATGGATTGCTATTTTAAAAGGCTTATTAATTAATCCTTAGACGAGAAAAGGACAAGAAACATTTGGACAATTCAAGGCGATACGTAATAAAATGTCGGCATGAAAAATCGATATTCATCGCTTATTGGCCGTTATTGGGCAGTCGGCCGGTTCACGTCGGTGAAAAAATGGCTATATTTATAAAGAATGGCTACTACATAATATTTATCTCCATTGATGGCACTCAGTCGTGATATTAAAAAGCGTTCGCAATTTGTAATTTTATCAGTTTACCGCTATGAAGAAATAAATCCTAAAGATTGGGATTATGAAATAAAACATGATATATAAAACAAAAAACTATTCTAATTTCTAATATTCCTACAGAATTGGGATTATTTAGAAAACATCGATTAACTCAACGATAAATGCAAATTCACTAATTTTCGTGGTCCGCTGGACCAAATAATATCTTTCAATTAACTAATCTGTATTTAAGGTATTGGTTGAGATAAAAAAGTCAGTGTCACAAGCGGGATTCGAACCCACGACCTTCGACTAAATACGCAGCTGCTCTAGCGCTTGCGCCATCGTGACTTCGATCCACTCGGACACCAACTTCCCATCACAACTCTTAGCCTTTGTACTAAATGAACTCGATTTATTCAATATTTTTTCAGTATATTTTGTAAAACTCTTTAAAGAAAGATGTTTCATTACTTCACGTACAATTATATATTTCATTTTAACATAACGTTTTCGTAGCAAACATGAAAATTAATTTGGAGCAATATTTTTTATCCATATTATATTACTTTTAGATACTACTCTCTTACATTAGTCATGTAATGACATAATCAATCTTAAAATAATCTCAAGTATGAGCGTGATTATTTTTCGCACAGTTAAACCCTAAGTCACGTTATCGTGATAAGGGCGAGTTACGTTCCCATCTGCGTAATCATGACCAAAGAAAATGATGAGGTAATAAATTGTACTCTCCCAACGAATCAATCATTTAAAACTAATTGTAAAGAATCAAAGGGCCTTTGATATTTTTAAAAATGACTATACATTGAAAAATAAATAATTTTCGTATTGCAGTTATATTTTTATAAGAGAAAATCTGGCGGATCGCTGTTACGACAGGTAATCATGGGTAAATCGGTGATATCACATTTTTTTGACTGTCTGTTCGCTTTGATATTAATTTAAATTATGTTTTTTTAAAACCGTGGATCACGTATGAGTTCGATGGCCGGTGTTGCGCTTTGAATTTACTGATTAAATTCAGCGGGTTGGTTGTGTCTCACGTAAAACCGAGGTAGAATGAATTTTACAATTTCGACGGATCTTTTCATTGAAAAAAGTCAAATACATTTAATTATGTATGGTGTAGATAATCTTTTGTAATCCATTAAATCTTTAATTTAATTTAATCAGACAATTAGAGAGAGAGGGGGAGAGAGAGAGAGAGAGAGAGAGAGAGAGAGAGAGAGAGAGAGAGAG